>SJYW01015626.1:110040-132875 GCA_006410735.1 Raphicerus campestris | reverse complement strand
CAACAAGTGCAATATTAGAAAAGATTCTTTTAAGAAGACAAAGAGTAGAATGGAGCCAAACTCAGGCTGACGTGAAGATCTGTCATCAAAACTTAAAAGCTTTTTGGCATTATCCACTATGATTTTAAGGTTGTTGTTTGTCACAGGGAGAGCTGACTCACATACCCAAATTGAGCCGCACTGGCCAAGTATTTTTCACCAACATTCTATTCTCCTCCTTGACTTTCTGCCTCACATGCAAAAAGTTCTCAAAAAGATCCTCATCTTTAAATATGGTTTTCCCTGCTGCTGCTGCTGGTAAGTTGCTTCAGTCATGTCCGACTCTGTGCGACCCCAGAGAAGGCAGCCCACCAGGCTCCCCCGTCCCTGGGATTCTCCAGGCAAGAACACTGGAGTGGGTTGCCATTTCCTTCTCCAATGCATGAAAGTAAAAAGTCAAAGTGAAGTCGCTCAGTCGTGTCTGACTCCTAGTGACCCCATGGACTATAGCCTACCAGGCTCCTCCATCCATGGGATTTTCCAGGCAACAGTACTGGAGTGGGGTGCCACTGCCTTCTCTTACGGTTTTCCCTAACTGACACCAATTCACATTCTAAGAGCTTCTGATAAAAATTATAGAAATAGGTACTTGGTTGCCATTAGAAATTCTAAGTTTCTAAACTTTGACCTCTCAAATAATTTATTAATCTTTTTAGTTATCCATGATGAGCAACTTTTATTATTGTAATTGCTATTCCAGATCTCCTTCCCTCAAGTCTCTTACTCATACACCACACCCTTCTTTTTTAGATTCCTCTGCATCCATCTTCATATACACATTAATCTTGATTTAGGCACTTATTTACATTTGCAGCCATTCTTTCCTTCTTTCTCCCCATCTCTGTAACCTATACCACTTTTCCACTTCAACAGAAATACCACTACTCATGTTTTACCTCATTACTACCTTATTTGACATCTTCTTGGATTTTGATACAATTTTACCTTCTTTCTAAGCTATAAATGTTCCATCTGTTATTTGTCCATCCTACAAACCAAAAGAGCTCCCAGTCCCAAATATGGGCCCTTCTTTTACCTAATTTTTCTCCACTATCATGCCTAAACTTTTGAGTATGGACTATAATTGTCCTCCCTTCTCAATTACATCTCAGCCTTTTAAACCCAACTTTTATGTCCACCCTTACATTTAAGCTACTTTGACAAACTTATTACCTCAAATTTCTTAAAATTTTATGTTCAATTCACTGCCACTATACTTTTCTATTCTGTATTTTTTTACACTTTGCAAACTGGTTTTCTTAGGTTTCATTTGTTCCAATGCAGCTTTCTACCTTTGGTTTCTGTGATACCACCTTTTCCCTTCTCTGCTTTCTCTCTGATGAATGAATACATTTTTAAGTATATTTTTGTCATTATTTGTATTGTCAATAAATGTATCTCATGATTATTATTTTCCAAAACTGTGTATAGTGCATTAATTAGGGAAAATTAAATAAAATTAAATGGCCTAAAGCCAATAGAAGTTTTCCCTAAGAATTAAGTAATTGTAATCAGTCTTGAAGGATAACAAAGCACTAACTAGGTGCACAAAGAAGGGAACTTCATGAAGAGAGAAAAATATAGATAAAAATATATCCGGTAATGCTGAATTTATTTTTCAGAACTGACTCATCATAGATGAAACATGCAGGATTGAAAGTGAAAGTGAAATTGTTCAGTTGTGTCTGACTTTTTGTGACCCCATGGACTATAGCCTCTCAGACTCCTCCATCCATGGGATTTTCCAGGCAAGGGTACTGGAGTGGGTTTCCATGTCCTTCCAAAACTGTGTATAGTGAATTAATTAGGGAAAATTAAATAAAATTAAATGGCCTGAAGCCATTAGAAGTTTTCCCTAAGAATGAAATGCTTGAATTAGTCTTGAAAGATAACAAAGCACAAACTAGGTGCACAAAGAAAGAAGGGAACATCATGAAGAGAGAAAAACAGATAAAAATATATTCAGTAATGTTGAATTTATTTTTCAGAACTGACTCACCATAGATGAAACATGCAGGATTAAACATAAATAGAAGAATTTGATAGTAGGAAGGCTGTAGAACCTCTGTTACAATATTGTGGCAAGACCTCCCCCTGTAGAAGTAAAATAAGAAGGAAAATCATCAAATCACAAAATAATATTTGTACATTATGTATTACACAGTATTATATATGTATGTGTGTATATGTATGTATGTGTGTGTATGTGTATATATATATATATTGCTCAGTCATGTCCAACTCTTTGCGACCCCATGGACTATGCTGTCCACAGAGTTCTCTAGGCCAGAATACTAAAGTGGGTAGCCTTTCCCTTCTCCAGGGGATCTTCCCAACCCAGGAATCTAACCCTGGTCTCCAGCACTGCAGCAGATTCTTTACCAGCTAAGCCACAAGGGAAGCCCAAGAAAACTGGAGTGGGTAGCCTATCCTTTCTCCAGCAGATCTTCCTGACCCAGAAATTGAACTGGGGTCTCCCACATTGCAAGTGGATTCTTTACCACATATATCATCAGCTTCTTGAGAGAAGATAGATAGATAGATAGATAGAAAATTCCTAATCTGACCTTCCTAGGTGATACTAGTGGTAAAGAACCTGCCTGCCAATGTAAGAGGCATAAGAGACTCGGGTTAGATCCCTGGGAGGAAATGGCAACCCACTACAGAGCCTAGCTGGCTACAGTCCATGGAGTTGCAAAGAGTTGGACACTACTGAAGTGACTTAACATGCAATAGTGCCCATATCACTAAAGTATATAGTAAAAAAGCTTCAAAGGCAAAATCAATCATAATGAAAAGTTTCACAAAAATGCCTCACTAAAAATGTTCTAAGACCCTTCTAATATGTCATTTTCCTAAGTGAGGGAAAAACTGAAACAACATAATTTGAACCCTGCTGCTGCTGCTAAATCGCTTCAGTCGTGTCTGACCCTGTGCGATCCCATAGATGGCAGCCCACCAGGNTAAGAGAGGGAAAAACTGAAACAACATAATTTGAACCCTGCTGCTGCTGCTGCTGCTAAATCGCTTCAGTCGTGTCTGACCCTGTGCGACCCCATAGACGGCAGCCCACCAGGCCCCACATCCCTGGGATTCTCCAGGCAAGAACACTGGAGTGAGTTGCCATTTCCTTCTCCAATGCATGAAAGTGAAAAGTGAAAGTGAAGTCGCTCAGTCGTATCTGACTCCTAGCTACCCAATGGACTGCAGCCTACCAGGCTCCTCTGTCTATGGGATTTTCCAGGCAAGAGTACTGGAGTGGGGTGCCATTGCCTTCTCCAGTGAAACTGATATTGGGCATACACTACTTTTCCTAGGCTAAAGAACACTGAAAATAATCACAAATAACTTAGCTATCTGCCCCGTGAAATACATACTTCAGGAAAACTATGAAGCACCTAGAAAAACCTTACTTATAAAAAAATGACTTTTCAAGACTTGCTTAAAGACACTTGCTCTCCAATCCAAAGCTACTAGCTCGCAAACTCCATAAATACCAACCAGTTTCCTAACTTAGTAGTCACCATGTAATCATCTATCCTTGGCTTTAGGAATCCTAAAATATCCTTTCCTGAATTCCCTCTTCTGAGACACCACTTAAACTATGTAAAAAACATATTCTATCTTACTGTGGTAAGTGTAACAAACTTAGATTTGCTTCAATATATTTTTGTGGAGGTCTTTTGGGATGCTCATCATACAGTTAATTTACTGATACTGCTAAATACACTGCAAGAAGAGATAAGAAAGCCTTCCTCAGCTATCAATGCAAAGAAATAAAAGAAAACAACAGAATGGGAAAGACTAGAGATCTCTTCAAGAAAATTAGAGATACCAAGGGAATATTTCATGCAAAGACAGGCTCGATAAGGGACAGAAATGGTATGGACCTAACAGAAGCAGAAGATATTAAGAAGAGGTGGCAAGAATACACGAAAGAATTGTACAAAAAAGAACTTCAAGACCAAGATAATCACGATGGTGTGATCACTCACCTAGAAGCAAACATCCTGGAATGTGAAGTCAAGTGGTCGTTAGGAAGCATCGCTACAAACAAAGCTAATTGAGATGATGGAAATCCAGTTGAGCTATTTCAAATCCTGAAAGACGATGCTATGAAAGTGCTGCACTCAATATGCCGGCAAATTTGGAAAACGCAGCAGTGGCCACAGCACTGGAAAAGGTCAGTTTTCATTCCAATCCCAAAGAAAGGCAATGCCAAAGAATGCTCAAACTACCACACAACTGCACTCATCTCACACGCCAGTAAAGTAATGCTCAAAATTCTCCAAGCCAGGCTTCAGCAAAACGTGAACCGTGAACTTCCAGATGTTCAAGCTGGTTTTAGAAAAGGCAGAGGAACCAAAGATCAAATTGCCAACATCCGCTGGATCATGGACAAAGAAAGTTCCAGAAACACAGCTATTTCTGCTTTATTGACTATGGCAAAACCTTTGACTGTGTGGATCACAATAAACTGTGGAAAATTCTGAGAGAGATGGGAATACCAGACCACCTGACCTGCCTCTGGAGAAACCTGTATGCAGGTCAGGAAGCAACAGTTAGAACTGGACATGGAACAACAGACTGGTTCCAAATAGGAAACGGAGTACATCAAGGCTGTATATTGTTACCCTGCTCATTTAACTTATATGCAGAGTACATCATGAGNATAGTGAAGCTGAAACTCCAATACTTTGGCTACCTGATGCAAAGAGCTGATTGATTTGAAAAGACCCTGATGCTGGGAAAGATTGAAGGTGGGAGGAGAAGGGGATGACAGAGGATGAGATGGCTGGATGGCATCACCAACTCAATGGACATGCTGCTGCTGCTCCTAAGTCACTTCAGTTGTGTCCAACTCTGTGCGACCCCATAGACAGCAGCCCACCAGGCTCCCTTGTCCCTTGGATTCTCCAGGCAAGAACACTGCAGTGGGTTGCCATTGCCTTCTCCAATGCATGAAAGTGAAGTCGTTCAGTCGTGTCTGACTCTTAGCGACCCCATGGACTGCAGCCTACCAGGCTCCGTCTGTAGGATTTTCCAGGTAATGGACATGAGTTTGGATAAACTCTGAGAGTTGGTGATGGACAGGAGGACTGGCATGACTGAACTGATAGTATACACAATTTTTCATGTTCTTTCTTATAACTTCCTTTCTACTGATACTATGGCATAAAAGAAAAAAATTCCAACCCTTGTTTTACTGTCACATGACAGTATTTATTGACCATGAAAAGGTGGAGAATTTGTTTCATTTATACAAATATCATAGATTATTCTTAGAAACACATTTTTATGGTAGATAATCTTATTGACTGTTTGGGTACAGCATGAAAAAGCACTTGGTAAAGTTTTGTAAAGAGATAACTTTTTCATACAGAAGCTAATTATAAAATAGAGCAGACTATTCAGGGACCAGAAATGACCTACCAGGATTTTAATGAGTCATATTCACATTCATAAACCATGAGCAGATAAAGCCTGAGAAAGAGAAATGTTGCGTCATGGACCCAATAGAAGTTGGATCCCCAAGAGAGTAAACTAGAAAAAAATCTTGTCCCTCCACAGTAGATTATTGAGATGTATGTCTCTCTTGGTAGTAGCTTTTTTGATAATTCCTAAAGAAAAGTCAGAAAGCATGTAAATTTCAGGAAATGTATATTATTTGTGTAAGCTTAAGCAAAAATTAAGCTTCAAGCAGTTATGGATTGAAAGTTATGAACACTTGAGAGAAGCGAGCACAACTTTTTTTTAAGGAACACTAACCAAAACAATCCTCAAACAATTTTTATAGCTAGAGTTACAGCATGCACAAATTTAAAAATAAATAGGCAATGAATAATAATGAAATGAACCACTTTGAAAGTCAGCAGAAACAATGGATAGATCCCATAGAATGTGTCAATAATACAGCATTCAATATAAAACATAAAGTGAGTGAGTTTATAAGAAATGAAGCACCAGTCTATGTTCAATGCAGGATACAGGATGCTTGGGGCTGGTGTACGGGATGATCCGGGGAGGTGGGGTGGGGAGGGAGCTGGGAGGGGGCTTCGGCATGGGAAGATCGTGTACACCTGTGGATGATTCATGTCAATGTATGACAAAACCAATACAGTACTGTAAAATAAAATAAAGTATTAAAAGGAAAAAAAAATAAAATGAGTGAGTTTAATCATTTTAAAGGCACAAAAGATAATATGTGAGAAGAAGCAAATACTACATTATGAAAATTGCCCAGAGATGTTTGAATAAAAAAGACATATTTGAAAACTGAAATAATTAAAACACAAAACTCAATGGGTATGTTAAACATCATATTAAACAATGATGAAGAAAGAATTGATAAACCAGAAGATAGATCTGAATTACTCAAGGTAGGTTTTAAAGTCAAAAAGATAAGATATAAAAGAAGACTGAGATCTAGTGGACAAAATAACAAGTTTAACAATGAGTCTGTTGGAGTTCCTGTGGGAGACAATAGAGACAAAGCAATATTAAAGAAGAAATTGTTGAGAATATCAAGATGAGTTGAGAGATATCAATTCTTAAAATCCCAGAGTTCCAAAATATCAGATAAATAAAAATAAATCCATCCTAGACAAATAAGAGGGGCTTCCCTAGCAGTTCATATGGTAAAGTATCCGCCTGCAATGCAGGAGACCTCAGTTTGATTCCTGGGTCAGGAAGATCTGCTGGAGAAGGGATAGGCTACCCACTCCAGTATTCTTGGGCTTCCCCTGTGGCTCAGCTGGTAAAGAATCTGTCTGCAATGCGGGAGACCTAGGTTTGATCCCTGGGTTGGGGAGATTCCCTGGAGGAGGGAAAGGCTATCCACTCCAATAGTCTGGCCTGGAGAAGTCCATGGAATCACAAAGAGTCAGACATAACTGAGTGACTCTCCCTTTCAGACAAATAAAAGTGAAATGCAGAATACCAAAAAACAAAACAACCCTCAAACTAGAACAGATTTTAAAGACTCTGATAAGAGATATATGACTTAAAAAAAAAAAGCTGCAAAGAAGTAAAAAGAAATTTTTTAAGAGAAAAAATGAAAATGAGATGATCTTGATATTAATTTCAATTTGTTACATACTGTCTATATATTTTAGAAGTTTTCGCTTTGTAGAAAAACTGATTAGGTAAGATAGACACTCCTTTTGTCTTCTCTCCATCTACATCTCCCCATCTTCTCCCCAATATTAACATACTGCATTAGAGTGGTATATTTTTCCACAATTAATGGACCAATATTAATAAATTATTATTAAGTAAAGTTCATAGTTTACAGTGAAGCTGTCTTTGTGTTGTACACTCCTAGCCCAAAGTAGATTCCACACATGTATTTGATTAACTTACAGCCTTTTGGTGTGTACGTTTCAACAAGTGTTGAAATTTCCTGTTACTGAATTCATAGATCCACTTCTTCTCATTGACTTTCTGACAAACTTTGCACTTCTAAAAATGTATGGACATTTCTTTTAAAAACACACAGAATCATTAACATTTCCAACAAAGTAATAACTATGTCGGGACATCTAAAAAGTTACTCAAAAATGATTAGCTATGATGACAGAATAGAAGAAAAACAAATTTATGTTGAATAATACTTGTTACCTATGTGTCTATGACTTCCTGTCAATTTTCTATTTCATAAGAAGCAAATTGTTTCTTTCCCCTTGGGAAATAAAACCTTTGTTTCCTAAATGGATATCATTGTGTGTTTTATAGAGGCAGGGGTAGGAAGGGAAGAGAGAGAAGATCTCACTGGACATGAGGTAATGCCAAGTAAGATGATGAAAGGTTTTTTAAAATAAGGGTTGAATGTATTATTGTTGTATGTAATGTATTGTCGTTGTATGGATCTTTTAGTAATTGAAATTATGTCAAGTAATAGGATACAATTTTCTCTAATATCATATTTTATGTTTCATATTTTACCATTTACATGCTTGAAGGTCATAGACATGGTAAAGAATATTAAATGGAAATTAAAACTATTTTTCTGAAGATCATTTGGGTTAATGAAAATGCTGCTTGGATTAGTTTTGGAGGCACTGATCAATTGACATTCGAAGCACTTTTACACTCTGATTTACAGTGCATTCTTTTTACAACCATTTTTGTTCATGGTTATTTACTTTCCTGGTGATAATGTTCATGGTTGAAAGATGTTTGATTATAATTCGAACTCCTCTTCTTTCATGTTTGTATACCAATCAGACTGCTTTATTAGTATCAGGGTTTAGGTAAAGCTGGCACTTTTTTGTTTATTTTTAAACTTTCATTTGAAAGTTTTTAGGTAAATGAATTTTAAAATTTATACCCATAATTAAAATCTAATAAATATGTTTACAATACTTTCAATTTATTTTAACATATATATAAATCATTTTTACCATATTACCCTAAAATTGGAACAAACTTTTTAAAAAGGCATTTTTTTTCTGCATTACCATTATAAATTTAGGCATCAGTTTCAAACTCTTCACAAACTGTCTTTGCATGATAAGTTAATTACTTTCATCCATGTTTAAGCCTGTTTCAAATACATTTTTAAAGTAACTCAGATTGTTTTCTGATATGCTCTAGACTTAGAGTTGTCCTTTAATTTTGTAACCCAGTGTCTTTCCGTGAAGTTCCCTTCCTAACTAGAAAACCAATCATCATGTAAAATATCATCTTACCTCTTGTCAATGAATCTTCAGTTACAGCGATTGCTTTGTGGCTGCTGCAGTTTACTCACTGCTTCTACCAACATTTCTGTGGTCCTGGAGGAGAGCAGAGAAATAAGTTTGCCATATGTTTTCAGTCCCAAAGGATTGTTCCTTCCATAGAAGTCATTTCGTTTTATGATTCAGTCATAGCATTATTAACTGATTACTAATTGATTCTTGTACATCCTTTTGCCAACCAGCTCTCTCAAAATTAAGTCTTGGTTGGGTTCAGCTGAGATATGCAATATCTCATTTCTCAAAATTTAAATGCTAATCTTATAAAAGTTCTGAAAAAGGATACTAACACTTAATTTAAATCCAGAATCTCTAAATACTCAGTTAATGATATCCCTTANATTAAGTCTTGGTTGGGTTCAGCTGAGATATGCAATATCTCATTTCTCAAAATTTAAATGCTAATCTTATAAAAGTTCTGAAAAAGGATACTAACACTTAATTTAAATCCAGAATCTCTAAATACTCAGTTAATGATATCCCTTAGAAGGCACAATGTACACTAAGTGCAAGAAATTTTGTGATGTATTTTCACTCAGTTATAAAAGTGATCCATCCTGGCATTAAGGTATGTGAATAAAACAACAACAGCGAGTCCAGATTTTCTAAAAAGCACCAGGGATAATGTTCCTCTTAAAATAAATCACATGGACATTTGAGTACTGAAATAAATTCTTATTTCTGGTCAGTAGGGTAGTAAAAATGTGCTTCGGTCATGTCCTGAGATCCAGTATCAAGCAAAACACATTTTGAAAAGGCAACTTGCCACAAAATATAAATAAAGGGCAAGAACAACCTTTCACTCATGTAAAAACTGATGCAGTCACCTCTTGAGCAAACATTTGGACAAAAGAGGTTTGTTCTATCTGTGGAAATCGAGCTAATGCCTGAGCTAGCAAAAAAGTCGCTAAGGAATTGAATACAGCCTTTGGCTGACATATCAAGCATTAAATAAAAAAAGAAACAGCTTAATCAACCTTAGCTGAACCCTTCTCGAGACACTAAAATATTTCATTTATTAGCTTTACCCTCCTTGAACACTTTGAGGATATTTCCTCAACTGTGTCCGTGGCAGAGGCTATGTGCGAAATGTCTGCACTGAGAGAGTTGATGTACGCTCTGAGAATTCAAAAGTATCCACATCTTTAGGGCTTTCTGCCATGTTGATTCTGTGCCTTCTCTCTACATCCTTTCATTTTGCGCATTTCTTGGATTAAATACAGCTTACGTACGTCACCTTTTATGTGCTTTTTAGTGTATGTTCTTTCACTTCAGTTGTGTCTGACTCTTTGCAACCGCATGGACCACAGCCTGCCAAGCTCTTCTGTCCGTGGAATTTTCCTGGCAAGAATACTGTAGTGGGTTGTATTGCCCTGCTCCAGGGGATCCTCCTGACCCAGAGACTGAACTCATGTCTCTTCCATCTGCTGAATTGGCAGGTGGGTTCTTTACCACTAGTGCCACCTGGGAAGCCCCCATATGCATATAACTGTTGTTTTTAGCTCTGTATATTCAATTCTACCACTATCTATATCTACGCATCCTGTTGGTGCTTTTTGTCTTGAGAAGACTGACCAGTACACTGAGCTTAGAGAAGAATCTGTTCCCTTGCTTTTCCCAGCTTCTAAAGCTTCATTACTTGCATTCCTTGGCTCACAGCCCCTTTCCTCCATGTTTCTCTGCTTCAAGGTGCAGCAGCATCTTGCTTCAGTTGTAACATTGCCTTCCTCCATAGTCAAAACTTCTACCTTCTTAGAAATTAGAGTCTGCTGGTTAATGCAAGATTATCTCCCCATTTATAAATCCTTAATTAATTACATCTTTTATAAGGTAACATTTACAGGTTCCCTGGCTTTGGACCTAAATATTGTTGGGAGCCATTATTCAACTTAACACATTCTATCAATGCAATGATTTTTAAAAGATTATATTGATTACTGGTGAGTGGAAGTTTACTTGATCAAAAAAGGGAAATTGATTATAACAATATAGAAAAACCACAAGAGGCCAAAGCCCTGGAACAGAACTGGAAATAACTAAATTCAGAAAAGTGAACATATCTGAACTCTTAATTTCCCCCCATTGTTTGCACACATCAACATCATTTTAAAAAATAACTTCCTCCTTCTCCTGCCTCTTCTTCGCCTCCTTCTCTATCTTCCTCTTCCTCTTTCTGTGTCTCCTCCTTCTCCTTCCCTCTTCTCTCTCTCTCTCTCTCCCACCCAGCCCCCTCCCTCTCTTCTTCTCCGTTTCCCTCTCCTCCTCTTCATATACTATCTTTCTCTCTTTCTGTGGCCCAGAAGGTACCAAATTTACTGAGGTTGACTCCATGGAGGAGGGCTTTGCTCTTGACAAACTGATATACAAGTCCCTAAATCCCAAATTCAAAAACTAGGAAAGAAGCTTCTGGTTAGATAAATTCATGTCCTGTCTTGAATCAATCAACTCTGGCATCAGAATAAAATCTCGTTTAAAATATTGGTCCCTCTTCGGTAATTTAAATAGGCAAGGGAAAAATAAATAGGTAGTAACTGGAAAAGTGACAAGACCATTGCTATGAAGACAATTCTATTGGTATCCTCTGCAACTTTATTCTTAAAAGTTTTCTGAGGATACATGCTAGGAATAACACAACATTTTGCAATTGATAATAGAATTTCACATAAAATTATTCATTAAATATCTATAAAATAAGTAAGCATTATTATCTTTTTAAATAGATGAGGATATTAAAATTCAGAAATGTTATCTTCATAGCTTGTAAAAGTTGGCTATTACAGAGCTTCTAGCTTTAAGGTTACTATTCCTTTCATTATATATCTGCATTAAATAACATTAGACTGTGCACTAGGAGGCTTGGACCTAAATTTTTGTCTCTGCTGTAACTAGATGTGAATGTGAAAAAATTATTTAAACCCCTCTACTTTAATTTACTTGCCTCTAAAGTGGGAATAAAACTTGCTTACCTGTGGGGTCTGGTTTTGAATTTCAAGTTAAATAGTTTAGGTAGGTCCCTATATAGTTGGTATTAAAAAAAGAAGTAAATAAATGACAGAAAATCTCTCTCTGATTCTTTGATAGAGCTTCTCTTACTTGAACTGCCGTACCTTGAAAAGAATTACAATAGAGTTTGCTATGAGCTTAGGCTAGTATTCACAAAGAATTGGAAGCAGGTTAAAAGTTTCAGTTTGAATTATCAGGGAATTTGATGTGTATATTTAGTGCTGCTACTTATTAGCAGAAGAGAGCATTTTCCAGTAACAGGTTTCCTGAGGGGAAGGGGAAGGTGGTATGGGAATGTCCCAAAGGGCTTCACACTCTGGATGGAATACCAGAACAAGCTGTTTGATTAGATGGGCAAATACTTATACTGTCTCTTGAGTTAAATTTGTTCAATGCAGTTTTCCTGCCAGGAGGGAAAGGTGGCCTCTCCATGTAATAGAAACATTGGCAGCAGTGATCTGAAAGCAAAATGGTAAACAGGGAATAAGAAGATGAGAGCCAGTGTCTTAGGCATTATTAAAGAGGATGATGTAGAAAATGTTCTGTTAACAGTTCCAAAGTGCATGATTCTTCATTAAATGGAAATTTAAAAATGCACGGGAATGTTTCTCCACAAAAAAAGTTGATCTTTGTTAGGCACATTGCTTAGTGCTGAAGTTTCCCTTTGCTTGCCTTGTAGCTATGTGCATATTGGATAGGTAAACTCAGAAGTTTAAGAATAACCTTGGATGTGGGACTAGTTACTGTACTTTAGGTTGGATAAGCTTGGTGGAAACATCATATAAAATAATAAAGATTAAAATTACTATCCAGGATAGATCACATCCTGGGCCATAAAGCTAACCTTGATAAATTCAAGAAAATCGAAATTATTCCAAGCATCTTCTCTGACCATAATGCACTAAGGTTAGATCTCAACTACAGGAGAAAAACTATTAAAAATTCCAACATTTGGAGGCTGAACAACACCCTTCTGAATAATCAACAAGTCACAGAAGAAATCAAAAAAGAAATCAAAATATGCATAGAAACGAATGAAAATGAAAACACAACTACACAAAACCTGTGGGACACTATAAAAGCAGTGCTAAGAGGAAAGTTCATAGCAATACAGGCATACCTCAAGAAACAAGAAAAAAAGTCAAATAAATAACCTAACTCTACACCTAAAGCAACTAGAAAAGGAAGAAATAGAGAACCCCAGAGTTAGTAGAAGGAAAGAAATTGTAAAAATTAGGGCAGAAATAAATGCTAAAGAAACAAAAGAGACCATAGCAAAAATCAACAAAGCAAAAAGCTGGTTCTTTGAAAGGATAAATAAAATTGACAAACCATTAGCCAGACTCATCAAGAAACAAAGAGAAAAAAATCAAATCAACAAAATTAGAAATGAAAATGGAGAGATCACGACAGACAACACAGAAATACAAAGAATCATAAGAGACTACTATCAGCAATTATATGCCAACAAAATGGACAACTTGGAAGAAATGGACAAATTCTTAGAAAAGTACAACTTTCCAAAACTGAACCAGGAAGAAATAGAAAATCTTAACAGACCCATCACAAGCATGGAAATTGAAACTGTAATCAGAAATCTTCCAGCTAACAAAAGCCCAGGTCCAGACGGCTTCACAGCTGAATTCTACCAAAAATTTCGAGAAGAGCTAACACCTATCTTACTGAAACTATTCCAGAAAATTGCAGAGGAAGGAAAACTACCAAACTCATTCTATGAGGCCACCATCACCCTAATACCAAAACCAGACAAGGATGCCACAAAAAAAGAAAACTATAGGCCAATATCACTGATGAACATAGATGCAAAAATTCTTAACAAAATCCTAGCAATCAGAATCCAACAACACATTAAAAAGATCATACACCATGACCAAGTGGGCTTTATCCCAGGGATGCAAGGATTCTTCAATATCCGCAAATCAATCAATGTAATTCACCACATTAATAAACTGAAAAATAAAAGTCATATGATTATCTCAATAGATGCAGAGAAGGCCTTTGACAAAATTCAACATCCATTTATGATAAAAGCTCTCCAGAAAGCAGGAATAGAAGGAATGTACCTCAACATAATAAAAGCTATATATGACAAACCCACAGCAAACATTATCCTCAACGGTGAAAAACTAAAAGCATTTCCCCTAAAGTCAGGAACAAGACAAGGGTGCCCACTTTCACCACTATTATTCAATATAGTTCTGGAAGTTCTGGCCACAGCAATCAGAGCAGAAAAAGAAATAAGAGGAATCCAAATTGGAAAAGAAGAAGTAAAACTTTCACTGTTTGCAGATGACATGCTCCTCTACATAGAAAATCCTAAAGACTCGACCAGAAAACTACTAGAGCTAATCAATGAATATAGTAAAGTTGCAGGATATAAAATCAACACTCAGAAATCCCTTGCATTCCTATACACTAATAATGAGAAAGTAGAAAAAGAAATTAAGGAAACAATTCCATTCACCATTGCAACCAAAAGAATAAAATACTTAGGAGTATACCTACCTAAAGAAACTAAAGATCTATATATCGAAAACTTTAAAACACTGATAAAAGAAATCAAAGAGGACACTAACAGATGGAGAAATATTCCATGTTCGTGGATCGGAAGAGTTAATATAGTGAAAATGAGTATACTACCCAAAGCAATCTACAGATTCAATGCAATCCCCATCAAGCTACCAACAGTATTTTTCACAGAACTAGAACAAATAATCTCAAGATTTGTATGGAAACACAAAAAGCCGCGAATAGCAAAAGCAATCTTGAGAAAGAAGAATGGAACTGGAGGAATCAACTTGCCTGACTTCAGGCTCTACTACAAAGCCACAGTCATTAAGACAGTATGGTACTGGCACAAAGACAGAAATATAGATCAATGGAACAAAATAGAAAGCCCTGAGATAAATCCACACACTTATGGATACCTTATCTTCGACAAAGGAGGCAAGAACATACAATGGAGTAAAGACAGTCTCTTTAACAGGTGGTGCTGGGAAAACTGGTCAACCACTTGTAAAAGAATGAAACTAGATCACTTTCTAACTCCACACACAAAAATAAACTCAAAATGGATTAAAGATCTAAACGTAAGACCAGAAACTATAAAACTCCTTGAGGAGAACATAGGCAAAACACTCTCCGACATACATCACAGCAGGATCCTCTATGATCCACCTCCCAGTAAACTGGAAATAAAAGCGAAAATAAACAAATGGGATCTAATTAAAATTAAAAGCTTCTGCACAACAAAGGAAACTATAAGTAAGGTGAAAAGACAGCCTTCTGAATGGGAGAAAACAATAGCAAATGAAGCAACTGACAAACAACTGATCTCAAAAATTTACAAGCAACTTATGCAGCTCAACTCCAGAAAAATAAACGATCCAATCAAAAAATGGGCCAAAGATCTAAACAGGCATTTCTCCAAAGAAGACATACAGATGGCTAACAAACACATGAAAAGATGCTCAACATCACTCATTATCAGAGAAATGCAAATCAAGACCACAATGAGGTACCACTTCACACCAGTCAGAATGGCTGCGATCCAAAAGTCTACAAGCAATAAGTGCTGGAGAGGATGTGGAGAAAAGGGAACCCTCTTACACTGTTGGTGGGAATGCAAACTAGTACAGCCACTATGGAGGGCAGTGTGGAGATTCCTTAAAAAATTGCAAATAGAACTGCCCTATGACCCAGCAATCCCACTGCTGGGCATACACACCGAGGAAACCCGAATTGAAAGAGACACATGTACCCCAATGTTCATTGCAGCATTATTTATAATTGCCAGGACATGGAAACAACCCAGATGTCCATCAACAGATGATTGGATAAGAAAGCTGTGGTACATATACACAATGGAGTATTACTCAGCCCTTAAAAAGAATAAGTTTGACTCAGTTCTAATGAGATGGATGAAACTGGAGCCGATTATACAGAGTGAAGTAAGCCAGAAAGAAAAACACCAATACAGTATACTGACACATATATATGGAATTTAGAAAGATAGTAATGATGACCCTGTAAGTGAGACAATATAAGAAACACAGAGGTATAGAACGGACTTTTGGCTTCTGAGGGAGAGGGAGAGGGCGGGATGATTTGGGAGAAGGGCACTGAAACATGTATACTACCATATAAGAAATGAAGCGCCAGTCTATATTCAATACAGGATACAGAATGCTTGGGGCAGGTGTACGGGATGATCCGGGGTGATGGGGTGGGGAGGGAGGAGAGAGGGGGCTTCAGCATGGGGAGATCATGTACACCTGTGGCTGATTCATGTCAATGTATGGCAAAACCAATACAGTACTGTAAAATAGAATAAAGTATTAAATAAAATAAATATTTAAAAAATTAAAAAATAAAATTACTAGAAGTCATAGAAGTTTATCATCTAGGTTTCACAGAGGAGCACAACTACCAGTAGCTTTTAAAAAGATTTTTAATTTTGTTACATGTTTCCTTTCAATTCTCATTAATACATTTGAATAACATTTTTTTTTCTTTCAAGAGCAATTGTAATTGTTGTTTAATTAAACATGCCAGTTGTATTTTCTTTTCTGGTGGCATTGAGCCAGTTCAAATCATATGCATTCCTTCTACAGAGAAAAGTAAAGAATATTGAAGTAATGTTTAAGTTTTTTTTCTAATAGACTCACAGACATAGAAAACACACATAAACCTTTACCAAATGGGAAAGGGATGGGAGGGATAAATTTGGCATTTGGCATTAACAAATACACACTATATGTATACAATAGATAAAATTAAGGACCTCCTAGCTTCCCAGGTGGCACAGTTGTAAAGAACCCACCTGCAAATGCTGGAGACTCAAGAGACACAGGTTCAATCCCTGGGTCAAGAAGATCCCCTAGAGTATGAAATGGCAACACACTCTAGGATTCTTGCCTGGGAAATTCCATGGACAGAGGAGTCAATGGGGTCTCAAAGAGTCAGACACAACTGAGCGACTGAGCACAGCACAAGGACCAGCATTATAGCACAGGAAACAGCATTCAATATCTTGTAATAATAATGGAATATGTATACATGTATCAATGAATCACTTTGTTGTATAGCAAATATTGTAAATCAAGTATACTTCCATTAAAAAATTTCAAAAATGCAATAGCAAGAAAGCTCTAATATTATTGGTTAAGACATTAAATGAAAGCAAAGAGGATGAATCCAGCCAAAATTATGTTTAAAAAAATTAGTAGTAATTGTTTACCTTTTTAAGTTGGAAATTGAAAAACCAAGGAACTGAATATATTCTAAACTCATAATATTTTTTAAAACTTGACATTATTTAAATCTAGTAGAAAAAATATAAAGTAAATAAACATTGATAAATCTTTTTTTTTCCCCCACAGAAGTTGAGAAAATACTTTAATGAACCTGATTCACTCAGCTTCAACAATTATTAGTACATGACCAATCTGTTTCATATGTACTCCCACATGCTCCTCTCACTTCATTACTTTAGTCTTTTTTTGGGGGGGTTGTATTTTTTTAATATAAACTTATTTATTTTAATTATAGGCTAATTACTTTACAATCTTGTATTGGTTTTGCCATACATTGACATGAATCTGCCACGAGTGTACATATGTTCCCCATCCTGAACCCCCTTCTCACCTCCCTCCCCATCCCATCCCTCTGGGTCATCCCAGTGCACCAGCCCCAAACATCCTCTATCATGCATGGAACCTGAACTGGCGATCTGTTTCACATATAATATACATGTGTCCATGCTATTCTCTCAAATCATAACACCCTCACCTTCTCCCAGAGTCCAAAAGACTGTTCTGTACATCTGTGTCTCTTTTGCTGTCTCACATATAGGGTTATCATTAGCATCTTTCTAAATTCCATATATATGCATTATTATACTGTATTGGTGTTTTCCTTTCTGGCTTACTTCACTCTGTATAATAGGCTCCATTTTCATCCATCTCATTAGAACTGATTGAAATGTATTCTTTTTAATAGCTGAGTAATATTCCATTGTATATATGTACCACAGCTTTCTTATCCATTCATCTGCTGATAGATATCTAAGTTGTTTCCATGTCCTGGCTATTATAAACCATGCTGCAATGAAAATGGGGTACACGTGTCTCTTTCAATTCTGGTTTCCTTGGTGTTTGTGGCCAGCAGTGGGATTGCTCGGTCGTATGGCAGTGCTATTTCCAGTTTTTTAAGGAATCTCCACACTGTTCTCCATAGTGGCTGTACTAGTTTGCATTCCCACCAACAGTTTAAGAGAGTTCCCTTTTCTGCACACCCTCTCCAGCATTTATTGGACTTTTGGATCACAGCCATTCTGACTGGTGTGAAATGGTACCTCATTGTGGTTTTGATTTACATTTCTCTTATANGATTTTTAATTTTGTTACATGTTTCCTTTCAATTCTCATTAATACATTTGAATAACATTTTTTTTTCTTTCAAGAGCAATTGTAATTGTTGTTTAATTAAACATGCCAGTTGTATTTTCTTTTCTGGTGGCATTGAGCCAGTTCAAATCATATGCATTCCTTCTACAGAGAAAAGTAAAGAATATTGAAGTAATGTTTAAGTTTTTTTTCTAATAGACTCACAGACATAGAAAACACACATAAACCTTTACCAAATGGGAAAGGGATGGGAGGGATAAATTTGGCATTTGGCATTAACAAATACACACTATATGTATACAATAGATAAAATTAAGGACCTCCTAGCTTCCCAGGTGGCACAGTTGTAAAGAACCCACCTGCAAATGCTGGAGACTCAAGAGACACAGGTTCAATCCCTGGGTCAAGAAGATCCCCTAGAGTATGAAATGGCAACACACTCTAGGATTCTTGCCTGGGAAATTCCATGGACAGAGGAGTCAATGGGGTCTCAAAGAGTCAGACACAACTGAGCGACTGAGCACAGCACAAGGACCAGCATTATAGCACAGGAAACAGCATTCAATATCTTGTAATAATAATGGAATATGTATACATGTATCAATGAATCACTTTGTTGTATAGCAAATATTGTAAATCAAGTATACTTCCATTAAAAAATTTCAAAAATGCAATAGCAAGAAAGCTCTAATATTATTGGTTAAGACATTAAATGAAAGCAAAGAGGATGAATCCAGCCAAAATTATGTTTAAAAAAATTAGTAGTAATTGTTTACCTTTTTAAGTTGGAAATTGAAAAACCAAGGAACTGAATATATTCTAAACTCATAATATTTTTTAAAACTTGACATTATTTAAATCTAGTAGAAAAAATATAAAGTAAATAAACATTGATAAATCTTTTTTTTTCCCCCACAGAAGTTGAGAAAATACTTTAATGAACCTGATTCACTCAGCTTCAACAATTATTAGTACATGACCAATCTGTTTCATATGTACTCCCACATGCTCCTCTCACTTCATTACTTTAGTCTTTTTTTGGGGGGGTTGTATTTTTTTAATATAAACTTATTTATTTTAATTATAGGCTAATTACTTTACAATCTTGTATTGGTTTTGCCATACATTGACATGAATCTGCCACGAGTGTACATATGTTCCCCATCCTGAACCCCCTTCTCACCTCCCTCCCCATCCCATCCCTCTGGGTCATCCCAGTGCACCAGCCCCAAACATCCTCTATCATGCATGGAACCTGAACTGGCGATCTGTTTCACATATAATATACATGTGTCCATGCTATTCTCTCAAATCATAACACCCTCACCTTCTCCCAGAGTCCAAAAGACTGTTCTGTACATCTGTGTCTCTTTTGCTGTCTCACATATAGGGTTATCATTAGCATCTTTCTAAATTCCATATATATGCATTATTATACTGTATTGGTGTTTTCCTTTCTGGCTTACTTCACTCTGTATAATAGGCTCCATTTTCATCCATCTCATTAGAACTGATTGAAATGTATTCTTTTTAATAGCTGAGTAATATTCCATTGTATATATGTACCACAGCTTTCTTATCCATTCATCTGCTGATAGATATCTAAGTTGTTTCCATGTCCTGGCTATTATAAACCATGCTGCAATGAAAATGGGGTACACGTGTCTCTTTCAATTCTGGTTTCCTTGGTGTTTGTGGCCAGCAGTGGGATTGCTCGGTCGTATGGCAGTTCTATTTCCAGTTTTTTAAGGAATCTCCACACTGTTCTCCATAGTGGCTGTACTAGTTTGCATTCCCACCAACAGTTTAAGAGAGTTCCCTTTTCTGCACACCCTCACCAGCATTTATTGGACTTTTGGATCACAGCCATTCTGACTGGTGTGAAATGGTACCTCATTGTGGTTTTGATTTACATTTCTCTTATAATGAGTGATGTTGAGCATCTTTTTATGTGTTTGTAGTCATCTGTATGTCTTCTTTGGAGAAATGTCTATTTAGTTCTTTGGCCCATTTTTTGATTGGGTCATTTATTTTCCTGTAATTGAGCTGCAGGAGTTGCTTGTATATTTTTGAGATTAATTCTTTGTCAGTTGATAAATCTTAACTGTTCATTGAGTGCTTAAAGATAAAATATTTACACAACTTTCTTCAGTTTTCAGTTTTTCTTCAAATGTTGTTTTCTCTTATAGACAATAAATCTTTGTAAACAAAATAAATGTTTAATGTGTTAATGCTAATTAATATATGATGGGGGTAGTCCATCTCCTCTACTACTAATTGAAATAACATGTACTTTGACTTATCCTCTCAGTTATTTATAAGTTCTTTAAATAGTATATTCTAAGCAGTTTGTGAATGTAACAAATTTTAAAAGACCTATATTTCACCTTGATTAAGATGGAAGCAGTGTTTTCTCAGACTTTTTTTTTTCTTTTTAACTCTAACAAT
Source organism: Raphicerus campestris (assembly GCA_006410735.1). Lineage (NCBI taxonomy): Eukaryota > Metazoa > Chordata > Mammalia > Artiodactyla > Bovidae > Raphicerus > Raphicerus campestris. The sequence goes on along the minus strand of SJYW01015626.1, from coordinate 112,222 downwards.
TGCTGTGGTAACAGGCTGTCCTCAGTTACACCAATACCACCACTCCTGTCTGTACTTGGAATCTCTCTTGCTTTCTGCCCTAGGAGTCTCCTGTTGCTTCTTACTGAGATGTCTATAGACAATCTCTCAGCCATTTTGAAGTATTCAGAATCAAGCAGCGTGAGGTCATTAGTGGTCCTTGTGTCTGCTCTTGACCAATGAGGGATGGAAGACTCCATTCTCGTTTGTCCTTTAGGTGAAGAATTCTGATGTGCATTTTGCATCCCTTCTCTGGGGTCCCCAGTGCCAGTGCGCCCTGGTTGTCCACAGTAGCTCCAGTCCACATTCTCTGTTGGCCTTCACACTTTCCCAACATCACTCTTTCCATTTCCCACTCCTGTTCATTTAGGGTCACTTCCCCACACAAGTACCCTTTCCCAACCCTGCCTTTGGTTCTGCTTTGAAAGATATGGTGGTGGAACTTAGGTTAACACACAGCTGCACAGCTCAGATGAATAATTTTCACCTTCTCCTAAATGCTTTAAATATGAGGACTTTGCTTTGATAAATTTAGCAGATAATTTATAGTTAGTATCTGGAGGACAGCTAGAATCCTCATGGTGAAATAACCTGCTGTGGTAATTGTCTAAATAGCAATTAATCTGCCTTGTGTGCGTATGTGTGTGTGTGTGAATATTGTCTTTATGTAAGTGGGGGAGCCTAGTGGGCTGCCCTCTATGGGGTCACAGAGAGTTGGACATGACTATCGTGACTTAGCAGTAGCAGCAGCAGTATTAAAGCAAATTTGTATAAAAGAACATTTTTTTCATTGAACTGATTGTTATTGAAAACTCACTATCTGATGTGCACTGTCCTAAGCACAAGCGTTAAAGAATAAAAGGTATTGCCCCGGCCTTCAATAATTTTGTAATTTACTGAGAAAGACAAGAGAATAAACCTGGGAATCTACTACAGTTTGATAGGTCTTGTTGTTATGGTAGGGGTGCTATGGATTCACAAAGGAAATGCACAGGTTAGCATCAGAGAGGGCTTGTAAGAGAAAGGGTTATTTTGGTAAAGTTAGCAGATGACACCACCCTTATGGCAGAAAGTGAAGAGGAGCTAAAAAGCCTCTTGATGAAAGTGAAAGAGGAGGGTGAAAAAGGTGGCTTAAAACTCAACATTCAGAAAACGAAGATCATGGCATCCAGTCCAATCACTTCATGGGAAATAGATGGGGAAACAGTGGAAACAGCGTTAGATTTTATTTTGGGGGGCTCCAGTATCATGGCAGATGGTGACTGCAGCCATGAAATTAGAAGATGCTTACTCCTTGGAAGAAAAGGTATGACCAACCTAGATAGTATATTCAAAAGCAGAGACATTACTTTGCTGACTAAGGTCTGTCTAGTTAAGGCTATGGTTTTTCCATTGGTCATGTATGGGTGTGAGAGTTGGACTGTGAAGAAGGCTGAGTGCCAAAGAATTGATGCTTTTGAACTGTGGTGTTGGAGAAGACTCTTGAGAGTCCCTTGGACTGCAAGGAAATCCAACCAGTCCATTCTGAAGGAGATCAGCCCTGGGATTTCTTTGGAAAGAATGATGCTAAAGCTGAAACTCCAGTACTTTAACCACCTCATGCAAAGAGTTGACTCATTGAAAAAGACTCTGATGCTGGGAGGGATTGGGGGCAGGAGGAGAAGGGGCCGACTGAGGATGAGATGGCTGGATGGCATCACGGACTCGATGGATGTGAGTCTGAGTGAACTCCGAGAGATGGTAACGAACAGGGAGGCCTGGTGTGCTGCGATTCATGGGGTCGCAAAGAGTCGGACACGACTGAGCAACTGAACAGAACTGAACTGAACTGAACTGAACTGAACTGATGAAAGACAATGAGAACACTGAGAGCAAATGCTTATTCAGTCTAAGCTATGTATTGGTTGGTACTAGTGGTTTACATTATTTGAATTACCATACACAGAAGAACTGTACAAAAAAGAGCTTCACGACCCAGATAATCATGATGGTGTGATCACTCACCTAGAGCCAGACATCCTGGAATGTGAAGTCAAGTGGGCCTTGGAAAGCACCACTACAAACAGAGCTAGTGGAGGTGATGGAATTCCAGTTGAGCTGTTTCAAATCCTGAAAGATGATGCTGTGAAAGTGCTACACTCAGTATGCCAGCAAATCTGGAAAA
>SJYW01015626.1:94689-108099 GCA_006410735.1 Raphicerus campestris | reverse complement strand
GAGGATGAGATGGCTGGATGGCATCACGGACTCGATGGATGTGAGTCTGAGTGAACTCCGAGAGATGGTAACGAACAGGGAGGCCTGGTGTGCTGCGATTCATGGGGTCGCAAAGAGTCGGACACGACTGAGCAACTGAACAGAACTGAACTGAACTGAACTGAACTGAACTGATGAAAGACAATGAGAACACTGAGAGCAAATGCTTATTCAGTCTAAGCTATGTATTGGTTGGTACTAGTGGTTTACATTATTTGAATTACCATACACAGAAGAACTGTACAAAAAAGAGCTTCACGACCCAGATAATCATGATGGTGTGATCACTCACCTAGAGCCAGACATCCTGGAATGTGAAGTCAAGTGGGCCTTGGAAAGCACCACTACAAACAGAGCTAGTGGAGGTGATGGAATTCCAGTTGAGCTGTTTCAAATCCTGAAAGATGATGCTGTGAAAGTGCTACACTCAGTATGCCAGCAAATCTGGAAAACTCAGCAGTGGCCACAGGACTGGAAAAGTTCCATTTTCATTCCAATCCCAAAGAAAGGAAATGCCAAAGAATGCTCAAACTACTGCACAATTGCACTCATCTCACACGCTAGTAAAGTAATGCCCCAAATTCTCCAAGCCAGGCTTGAACAATACATGAACCGTGAACTTCCAGATGTTCAAGCTGGTTTTAGAAAAGGCAGAGGAACCAGAGATCAAATTACCAATATCTGCTGGATCATGGAAAAAGCAAGAGAGTTCCAGAAAATCATCTATTTCTGCTTTATTGACTATGCCAAGCCTTTGACTGTGTGAACCACAATAAACTGTGGAAAACTCATTACTTTGTCAACAAAGGTCCATCTAGTCAAGGCTATGGTTTTTCCAGTGGTCATGTATGAATGTGAGAGGTGCACTGTGAAGAAAGCTGAGCACTGAAGGATTGATACTTTTGAACTGTGATATTGGAGAAGACTCTTCAGAGTCCCTTGGACTGCAAGAAGATCCAACCAGTCCATCCTAAAGGAGATCAGTCCTGGGTGTTCACTGGAGGGACTGATGCTGAAGCTGAAACTCCAGTACTTTGGCCACCTCATGCAAAGAGATGACTCATTGAAAAAGACGCTGATGCTGGGAGGAACTGGGGGCAGGAGGAGAAGGGGATGACAGAGAATGAGATGGCTGGATGGCATCACTGACTCGATGGACATGAGTCTGAGTGAACTCCAGGAGTCGGTGACGGACAGGAAGGCCTGGAGTGCTGTGTCATGGGATCAGACAGGACTGAGTGACTGAACTGAACTGAACAATCTTATATAATGAAATATGCTAACATTCCCATTTAGCAGATGTAGAAAGTGAGACTTTAAAAAGTTCTAAGACTTCCATGAACATTAGCAAGAAGAAAAAGAAGAATGGAGTGAGAGAGTTTTAAAGAGAATGTATAAAGACACAAAACTTTGAGAAAACCTGCCACTTAGGAACTGACCCAGACTCCTATGTTCAGAATACAGAAGGATGCTAGAAGATAAGGGTAGAGAAGTCAAGGGCCAACTCATAAAGAGTCATGTCTATGGTACTAAGTAGCCTGAAAGCTGTTAAAAGGGCATGGAAACTGTCTGAAAGTTACTGTGTAGGGAACTGACCTGCTCAGATCTGGGTTTTAAGGAGGAAAAAAACACCCTGGAATGAATTATAAAGGTAGAAGACTTGATTCCATGAGACACAATTATTATTATTTTTTTGTGGCATGCTAGTGCTAAAACTACAGCACAATTGCACTCATCTCACATGCTAGCAAAGTAATGCTCAAAATTCTCCAAGCCAGGCTTCAACAGTATGTGAACCATGAAATTCCAGATGTTCAAGCTAGATTTAGAAAAGATAGAGGAACCAGAGATCAAATGACCAAATTTGTTGGATCATGGAAAGAGCAAGAAAGTTCCAGAAAAATATCTACTTTTGCTTTATTGACTATGACAAAGCCTTTGACTGTGTGGATCACAACAAATGAAAATTCTGAAAGAGATGGGAATGCCACCTAACCTGCCTCTTCAGAAACCTGTATGCAGGCCTGGAACCAACAGTTAAAACTGGACATGGAACAACAGACTGGTTCCAGATAGGAAAAGGAGTACATCAAGGCTGTTTATTGTCACCCTGCTTATTTAACTTATATGCAGAGTACATCATGAGAAATGCTAGACTGGATGAATCACAAGCTGGAATCAAGATTTCTGGGAGAAATATCAGTAATCTCAGATATGCAGATGACACCACCCTTATGGCATAAGCTGAGGAAGAACTAAAGAGCCTCTTATACAGAGTGAAGTAAGCCATAAAGAAAAACACCAATACAGTATACTGACACATATATATGGAATTTAGTAAGATAGTAATGATGACCCTGTATGTGAGACAACAAAAGAGACGCAGAGGTATAGAATGGACTTTTGGCCTCTGACAGAGGAGGAGGGGGGATGATTTGGGAGTATGGCATTGAAACATGTATACTATCATGTAAGAAATGAAGTGCTAGTCTATGTTCGATGCAGGATACAGGATGCTTGGGGCTGCTGCATGGGATGATCCAGGGGGATGATATGAGGTGGGAGGTGAGAGGGGACTTCGGCATTGGGATATCGTGTACACCTGTGGCTGATTCATGTCAATGTATGGCAAAACCAATACAGTATTGTAACATAGAATAAAGTAAAAATAAAATTAAAAAATAAAATAAAGAGCCTCTTGGTGAAAGTGAAAGAGGAGAGTGCAAAAGATGGCCTAAAACTCAACATTCAGAAAACCAAGATCATGGCATCTGGTCCCATCAGTTCATGGCAAATAGATGGGGAAACAATGGAAACAGTGACAGACTTTATTTTCTTGGTCTCCAAAATCACTGCAGATGGTGACTGCAGCCATGAAATTAAAAGATGCTTGCTCCTTGGAAAAAAAGCTATGAGCAACCTAGACAGCATATTAAAAAGCAGAGACATTACTTTGCCAACAAAGTTCCATCTAGTTAAAGCTTTGGTGTTTCCAGTAGTCATGTATGGATGTGAGAGTTGGACTAAAAAGAAAGCTGAACACTGAAGGATTGGTGCTTTTGAAGTGTGGTGTTGGAGAAGACTCTTGAGAGTCCCTTGGACAGCAAGGATCCAACCAGTCCATCCTAAAGGAAATCAGTCTTGAATATTCATTGGGAGGACTGATGCAAAAGCTGAAACTCCAATACTTTGACCACCTGATACAAAGAACTGACTCATTTGAAAAGACCCTGATGATGCTGGGAATGATTGAAGATGGGAAGAGAAAGAGATGACAGAGGATGAGATGGTTGGATGGCATTACCGACTCAATGACATGAGTTTGAGTAAGCTCCAGGAGTTAGTGATGGACAGGAAAGCCTGGCGTACTGCAGTCCATGTGGTTGCAAAGAGCTGGACATGACTGAGTGACTGAACTGAACTGAACTAGTGAGGCTGCTCCATGTCAATTTTTTATGGAGAAATTAAATAAATATCTTTTCCTTATAGAATGGTAAGAAAGCAGCTTATATTTGTAGAAATCTGATAGACAGTGATGCAAACTGAAAGAAGTTTTTGATGTTTCAGTGATTAGCTATGTATGTAAGACACTTAACATGTTCATTCACTCAAGTATTCATTTCATTCTTTAAAACTGTGACAACGTGGAATGTATCTATGAATATAAATTATGTGGATACAGCCATTAATAGACAAAAATAGTTTCTTCTTTTGTTCAGCTACTCTTTTAATATGAGGAGAGAGAAAGTAAAACCAGTGAGCAGATTTATGAATAAGATATTCTCATATGGAGAGTAATGTTATGAAAATAATGAAAAAGAGCAGTAAGGTAAAATGCTATTGGTTGGGAAGGTGTTTGGCTGCAGGTTACCAAAAAAGACATCTGAACTATGATGATGTTTATAGTTTACTTTACAAGAAGTTGAGAGGTAATTGGTCCCAGGAATGGGCTGGTTGCTTAGTAATATCATAAATTCAGGCCATGCTCTCACTTCCAGCTTCCCCAATATTTTTGTATTTTGACTCATGATTCTCATGCTTTTCCACTTATGATTACAAGATTCCTATGCCTACAAGCAACAGCTTCTCATGTCAGGGAGTGAAGCAGAGATTAAAAAGCAGGGGCAAGAATCTAGGTGCTGATTCATGTTGTTGTACAGCGGAAACTAACAAAATGTTATAATGCAATAATATAATAATTAAAAACATTTTAAAGTGCCAAAAATTATAAGTGAATACTTGTTTAATATTGGGAATAATTGTGTCTTTCAGGGAGGCCTAGCGTGCTGCAATTCATGGGGTCGCAAAGAGTCAAACACAACTGAGCGACTGAACTGAACTAACTGAAGAATAACACCAAATGCATTAAGAAAAAGAGTGATACATTTTACTTTGTAATGGTGGTGGTTTAGTTGCTAAGTTGTGTCCAATTCTGCGACCCCAATTTTGTACATTGAAAGCATCCATCTTTTTTTAGATACACATATTAAATACTTTCTCATGATCTAAAAAAAAGTCTATGTGAGTCAGTTGTGGGTGGTAAAACCAACCGGACTAGTTAAAGGTACAAGATATCTGTGAGTTTGTGTTTGTGAACGTGTGTGTTTCATTGTAAAATTAATGTGTGTACAGAGGTACACTCAACATTCCCTTTCTCAAATTTGCACACAGCGTTTTCATGATTTTTTTTTAACAGAGAACAAAAGCTCTTTGTTTCCTTTGTTTTCTTAAAACACACGCAGACTCACACATGCAACATCAAAAGCAATGTGACAAACCATGCAAGGGTTGTTGAATCGTAGGAGATAAGAGGCATTGATAGCCTTCCCTGGATTTGAGGCCTGAGCTACTCATGGTGACATTTAGTTTTGTAAACGTCCTGAAGAAATTGGCAAAACCCCAAGTCTGAAAATTCACTTCCATATGGGAGCAACCCACTGGGGGAGGCTTGGCTATCCCAGAAAATGACCTTCTGGTCTTGATTATCTGGATAACCTTGGGTTTGTAGATTAATAGTTTTTCAGCGTACTGTCTTTCTGGAAATGGGTATAATTAAACTTGTCACTCAAGGGTACTGTATGATTTAATCACTTAATATTAACTAAAGCTCTCTGAGATCCTTAAGCAAAGATCCTATGCAGATGCAGAATATCATTATGAAGACACAATTCTAACTTCTTGCTGAGCTCTGAGAAATTACACTGCAGAGACTCTTTCCAATACCCACAGAAAGCTACCCTGTAAATGTTAGTATTTGTAAAGCATTTCAACATATATTAAATGCATTTTAAAGGCATGTGATTATGGTATAAATTAAGACATTAACAAAAATGTCATTCAATACTTATTTCTGACAATGATAATATTAAAACATTTAGCCATACAATTCATTTAGGAATAGCTTCACACATACCCTTTATTTAATAGATTCATTCTGCAATAGTATTTAGAAATTTTGGAACATGTAAAATTCCTACTTCTTTGAGTAAATTTATTTCCAAATGCCTCTAAATATATTTTTTATTTCTAAATATTTGCCTCTACATGTAGGATTTATAGCCACAGATCTATAAAATTCAAAATGCTTTACACACTTAAAAGTAAATGTTATAATCTAATTAAATAAAGTATTAGAATAGCCTCAAAAATATTTATTTCTTGAAGAACTTAAGAGAAACCTCACCAGAGACAGAAAAACCTTACCTAATATCAAAGACTTTGTGGGGAAGGAAGGAAAACAGTGGAGAATGATAACGATTCCATTCCTTGCCCTGGACCACATTGCTCCTCTGCTTGTTAATAGCCTTCATAATGATTTCTGCAGGCTTTGAGAGCTTAATAAGCAAGAGTACACACATATTTTATGCCTATGATGAATACACCTTTATGTGTACAGATGATTACAAATGTATCATTTCTAACCTTTATTTCTAGAGAAAAAATATTACTTTTTCCCTAGCAATTTGAAGACCTGCGTTGTATAGTATTGTAGAGTGAATTACAATAAAAAGTTGAAGTACAAAAACATATCTCTTCCTAATGCTTCCATGAACCATGCTGTTTCTTGGTGAGTGTATGACATTTATATATCTACAGTACATAGATATTCTACAAGGCTAGACACTGGGGGAAAATATACCCAGTCGATATTGCACATATATTCTCTACTCTGTTTACAAAGAAAAGTGACATATTAATATTATATCTTGTTGCAGCTATCCAAAAAACACCTATTTGGGAAAGAACTGTTCAACATAATGGTCACTGTGTTTTTATATCAGCCCTGACACTTAGGGCTGATTTACATATATTGGAGACTTTGATAAATGGAGTGGGAATTAGTTATTATTATTCATTTAAATTTTGCTAGGCAGACATCTTTAGTCATTTCATGTGCCGAGCACTTAATCTAGGTGTTGTGGAATTCACGAAGCAGTGTACCTATACTCATATGTACATGAGAGAAAGATAGCAGGAATTTCAAAAAGCTGAAAAGAAAAAAAAAAAAAAGCACAGTCCCATCTGTGCTTGTGTATTTCTAAAGCAAAAATGCCTCTCCAGGAAAAGAAAAAAGAAAGGAGATGATCTAAGTCTCATCACATGGCCAAAGTTACAGTGACCCCAGAAAGTATTTCGAAAAGAAATTATATTCATGTCAATTTATGGCTGTTGTTATTCTTCATATCAAACCTTGCAATTTTTGTCTATCACTACTAGCTTGCATCTGGCACAAAGACATATTTTATTTCCTCCACACTTTGTTGAATAGCAATTCAAGCAATTTTAATTGGTTGCCAACAAGTTTCACACAAAAAATTAAGTTCCATCTCCTCTTCTTAGACAGTCTGAAGCCTGTGTTTGCAACAGTAGCTACTGGTGTTGAGTATCAGCTGCAACAGGTGGATATTAAAACAGGTAACCATGCCCTATGCAACCCCCACCATGGACTCCCTGACCTGGTTCACTCCAAATTCTCTGCCTGAGTCTTAGAGATATCTGTGTTTGGACTTGTAGCTTATTGAAAGCTGCATGTTGAAGATTATGTATTTCAGTCTCTACTCAGCCCTTTTGATATTCTCTCAATAATCACCATTTATTGAACATCATCTATGTCAGAGTTCAGCAAACCCTTCCTTTATCTAAAAAGGAAGAGCTGTGGCAAAGCAACCATAGATTGTTTATAAATGATGGGTGCAGCCTGTTCCAACAGAACATTATCTGTGACACTGAAGTCTGCATTTCACATAGCTTTCATGTTATCAAAACTTATTCTTTTGCTTTCCTTCTAACATTAAAAAATAAAAATAAAAAGTATTCTTAACTTTGGCAATACAAAGCGTGTGATAGCCTGGCTTTTGCCTATGGGTGTTAGTTTGCCCATTCTGATCCATGAATATTCTAATTTCCATTCCTGGAAGTTGTAAGAAATAACTATTACTGTTTAATTTCACAGTCAGAAAGGTATAGTTATCTGATGCTGGGAATTTAGTCAATGTTGAGCACAGATAATTGAGATGGAGAGACAGGGAGGGAGGAATGGAGTGAAGGAGAAAGAAAAAAAAGAGTGGTGAGGAACTAAGTCTTCAATAATTATGGACCTTATAGGCTGAACACAGTAGATACTTCTAAGGATAAACTATGCAATCAATGAAATCCTAAAATATTGGTTAAAAGACGAGTATGAGCTGAAAATCCTTACCAAAACTGCCTGACTTGTCATTCTTTTTCATCCTTCGCCTCCCAGGCGATGTTCCAATATGTCTAGTTGTTTCACAGAAGCACAGAAAGAAAGGGCTCTTTTAAATTAAGGATTTATTTATATTCCCTCTTGGCAACCTCAGCCATATTAGAATACTTGCTAAAGAGCTAGTGCCAGCACGTTGCCTAGTTTAAATTCCCTGAGGGAATGACTTCTTATTATTCTTATTTCAGCCCCGCTGTAATGTGTGTGTGCATTGTTTACACATGAAGGATTAAACCCTTCCACCTTTGTGGTGTTAGTCATCTGACATAACCTCCAAGAATCCTTCAATACTTAAATCTTTCAATACAAGTCACTTACAAATCTATTTCATATGATGGTCAGGAAAAGGCATTAAATCAAGCCAGTGCTCTTCACTGTGGATATAGCAAGACAGCATTTTGCCCTTTAAAAAGAGTCCATCAGCAATATTATAACCAGTAAAATGATTATTTTGTACATTCCTCTGTCCACATTATTGCAGGGAAAGGATGATAACTAATGAGCCCAAGTATCTCACTTATTACTCCGGAACCAATACTGTTTGGCAGAAATCATAATTCTTTTTGAAGTTTGCTCTTCATCGAGCCATCTGGCCTGGTTTAATTCTTATAGAGAATCAGAATAAATGAGTAGTCCACTTTAGCCATTCTCTCTCAGCTGTATTATTTTAATAGCTACAGAGGGAAAGGATTTCCCTTTTCTTTTCTAAGCACAGAACACCTCCACTTCTCATGAAAGAGGAGAGCCTGTGCTAATTACAAAATTGTCCCAATCAGTCAGGCTATGAAAAGAATCAATGATTCTGCCACAAAAGATTGCATTTATCTTTTAAATTTTTTCTTAAATGGTTCATAAGGAATAATCAGATAGCAATAATCAGAGAGTAACTCCATCTGTGGGTCATTCTCAACTCAAAGAGTAAATAAAAAGGTTAGTTTTTCACTAAAATAAAATAAAAGGTTAGTTTTTCACTAAAAAGTGTCTCATTTATATTGAATTGGGTTTGAATGATAGAAAGTGAGAGTCCATGTAAAGAGAATGAACAATTGGGTAGAATTTATAGATTATTTCATAGTTACCTGTTTTGTTAGACATGCTGTTTGTCCAGGGTTGTATAATCAGATTGCTTTTCCCTTCAGCTGGTAACAGTCAGAAAAGGAAAAGATTGCTTTAAACTTACCCCTAAGATTTTTGCCTTCCATGGTGATGGTTTAGTCACTAAGTTGTGTCTGACTCTTATGACCCCATGGACTGTAGCCCTCCAGGTTTCTCTGTCCATGGGATTTCCCAGGCAAGAATACTGGAGGGGGTTGCCATTTCCTTCTCCCAGGGATCTTCCTGACCCAGAGATCAAACCAATGTCTCCTGCATTTGCAGACAGGCTCTATATGGACTGAGCCACCAGGAAAGCCCTTTAGAGGCTAGAAGCTAAAGAATACTTGTAGTATTTTCCCCAACTATGTGCCTACACCTGAACAATAGGTTGGACAAAAGGAATAAGAAATGGTGAACNGTAACTTCACAGTCGAAGATCATGTGGGCGATGGGCCCTGGGACTTGACTTCAGATTTGTCTGACTCCAAAGTCTGGGCTTTTCCTTTTAATGAAGGACATAGCTTGCTGGGATTGGTGTGACCAGTCCTGTTGGCCGAGGAAAACTGAAGCATTTCGTAAAATGAGGGAGGCACTAAGGCAGTTCTTAGAGAGGAAGTTGAGTCTGTCAGAGGGAATGACCCTAAGGGAGTTGGAAAGCAGGTGTGAGAGAAGAGATGGCGGAGAGGATGGTTGGTCTTAATTAAGTCTAATTTATCTCTTGACCACCAATACGGAAATGGTGGGGGTTGGGGAGGGACAAGTTAGTAAGAGGAAATGGCCCAGGAGCCAAGCTCTCCAGGATTTTCTCCCATTTTCCTCCTCAGCAGCCCCCTCTGGACAGAGGCTCAGCTCTGGCCTTGTCATCACGTTCTGGGTGCAGACAAAGGATTTGATGTAGGAAGACAGGCTGGCCATCCAGAGCAGGTTTGTCTTGTGGAAAGGACATGTGGCTGAGAGCAAGGAAGGCCCAGCCAGGAGTGAGGAGATCTGCGTTTCAGTGCAGGTCATGATGAAGGGAACCATCGTAGTAGGTAGAGTGATGCTCATTTATTCATGGAAGATAAGTACTGAACATTTTCTCAGGCGAGCCTGAGAAGCACCCTTAAGGAAAGAGCAGGAGCTCAACCTAAACAACTGACCTAGTTGGGGGTCTCAGCAAAGATCTGGAGCTGTTTTAAATGATCCCTTGTGCCCAGGACCCCTGTGACTTGTGTTTGGGGGATATAGAGAAAGAGGGTAGAAAGCCAGAGGTTTCAGACCCTTTCTGGGGGTTTAACTTTTTCTGTTGGTCTAACGTGGCACTGGACTTTGTAAGAAACAAGGGGTTCAGCTCTGTAAGTTGAAAGTCTTGGATATTTGACTCTTCAGGTTTCTCAGGCTCTTTCCGGAACCTTGTGAACTCTACTTTCATGCTGGTCTTTGGCATCTCACATACAAAGAAAACCTTGTTCTTTAGCTTGTTTTGGATCCAGGGATCGATGGAGGCCAAAAGAATTAATGTTTCTTGTAGCTGCATTGAAACAAGCCCCGTGGCTGGCTCCCTTCAGGCCAGCCCTGGGAGGCAGGAAGGGGAGTTCTGGCCACAGGTCACTCTGAGTCCCAAGGAATGAGGTCAAGGGACAACGTCTAAGGGCTTATTCCCCTCCCCTCTGTCAGAAGGCATGTTGTGTGAGGAGAGTGAGAGAGGCTGGAGGAAGAGGAGAGCAGGGATGCCTTACACTCTTCTTCACAGACGCGTTCTTCTCCACATCCAGCATGTCCAGGACCAAGTGGAACATCTGTGGGCTGCGGATCCCCAGGACGCTCTGGCAGAGGCAGAATGAGGGCATCTCAGTAGCCAGCCCAGGAAGATGCCCCATCTACACTCTCTTCCATTCTAGTGCCCTCGTGATGACCCTTTACCTGGACAGGAGATGTGGCTTCCCAGCTGCTTCCTTACCTTTGAGGGTCTGCCTCTGCATTGGGTTCCAGTACAATTTTTTTCACCCGAAGAGTCAAGATAGTTTCTGTCACATCTGAGCAATGCCCCTCACACCCTTCACCTGTCCCTTCTCCTACCCAGCTCCAGTCCTGCAGAAAAGCTTTCCCTTAACTCCTGGTACGGTGGGAAGTCTAAAATAAAAAAGCCGGCAAACCAACTCCCCACACTTTGCGCCCTTTCTTCCCCTCAGTAGCTCTCCTGGACTGCCCACTCTCCCAGCCATCAACACATCTGGTCCGAGTTGCGGAGCTGGCCTTACCAGAGAGATGACTGCCTCCTTGCGTGCCAGTGCATTTGAGCTCATCAGCTGCCTGAAGAGAAGGGAGTGAGTGTGTTGTGGTCCAGTTAAGGGGTAGGGGAGGAAGACTGGCTGCTTCTCACAGTCCAGAGTGACTCAAGCATAAAGCTGATGAGTGATGTTAATTTCACTAACGGCCCCTTGTTTCTTGGGTCAGGAAATGGACTGGGAGGGGAAAGGTCGGTACAACAGTTTTCCAAGGGGCTCTGTGTGATGATCAGGACTCACATTTGTCCAGGACTTTACTGTTTACAAATCCCTTCCAAGTCCTCATCTTAACTTGAGCTTTAAATAGNTCAGGAAATGGACTGGGAGGGGAAAGGTCGGTACAACAGTTTTCCAAGGGGCTCTGTGTGATGATCAGGACTCACATTTGTCCAGGACTTTACTGTTTACAAATCCCTTCCAAGTCCTCATCTTAACTTGAGCTTTAAATAGCACCTCTGAGTGGTGGGTATTACCAGCCCCTTTTACAGATGAAGAAAAGCCCAGAGGTCGAAGAGTGACTTGGCCAGTGGCCTGGGCAGTGCAATCTGAGACGAGGCAGTAGGTTCTCAGCTCTTGCTGACCCTCTGTCCCCTTCCCACAGCCTAGGATTTGGCCCTGGTAGCTCCCAGCCCGAGCCACTCACGCCTCCACCAAGTTCAACATCATGGGCTTCATCTTAAGCTCTTCCACAGTTTCAGCAACAGCCTGCCTCATAGCCTGAAGAGAGATTAAGGTGGGATAGAGACTCAGGGGTGTGCTCTTAAGTGCTTCCCAAACATTTTTTTTTAATGTGGACCATTTTTTAGCCTTTATTGAATTTGTACAGTATTGCTTTTATTTCACATTTTGATTTTTTTGGCCGCAAGGCATATGGAATCCTAGCTCCCTGACCGGGGATTGAACCCACAACCCCTGCACTGGAAGGTGAAGTCTTAACCACTGGACCATCAACCTTCATTGAGAGTTTACTTTGTGGTGTGTATATGGCCCTTGCCTCAGGGAGCTCATGGTCTGGTGGGGGAAACAGACAAGTGAACAGGCAGTCAGACTTGTGAACTAAATGTAGGGACAATAGGAAGGTCTCCTAGCTCAGTCTGAGTTCCAGGAAGATTTCCTGGAGGAAGTGATGCCGCAGCTGAAACCTAAGGCATGAGTAGGAGTTAGCCAGGCTGAGAGGCTGGGGGCCAACTTCCTTGGGCAGAGGGAGAGCAGGTACAAAAGCCTGGAGGCAAGAGAGAGCACAGAGAGGTTAGGGAATAGGAAATGGTTCAGTTTAGCTAGGTGATCATACAGTCTTCAGAGTGGGACATTCTTAGCAATTACATTGGGACCATGGGTATAAGTCAGGACAGGGTGCTGCTAAGCACTGCTGGTGCATGGCTGGGCACGAGTGTGGTGAGGGTAAAGAGTCAGGCAGGCCTTGGGTGGTGAAGGGCTATGTAAGCCCTCCTGAGAGCTTGGGGAGTAACAGAAGTTCTTTGCAGAGGTGAGCTGCAATCTGATTCACAGCTTAGAGAAATGTCTTTAGCAGTGCTGTGGCTGGCTTTGTAGCAAGCTCTAAGAAAGGTAAAAGCACAGGGGAAGGCAGGGTGATTGTTGGTGGTAATTGGAAAGCTTCCCATAGGAGGTGTTGTCTGGGCTGGTCTGGAAGGGGTTCAGTTCAGTTCAGTTCAGTTGCTCAGTCGTGTCCGACTCTGTGACCCCATGAATCGCAGCACGCCAGGCCTCCCTGTTCATTACCATCTCTCGGAGTTCACTCAGATTCACGTCCATCGAGTCCGTGATGCCATCCAGCCATCTCATCCTCAGTCGTCCCCTTCTCCTCTTGCCCCAATCCCTCCCAGCATCAGAGTCTTTTCCAGTGAGTCAACTCTTGTCATGAGGTGGCCAAAGTACTGGAGTTTCAGCTTTAGCATCATTCCTTCCAAAGAAATCCCAGGGCTGATCTCCTTCAGAATGGACTGGTTGGATCTCCTTGCAGTCCAAGGGACTCTGAAGAGTCTTCTCCAACACCACAGCTCAAAAGCATCAATTCTTTCAAAGGCACTCAGCCTTCTTCACAGTCCAACCCTCACATCCATACATGACCACTGGAAAAACCATAGCCTTGACTAGATGGACCTTAGTCGGCAAAGTCTCTACTTTTGAATATGCTATCTAGGTTGGTCATAACTTTTCTTCCAAGGAGTGAGTGTCTTTTAATTTCATGGCTGCAGTCACCATCTGCAGTGATTTTGGAGCCCCCCCAAAATAAAGTCTGACACT
>SJYW01015626.1:28624-91982 GCA_006410735.1 Raphicerus campestris | reverse complement strand
TATATATAGTACACCATACTATATTACAAATTTAATGACTAAACTATATAATTACATTATCTTATATGTTTTAATTCTGGGCTGGATGATTCACAAGCTAGAAAGAAAATTGCTGGGAGAAATATCAACAACCTCAAATATGCAGATGATACCACCTTAATTGTAGAAAGTGATGAGGAACTAAAGAGTTTTTGGATGAGGATAAAGAGGAGAATGAAAAAGCTGGCTTAAAATTCAAAAAACTAAGATCATGGCCTCCAGTCCTGTCACTTCATGGAAAACAGAAGAGGAAATATTGGAAGCAGTGACAAATTTTACTTTCTTGGGCTCTAAAATCACTGTGGATGGTAACTGCAGCCACTGAATTAAAAGATCCTTGCTCCTTAGAAGAAAATCTGTGACAAACCTAAATAGTGTATTAAAAAGCAGAAACATCACTTTGCCTACAAAGGTCCGTCTAGTCAAAGCTGTGGTTTTTCCAGTAGTCATGTATGGATGTGAGAGTTGGACTGTGAAGAATGCTGAGCACTGAAGAATTGATGCTTTTGAACTATGTGTTGGAGAAGACTTCTGAGACTGTCTTAGATAGCAAGAAGATCAAACTAGTCAATCCTAAAGGAAATCAACCCTGAATATACATTGGAAGGAATGATCCAGTACTTTGGCCACCTGATGCAAAGAGCTGACTCATTGGAAAAGACCCTGATGCTGGGAAAGGTTGAAGGAAGTAGGAGAAGGAGGCGGCAGAGAATGAGATGGTTGAATCGTATCACTGACTTGATGGACATGAGTTTGAGCAAACTCAGGGAGATAAAGGACAAGGAAGCCTGGCATACTGCAGTTCATGAGACCACTGAGTCGGACATGACTTAATGACTAAACATCAGCAATATATTATATATTATACAGTATGATTTATTACAAATTATTTGATTTGATTTGATTTGACATATTATATACAAATATACTGATATAAATTTATTTATATAATTATATATATATATTTGTATTTACATTTGAATGTCTTTTACATATACTACAGTTAGAGTTTTTACATGCAGTATATGTTTCAGTTGGTTGGCTTGGAGGAATAGGGGTGAGGGTGTGTATCTGTGTGTGGAGGGGCTGAACTTTGGGAAACAAGTGGAGATAGGGTATAGTGGGGAGGGTTGGAAGCATTTTCTTTCTTGCTTTATATGTGTTGCTTTTAACATTAAATATGGATTTATTTCATAATAAAAATCACCTATGAGATTTAAAAAGATGAAGAGCAGTAGCTGTGCATGTCCTATTCTCATTAGAATTCCTAGGAGAAAAGGAAGTCCCATCTGAATCTAACCAGCTCTAGAGCATCCCCTGGGAAAAATGAGATGAGGCATTTACCCACCTTCACACAGAACTCAGGGAAATGCTGTGCCTACCAGACAGCCCCATTCCTAGTGCATGGTTTTAGATATGTGTTGTGTGTGTGTGCTTAGTTGCTCAGTTGTGTCCGACTATTTGCAAATCCAGGGATTGTAGCCCGCCAGGCTCTTCTGTCCATGGGGATTCTCCAGGCAAGAGTACTGAAGGGGGTTGCCATGCCCTCCTCCATGGGATCTTCCCATCCCAGGGACTGAACCCAGTTCTCCTGTATTGCAGGTGGATTCTTTATAGTCTGAATGTATTAAGTACTTACTACATATATTTTTAACCTCTGTAGGCATCTTGATAATTATCTCCTTTTTAAAATCATATCTCTTAGATACTCTTGGAAAACTGAATTTAAAATAAAGTTATATTTCTAATATTTGGGGATAAACATTGGGATCTTGGAAAAATATTCAGCTTTCTTTGAGTTAAATAAAATATCTGAGGTGTTTTGTTTTTCTTTGAGTTTTTTAGGGCTGGATAATTGTCTTTTCAATTTTCCTTCATCTGGATATATAAAAATATAAACCCATTCAAACCTGTTAAATTTGAAATTAAATATTAATGGCTTAAACAACAGTAATGGCAAACTCTGACAAGAAAACACCCTTCGTGATTCTAGATGAGAATACCCTAACTTGACTAAGTTGACTAAGTCATAATCTACCATCCCTTTGGTTATAATTGGCATGGAGAAACATTAAAGGGTCTTTAAGTAATTACTGTTAAATTACTGAATCTTAGGTTTTCTCAGCTTGATAATTAAAAGTATTGCAAATGCCAAACTTAGTTTTGTAGATACTAAGTATTAAACCGGTCGATGATAACTAGACCTTGCTTAGCTATTTTTAAAATTTTTCCACTTAGTCATTTTAGTTATGACTGTGAGGTGTAATTTATCAAAAGCACAATGAGAGGTTATCAAACTCTCATTTCAGTAAAAGAAAGAGGAACATTACCCTCAAGAGATAAATCTTTCATTAAACTTTACAAAGACCTTAAGCAGTCTCTACCCCATTTATCATTTCTAGTCTTTTAGAATGCACCAGCTGCCTATGTTTAGAAAGCAGCACAAGGCAGACAGCCAACATCAGGGTTGATGGCTAGTGGAATGGATGAAACTTCTGTTCCTTTTTTTTTTTTTTTTACATGTTCATTCACCTTAGAAAATCATTTTAAAATCAGCAGTGTTGGGGCCTAAATTTTGGTAATGTACTAAACTATTAAATAAATGTTAAGATTTTGGCAACTGGCAAAAATTACTTTATCACGAAAGAACTGTGTTCAAGAGAGGGAAAAGTTCCACAGTTTCTTTTACATGCTCATAAAAAGAAAAGCTTATTTGATGTTAGCATTCTTTTTCTGCTGCTGCTGCTGCTGCTGCTGCTGCTGCTGCTGCTGCTGCTGCCTCTAAGTCGCTTCAGTCATGTCCGACTCTGTGCAACCCCATAGACGGCAGCCCACAAAGCCTCCTCTGTCCCTGGGATTCTCCAGGCAAGAACACTGGAGTGGGTTGCCATTTCCTTCTACAATGCATGAAAGTGAAAAGTGAAAGGGAAGTCGCTCAATCATACCTGACGCTTAGCGACCCCATGGACTGCAGCCTACCAGGCTCCTCTGTCCATGGGATTTTCCAGGCAGGAGTACTGGAGTGGGGTGCCATTGCCTTCTCCAAGCATTCTTATAGCATGTGTCAATTTGGTATTTTTCTTTTCTCTAAATATATGAGTACAGTCTTATGTTTATAGTCACTCTAAGTTATTGTCTTAAAGAGCACTTGTTACCATTTGAAACTATCCTGTTTCATTGATCTATGTGCTTTTTATATTCTTCTCTGCCCTGTAGAATGTAAGCTCCTTGAAAGCAGGGACTTTGGCCCATCCAGTTCACCTCTGTATTCTGAGCACCTCTAAGGAGGACTGACACATCAAACACATCAAGGATAATTTTCAATATGTGAACTGAATGAATCAATGGAGGAATGAAAGTAGGAATGTGAAAGTGGAAGTCACTTGGTCCTATCTGACTCTTTGAGACCCCATGGACTGTAGTCAATGGAATTTTCCAGGCGAGAATACCAAAGTGGATGGCTGTTCCCTTCTCCATGGGATCTTCCCAACCCAGGGATGAAATCCAGGTATCCCACACTGAAGATGGATTCTTCAATGGCTGAGCCACCAGGGAAGCTACAGTAGCTGTAAAGACCATTAATCTCAAGAGCAGAAATCATCCAGATTTGAAGAGTTTTTTTATTTTATATGCAAGGGTAATAAAATAAAAAAAAAAATACCCTTTAAAGAGCAATTAAATATCAAAGTACAACTTAAGTAGCATTCATTATGTTGTTGTTCAGTTGCTAAATCATGTCCAACTCTTTGCAATCCCATGGACTGCAGCACGACAGCCTTCCCTGTCCTTCCCATCTTCCAGAGTTTGCACAAATTTATGTCCATTGAGTCAGTGATGCCATCCAACCATCTCATCCTCTGTTGTCCCCTTCTCCTCCTGCTCTCAGCCTTTCCCAGAATCAGGGTCTTTTCCAGTGAGTTGGCTCTTCTCATAAGGTGGACAAAGTATTGGAGCTTCATTTAGCATTCATTTATGTTATTTTATTCTCTGAGATTACTTATTAACATTTTAAGTTCAATTTTTGTTGTGTATTCTTATTCAACAGATTTATTTATATCCACTCTGTATTTAGTAACTGTATGAGGCACTGAAATTCAAGACTAAAATAATATAAAGTCTTTGGTCTTGCAGAATTCATAATTTTATGGGGGAAGTGGAAAAATAGATAAATAGAAGTTCACAGTGAATGTGCTAAAATGCTCTGATAATAGCAAGTAAAGTGTTATAGGACAACAGAAGAGAGACATGAGTGAGTGAGGATATTGGGCAGGCCTCTTAGAAGACGTGGTGCTTCTGATGAATCAGGAGGACAACTGGGATGATTCAGATGAGTTCAAAATAGAAAAAAAATCTATTCAAAATCATTATTCACAAAATTCAGGTAGTAAATGAGAGATGAATGTGAACTGGGAATAACTAGAGGTGAGGAGACACATGTAATCTGGAGTATGAAGGCTTTTACATGCCTCCGGTAGATATTTGCACTTTTTACTGAGAATTACAGTAAGTCACTGAAGGACTTTAAGCAGAGAGTGACGTTTACTTTTTGTTTGCTTATTCATCCAAACAATAGTTATTAAGCATGTGCTTTACACACGTCACTGTGAAAGGTGCTGGGTATATACTGATAAATAATACATAGTCCTGACTTTTGAGAGATGTAAGAGAGAGAGTGGTAGTCACTTAGTTGTGTCCGACTGTGTAACCCCATGGACTGTAGCCCACAAGGCTCCTCTGTTCAGGGGGATACTCCAGGTAAGAATACTGGAATGGGTTGCCATGCCCTCCTTCAGGGGATCTTCCTGATCCAGAGATTGAACTCAGGTCTCCCACATTGCAAGTGGATTATTTACTATTTCAGCCACCAAGAGAGACTTAGAGACTTATAAAAATTTAAAGCACACTGTTAGTTGAATGTGAGTGTAGATGAAACAGAGTTGAGACACAAAAAAGTGTAGTCCAAAGGATATTTGCATTTTAGAAATATCACCAGGAGAACAAAGTGGAGAATTATTTGAAAACCCATGATGATGCTGTTCTAGAGATCTAGGCTTGAACTAAGGGAAAGAGAGTGAGAAAACGGAAAGAAAAGACTAATGGAAAGAAAAGACTCCTAAGACTAGACTAGAACCATTTGTATGTAGGGTGACCAACTTCTCAGGTTAGAGCTGGGAAGTTCTGGGGGTTAAGGGAAGCCCTCATGTTTCAAGAAACCCTTAGTCAAGATGATTAATCAGTATGGTTGATTATTTTAGCTGAATATTGGCAATGAAGAATGTTTTTCTGTTTAGTATATGCCTTAAAATATCAATAACCTTTGATGTGCTGATGACACCACCCTTATGGCAGAAAGCAAGGAGCCTCTTGATGAAGATGAAAGAAGAGAGTGAAAAAGTTTGCTTAAAACTCAACATTCAGAAAACAAAGATCATGGCTTTCAGTCCCATCACTTCATGGCAAATAGATTGGGAAACAATGGGTTCCAAATCATAGTCTTGGGCTCCAAAATCACTGCAGATGATGACTGCAGCCATGAAATTAAGACACTTGCTCCTTGGAAGAAAAGCTATGACAAACCTAGACAGTGTATTAAAAAGCAGAGACATTACTNTGCAGATGATGACTGCAGCCATGAAATTAAGACACTTGCTCCTTGGAAGAAAAGCTATGACAAACCTAGACAGCGTATTAAAAAGCAGAGACATTACTGTCCATATAGTCAACAAATTCCCATATAGTCAAAGCTATGGTTTTCCCGGTAGTCATGTAAGCATATGTGATTTGGATCATAAAGAAGGCTAAGCAGCAAAAGATTGATGCTCTTGAATTGTGGTGTTGGAGAAGACTCTTGAGAGTCCCTTGGGCTGCAAGGAAATCAAACCAGTCAATCCCAAAGGAAATCAACCCTGAATATTCATTCGAAGTACTGATACTGAAGCTGAAACTCCAGTACTTTGGCCACCTGATGCTAAGAGCTGATTCATTAGAGAAGACACTGATGCTGGGAAAGATTGAGGGCAGGAGGAAAAGGGGAAGACAGAAGATTAGAGATGGTTGGATGGCATCACCAACTCAATGGACGTGAATTTGGGCAAGCTCTAGGAGTTGGTGATAGACAGGGAGGCCTGGAGTGCTGCAGTCCATGGGGTTGCAAAGAGTCAGACATGACTGAGCAAATGAACAGCAACAACAGCATATGCCTTGAGAGGATGGATAGTGATGGTATTCCAGTAAATAGAAATGTTAGAAATGTTATAAATATAGAAATGTTAGGAAACTTGTGGAAGAAGCAGGGTAGGAGGTAAGGATATGATGACTTTAAGAAGAATGGGTACATGCTCAGTCATATCTGACTCATTGTGACCGCATGAACTATAGCCCACCACTCTGGAATCTTTTAGGCGAGAATACTGGAGCAGGTTGCCAATTCTTACTCCAGGGTTGATACGATTAGATAAATGTGAATCAGAGGAACCTTTGAAATATTGAGCTACAGGTGACCACAAGAGAGTTTGACATGAGCCCTAAGCTTAGACTGCAAGGAAATCACCAATAAGAAAATGACTGTAGAAGCCATAGGGATAGATGAGATCAACTGAAATGAATACATAGAGAAATACACTTATGTAGAACCCTGAGGAATAGCAACAAACAGATCTATCTTTTCTTTCATGATGTGACTACAAAATGGGAGATTGTATATTTCAGATATATGGTTTCTCTGTATGTTATAATAGTAAGTATAAACCAGCATTTTTTAAACTAGGATTTGCATTGTTTTCCATAATTAATATTCTGATACTNATAGCAACAAACAGATCTATCTTTTCTTTCATGATGTGACTACAAAATGGGAGATTGTATATTTCAGATATATGGTTTCTCTGTATGTTATAATAGTAAGTATAAAGCAACATTTTAAAAACTAGGATTTGCATTGTTTTCCATAATTAATATTCTGATACTTGGTATTAAAATAAGTCTTATAATAATCATAACCCACTTTGTGATTGGTGTCTTCATAAAATATATAATGAGTCTAAACCTTCCATTTCCATTGTCTATGATTACAATAGGCTTGTCACAAAATCTCTACTAAAACTAAAAGAGTTATAATTTAAAAACACTGCTCAGGACTAGGTTAGATTTTGATTAAAAACATAGGTGAAAATGTCAGTATGTTGAATTATCAATTACTGCACCCTAATTCACTGTCCATCTAGCCTAAACAGCTTAAGGAATAGTCCAGTTTAAAAATAATTATCATGATATGGGAATCACAGGTTAGTAAAACGTTTCCCTCCAATTTGGGGAAAAAATTATAGAATTCCAAAATTTTCTTTTAAAAAGTAAACAAATTAAACCAATGACAATTTAGAAAAGGCTATTTGCCACTATCTCCATAATTTTCTGAAGTAACACATGGGATAATCCTAAAATTACAATGGACAAAACCACAGAATGAAGGTAAATATTTTCAACTGCCTATACAAAGCATGGGCTTTCCTGAAGCTCAGTTGATAAAGAATCCACCTGCAATGCAGGAGATACTGGTTCTATTCTTGGGTTAGGAAGATCTTCTGGAGAAGGGATAGGCTACCACTCCAATGTTCTTGGGCTTCCCTTGTGACTCAGCTATTAAAATATCTGCCTGCAATTCGGGGGACCTGGGTTTAATCCCTGGGTTGGGAAGATCCCCTGGAGAAGGGAAAGGCTACCCACTCCAGTATTCTGACCTGGAAAATTCCATGGACTTTATAGTCCATGGTGTCTCAAAGAGTTGTACACAACTGAGTGACTTTTGGGCTCCAAAATCACTGCAGATGGTGATTGCAGCCATGAAATTAAAAGATGCTTACTCCTTGGAAGAAAAGTTATGACCAACCTAGATAGCATATTCAAAAGCAGAGACATTATTTTGCCGACTAAGATCCGTCTAGTCAAGGCTATGGTTTTTCCAGTAGTCATGTATGGATGTGAGAGTTGGACTGTGAAGAAGGCTGAGTGCCAAAGAATTGATGCTTTTGAACTGTGATGTTGGAGAAGACTCTTGAGAGTCCCTTGGACTGCAAGGAGATCCAACCAGTCCATTCTGAAGGAGATCAGCCCTGGGCTTTCTTTGGAAGAAATGATGCTAAAGCTGAAACTCCAGTACTTTGGCCACCTCATGCCAAGAGTTGACTCACTGGAAAAGACTTTGATGCTGGGAGAGATTGGGGGCAGGAGGAGAAGGGGACGTCAGAGGATGAGACAGCTGGATGGCATCACTGACTCAATGGATGTGAGTCTGAGTGAACTGGTGATGGACAGGGAGGCCTGGCATGCTGCGATTCATGGGGTCGCAAAGAGTTAGACACTACTGAGCGACTGAACTAAACTGAACTGAGTGACTTTCACTTTCATACAAAGCATTCTGAAATAGTGTGAACTTATTTTTCTTAAATTACTGGTGACTTTTAAAAGTGTTTCACTGACCAGAGGGCAAAAGCTCCCAGAACAAAGCTTGGAATTTACTGAGTTAAGAAGCTATGAAAAAAAAGAAGTTGTTATTAGAGGAAAAATAATTCTAATGAAAAATGGAATTTTGCTGTAGCAATGACTTCATAGCTTTATGAACTGACTTCCCACATAAGACACTTGGGCAAATATTTAGGAAAATTTTATAATTGAGTTAAAGTGGAAACTATGCAGGTTCAGTTTTTTCTACTTTAAATACTCTATCTTGTTAAACCCTGATTTTTCCACTTCAGGAATTTACATCATTACATGTCTGTGGGCTTTTTAACATAACTTCCTCCATTCCTTCCTATTCAATCATATTTGTATCTGAAACTAAAGTATCTACTCAGGACTTTTGTATTCTAGAGCAAAGGATTTGTCCCATTTTCCAGTATTTCTTTTTTCAAATGTTTTCCATTCCCCATTCTCTCAGGTATTTTCTAAATAAAGTTAAGTCTACAAAAGGTATTTGATCTTTATACAGTACTCTTTTTTTCCTGCAAATAAACAGTAAGCCTGAAATCTGTAAGATATTTTACACCATCAAACTTTTTTTTTTACTTTATTTTACTTTACAGTACAGTATTGGTTTTGGCATACATTGACATGAATCCGGCACAGGTGTACATGAGCTCCCAAACATGAACTCCCCTCCACCTCCCACCCCACATCATCCCTCCAGATCATCCTCGTGCTCCAGCCCCAAGCATCCTGCATCCGGCATTGAACATAGACTGGCGATTCGTTTCTTACATGATAGTATACTTTCGGACTCTGAGGGAGAGGGAGAGGGTGGGATGATTTGGGAGAATGGCATTGAAACATGTATACCATCATCAAACTTTTAAAACGTGTGAATGCAGTAATAGTTTGTATATAAATCTAATCTTATAAGACTTTCTTTACCTCAGTGATCTTCCTCTCCTAACCTTACTCTCGGTCTTCCCCCCAAGGCAACCAATATTAGCAGATTCACCTGTGTAGTTTTATATATATCCTGTTCTTTTTTATAGTTGCAAGACATTCCACCAATATTTACTCAGTTATTTTCTTGTTGATTGGCATTTAGAATTGGCTCAAGACTTTTTGCTACATATGAAAATTCTATAATAAGCTTCCTTATGTATACACTTATGTGCAGGTCTTTATATTTCATTACTTTTATTTTTGAAAGAGAGATTCTATGTTTGAGAGTCTCTATATTTTAACCTTTATAAATTTTCCCAGATAAATCTTCCATAAGATTGAATCAATGAATGATCTCATAAATAAAGTGACCATTCCTCCTGAGAAGGAGTTTAATTTTAAGAAAACCACAAAAACATTTTTCTTAACATTTGAAACTCATAATGAGGCTGATTACTACCTACTATCACCACTACCATTATTTACTAATACGATCAGTACTCCCAAAACTATTACTATTAATATTATATTCATGTAAAAGCAGGAGCTCTCATTTGACATACAGAGAATACCTTTCTTATAATCCCTTTACAAGTAGTGTTTTATCTATTCTTCATAGTCATTGGATGAGCTTGGCATTAACATCTTTATTAAGTAGGTAAAGACTTTGAACCTCAGAATGGTTGAACAATACACATAAGATTGTATAGTCTGAAACAGCCACCTCTGAGATTTGAATCCATTGTGGGTTTTTTTGTTTTTTGTTTTTTTTGTCTAACTGAATTCAAAGACAATACACTGAGCTCTTTACAATGACATCAAATTGCTTACTCCATCCCAACACACAAACACACCTAGAACGAAATGACCCGAAGAAGTCTAGTGTCTTCTGTTCTCTATTAAAAATCATTTATTAGTAGATAACAAAATCCAATTCACTTGTTCTATTTTCTTCTCACATTTGCTGCCTCTCTTCTTTATACCACCATCATCATCACCTGATGCTCTAAATCTAGTGTTCCTTGAGTAATTTGTCCCATGAAAAGATAAGAAACAAACAAATCTTCTCTTCTGCAGATGACATGTTCCTTCTCATATGTAACTATGCAATATTTACAAGTTATTGCATCTCAGGAATTGATACTAGCCCCTGGGTATTGAAAGACCTAAGCTAACACATCTAGCATAAAAGCTTGCTTATAATAAAACCTATATTAAAACATTACTTGCTGAACCAATCAAGTTTTTGAGGTAGAACCACAATTTTTTCACACAGCTTTTTTTTTTTTTTTTTTTTTGGCTGTATGGCACACAGGATCTTAGTTCCCCAACCAGGGATCAAACCTGTGCCCCCTGCAGTGGAAGTATGATGCCTTAACCACTGGATCACCAGGGAAGTCCCAGAACCAAATTCTTTGATGAATCTCCTTAGTTGATCTACAGCATGTAGAAGCATGTTGCACCAAATAATCAACAGTGTTGGTTATGTTGGGTCTGATGAAATAGTAGAGAAAATGAGCTAAGTTTTAACGCAATTTTCAAGGTGAAGAAGCAACATAGAAACAGAGATTGAAGTATGTCTAAAAGAGAAAAAACAAATATTGTATATTAATACATATATGTGGACTCTAGAAAAATGATACAGATAAACCCATCCTATTTTCAGGAGAGAAATAAAGACACAGACATAGAGAAGGGGCGTTTGGGCATGGTGGGGAGGGGAGAATGAATTAGGCGCTGGGACTGACATAAATACATACCATGTATAAGACAGATAGCCAGTGGGAACCTATAATATAGCACAGGGAGCTAGCTCAGGGTTCTGTGGCGACCTAGAGCAGTGGGTTTGGGGGATGGAAGTGGGAAAGGGATCCAAGAGGAAGGGGATGCATGTATACATATAACTGAATCACTTTGTTTTACAGAAGGAAGTGATACAACACTGTAAAATAACTATACCTCAATAAATTCAAAAAAAATAATGTATTCCTAAATCTGAGAAATGTTTGAGGGATGTAACCAAAAACACAGGGGAGGAAGACATAGCCAAAAAATTACAGAGCTGTTTCCAGATTTGAACCAACTATGGCTCATTGCCAAATACTATCACGGTTCAGGCCTGTCAGTATATTCTGGTGTTACACTCCANTTGAGGGATGTAACCAAAAACACAGGGGAGGAAGACAGATAGCTCCCTAGACAGAGCCAAAAAATTACAGAGCTGTTTCCAGATTTGAACCAACTATGGCTCATTGCCAAATACTATCACAGTTCAGGCCTGTCAGTATATTCTGGTGTTACACTCCAAGGAAATTTATCTGAATCTTATTGTGACCTCTTATTGGAGGCAGGATGGCAGGATATGGGCAGAGGCTCATAACTGATGTGTAACATAACCTATTCTAGATACTATTCAACATAAAAGTCTCTAAGACATTAGATTTTTTTTAAATTTCTGCTTTTATTAAATTCCCATTATTACTAAATTTTGTGCTTCTATTTGATACATCTTATTCTTCCATATTGCATTTCAGGTGCAAAATATGCTGCCCATCTTTATTATTCAAAATAAGATCGTGTTTATCTCTCAGGTACCTCTGACCCTTTTCAATGCAACATCCAATCTGAGCAGCGATTGTCCATGGATTTACACCCTCCCTCATGCACACCTGCTGTAGGAATCTTGTACCTCAGAGACTAATCTTAGGAGCAGATTGAATATCCTGACTTCTCTAGAATTCCTCATTCCTCTGTGTGCCCTGGGAGAAGGCAATGGCACCCCACTATGAACATATAAATATTTGGCCAATCCATTTTACCTCTCATTGATCACATCCCATCTCTATATTCTTCTTGGAAAAATCTTGCTTGAATGTCCTAGTTAAAGATCTGTCATTGTCATGTGATTTTGCAAAAGACTGAGTGTAGTGGGAATGTGAGAACACAGCCGAGTTGCATGAAGACAGATTTTAATGAGATTTATAAAGATGTAAACAAACAAAGCCACTGTGTGTTTTGAAAAATATAGGTATTTTTACTAAAAATATTTATATTTACATGTAGTTAATTATTATTGTAAATGAATTAATAAGCGAAGATCTGTCATTGTGAGGGTGATAACTAAGAGTAGCCCAACCCTACATAACTGAGAAAGAAACAAACAAAAGGCAACTTTCCCCAGCACCCAAGGGTTCCCACATTCACAAAGGCAGTAGAATCTGATTACCTTTCCTATGAGTAGAGAAAATAAAAAAGTTCAGTTTTTTTTTTTTCTGTTGCTAACTCTATTCCAGTAAAGAGGCAAACAAAAGAGTTATTTCTGCATTAAACTGTTAACATGACTTCCTGCCTTATAACCATGTGGTTTAATCTTTTCTTGTTTAGTGAACTATAGCTATCTAAAAGCAATAAGCATCAAATTCCAACATAGCAAACACTCATTGTTTGTGCAGTGATTCCCCCTTTGCCAATTTAGTCAGATATCATTCATGGATCATATCACTTTTTCCCGTAATTCTAATCAGAGCCTCAAAGTCCTTCTCAAGATAGCCCCTCAGGCTACTATAATCATTCAGCTGAAGTGACCCAAGAGATAGAACCCATTTTCCACACCTGGCTCATTTGGAATCTTCTAGAGTGGCCAACACATTGCTTTCAACCTTATAGACACCCAGTCCTGTTTAATGAATTGCACCGAAGTGAAAAAAATAAAATAAACTCAATCAAATTGCAGAAATTTTACCATTTTAAAAGAAATGGAAGTTCAGTATTCACATATAATGACTTTTTCCAACTATTTTTTCTAATAAGATGCTTATGCAGCTTCAATATATATTCAACATTTGAAACCACACACTTAAATTTTGTTGAAAATGTCCCACATACCACTTGAACCAAGGAAAAGAGATCAAAGTCAGCTTTGTAAAGGATGTTACCCAGGGTAGAGTCAAAGGCCTAGAAGAATGAGAAAAGAATATTAGTCACACTGACTGTGCAGTACTTAATTTAATGTTCTATTCAGAACTTGGAAGAGACCAGACTTAACACAAATTGAAACTTAAGCTTAAACAAGCATGGAAGAGCAGCAACTTTATTTCTTCTTCTTCTTCTTCAAAAAAAAAGAGCTCAGTTCTCTTTCTCCAGTGGCTTCCAGTGCTGACCAGTAGCATATCCCAATCCCATCTTTGCATGTGTATGGGGGCTTGAGCATTTTGGATAAAGGTATAANTGACTGTGCAGTACTTAATTTAATGTTCTATTCAGAACTTGGAAGAGACCAGACTTAACACAAATTGAAACTTAAGCTTAAGCAAGCATGGAAGAGCAGCAACTTTATTTCTTCTTCTTCTTCTTCTTCAGAAAAAGAGCTCAGTTCTCTTTCTCCAGTGGCTGCCAGTGCTGACTTCAGTAGCATATCCCAATCCCATCTTTGCATGTGTGTGGGGGCTTGAGCATTTTGAATAAATGTATAATGCTGCTGCTAAGTCGCTTCAGTCGTGTCCGACTCTGTGCGACCCCATAGACGGCAGCCCACCAGGCTTCCCCATCCCTGGGACTCTCTAGGCAAGAATATTGGAGTGGGTTGCCATTTCCTTCTCCAATGCATGAAACTGAAAAGTGAAAGTGAAGTTGCTCAGTCGTGTCCAACTCTTCGCGACCCCATGGACTGCAGCCTACCAGGCTCCTCTATCCATGGGATTTTCCAGGCAAGAGTACTAGAGTGGGGCGCCATTGCCTTCTCCAATACTCCCTTAGAAAATAAAATATTGTATCAGCACTGCAAATCCATTATAGAGGTATCTATGTTGAAGTACTTTTATAGGTTTATTCTGCAGCATTGATATTTATGTTTTGTGTATCACTCTTCTACTTTGATGGTTTTAAATTAAAATAGTATTTATTTTACATTTCCATTTTATTTTAAAATTTTTCTTATTTTTATTATTTTCTCATATTTATTATCTTTATTTTCCATTAATAGCCTCTGTTTATTTAGCATTTTATTTTGCCAGGCAATATATGAAACATTTTAAATGGATTTTTTTAAAATTTATTTATTAATTCATTTAGTATATCAACAGATGTTCATGAGTGACAGCTTTTTCAGACTCTTGGATACAGTGGCAATTAAGACAGGGTAAAGGACATACATAATCTTACAGAGTTAATATTCTAGTAAGGTAAAAAGAACCATATAGTAGAGTACTATCTGATGGAGATAAGGGCTATGAAGGAAATAAAGGAAATAGTAAGAGTTTTAAAGGGTAGGTGGATGAGATAGAGCAGGTAGAGGGCCAGGGTGGCCAGGAGAAGCCTCTCTGGGAAGGAGATATTTGATCTGGAATCTGAAGATTAGATAACAGCATGTGATAATCAGAGAGCAGGAAAGCATTTAGAGTGAACAGCAGCAGGAACTGAGCTTAGAGGCTGTGGGCAACAGACATCAAACCAATATGATGAAGAATAGTAGAGGGTAGGGTGTGGAATTTAATGAAAGCTGCAGAATAAACAGAGGCAAGAAAATCTGGGCCCACACAGGTCATGGTTCAATGTTTTGATTTCAATTATTTTGTAATGGAAAGCCACATAAAAAAGGAAGTTGCCTGAGGGAACAAGGGTGGAACAGAGAGAACAAATAAGGCTGCTACTGTAGTCAAGATGTAAACTGATTGAACCTGGGTTAAGGACATAGAAATGGAGGCAGTGAAAAGTGAATAGTTAGGTTTATTTTAAAGATAGAGCTAATAGTATTTGAGTGTTACAGTTAAAAATATATCAAAGAGTCAATAGAATTTGAATATGAGAAACTGAGAAAAATCAAAGTGACAACAAGATTTTGGTTTAAGCATTTGGAGGAACAAAGGTTGCCTTTTACTGAGATGAGAAAGACATCAAAGAAGTTGAAGGTTTGGGGGCTGAAATCAAGAGTGTTTTTAGGTTATAAATTTATATATATATATATATATATATATAGTGAAAGTGAAGTCACTCAGTTGTGTCCGACTCTTTGCGACACCATGGACTGTAGCCTATCATGCTCTTCCATCCATGGTATTTTCCAGGGAAGAGTACTGGAGTGGGTTGCCATATCCTTCTTCAGCGGATCTTCCCAACCCAGAGATTAAACCCAGGTCTCCTGCATTGTAGGCAGACGCTTTACCATCTGAGCCACTAGGGAATATATATATATATAAAACATGCTCTTGTATATATAAATCTGGTCTAGGGTAGAATTATACATGTAAGAGCATCAGTTTATTCACATCCTGTAAAATCATGGTGCTAGATGATGAGATCAATCAGCAAGCAGAGGAAGAAAAGAGGTCAGATGATAGCTTGAGAGCTCTCCAGGTATTAGATGTTGGGAAAATGAGAATATTCAGCAAAAGAAACCAAGAAGAATCAGCCAGATAAGAAGGGAATTGATCAAGAAAGGATGGAACCCAGATGCAAGTGAAGGAGAAAGTGATTCCTGTCTAAAAGCTAACAGAGTGCCAAGTGAATGAAGGGACCATTAGTGCTCTACTTGCAGCATAAAAGATTAATTTCAGTTCGGTGGTGGATACAGAAGCTTATCAGAGTGACCTCAAAGCAGACAGGAAAAATGGAGTGAAAACTGTAGGAGAGGGAAACGGCAACCCACTGCAGTATTCTTGCCTGGAGAATCCCATGGACAGAGAAGCCTGGTGGGCTGCAGTCCATGGGGTCACAAGGATTCAGACATGAGTGAATGACTAAAACTGTAGGAGCTGATAATTATTGTAATGATTATTGCTGCAAATGAAAGCATTGAAGGGATGGTATAGCTGGAAGGAGAAATGAAGTCAAAGAATGGTCTTTGTTTTTACCATGTGAGTGATTCCAGCATATTTCAGTGTTATTGAGAATTATTTTACAGACAGAACTGAGATTAGGAAAATTTTGTTATAAAGGGCCAGACATTACATATTTTTAGCTTTGTAGCTAGACATCTTTGTTGTAACTCTTCAACCCTGCTCTTAGAGTGTGAAAGTACTGTGGATGAGCAAGACTGTGTTCCCATAAGACTTTCTTTATAGATGCTAATCTTTGAATTTCATATAATTTTATGTGTCATGAAATATTATTCTTTGATTTTTTCTCAACAATTTAAAATTTTTAGAATCATTTTTAACTTAGGTGTCCAGCCAAGTTTGGCCCCACAGAACATAGTTTGCTGACTTCCACAGAACAAAATTTGAGGCTGAAAGAAAGAGGGAGGAAGATTTTAGGAGCCAGACCCTTTCATGGCATGGCATAGAACAACCAGAAGATTGGTCTAAGTTGCTTCCATCTTACAAGGGAGAAAGAGAAGGCAAAGATGCAGATACTAAGTTGGTAGTAGAAGAACATGGGCATCTTATTCTGATCTTATATTTTCTTTATGGAAAAGCTTAAGCAGTACCTTTAACTGAGAAAAACAAGTGAATGAAAGACATGGAAAATTTTAAGAATGAGTAAAAGCTTTCAAAGGAGCCATATAGAATGAGAAAGTGAATTGACTAGGGAAATGTACTTAATGCTAGGAAAGCACTAAGAGCTCACTTGAGATTTCTGTCAAGGATTTAAATACAAACTTCTCAGGTTGGCTGTACATTTTTCTTCAGGAGTATTCAGCTGCTTAGATATAGGCCTTGAGTACTCAAAGGCTTAGATTTAGCCAGATTTGGTACCTTGCTAGGCAAGATGATGGAAGGAGAGAGACCAAGTGAGTTGAGAGTATTTGAAAGGAAATGATTACTGTGATTGACCATGTAATTGAGCTGGGTGAGAGCAAAAGTGAGGACATAATGAGGGTGATAAAAAGTGGAAAAGTGAAAAAGGTCAGTAAATTGGAAGTCACAGTGAGAAGGAAGAATTTATGGATACAGGATATGCTAGAGAATCAAATGGAAAGAGAGGAGGGAGGATTTGGAGAGGACAGTGTTTGAAATACAGATTAAGGAATGGATGTGCTGTGCTTAGTTGCTCAGTCATGTCCAGCTCTTTGTAATCCTATGGACTGTAGCCTAGAGGCTCCTCTGTCCATGGGGATTCTCCAGGCAAGAATACTGGAGTGGGTTGCCATGCCCTCCTCCAGGGATGGATACACATTTTTAATTATAAGATTAAAGGTATAATCACAGAAGTAGGTAGCAGAGTGTGGAGGATAGGACTGTTGAAACAGATGAGATCGAAGAGGACTTTAGAGAGACATCTAATAGATGAAAACGTTGAGATCACTAAATTATACAAGTGGAGGATGGGGCATGGGAACAAGTATCAGTTCGTCAAGGGCTAATTCTTAAATGATTTGTCCCTTGCCCAATTTAATACATGTAGTTAAATGACAAGCGTCATGTTGGAAATTCAAATTTCTAAAAATAATTCCTATCTCTGTAAGTATTATAATATGCCACTTCCCAGCAGGCTATGTCTGCATGATGTAATTTACAGTGAAAGGCAGGCTGTATCTATTTAGGAACAAACACCTGAATATTCTCATTTAGTCTGTCTCATGTGCATGCTGCTCCCTCCTTANACTGTGTTCCCATAAGACTTTCTTTATAGATGCTAATCTTTGAATTTCATATAATTTTGTGTGTCATGAAATATTATTCTTTGATTTTTTCTCAACAATTTAAAATTTTTAGAATCATTTTTAACTTAGGTGTCCAGCCAAGTTTGGCCCCACAGAACATAGTTTGCTGACTTCCACAGAACAAAATTTGAGGCTGAAAGAAAGAGGGAGGAAGATTTTAGGAGCCAGACCCTTTCATGGCATGGCATAGAACAACCAGAAGATTGGTCTAAGTTGCTTCCATCTTACAAGGGAGAAAGAGAAGGCAAAGATGCAGATACTAAGTTGGTAGTAGAAGAACATGGGCATCTTATTCTGATCTTATATTTTCTTTATGGAAAAGCTTAAGCAGTACCTTTAACTGAGAAAAACAAGTGAATGAAAGACATGGAAAATTTTAAGAATGAGTAAAAGCTTTCAAAGGAGCCATATAGAATGAGAAAGTGAATTGACTAGGGAAATGTACTTAATGCTAGGAAAGCACTAAGAGCTCACTTGAGATTTCTGTCAAGGATTTAAATACAAACTTCTCAGGTTGGCTGTACATTTTTCTTCAGGAGTATTCAGCTGCTTAGATATAGGCCTTGAGTACTCAAAGGCTTAGATTTAGCCAGATTTGGTACCTTGCTAGGCAAGATGATGGAAGGAGAGAGACCAAGTGAGTTGAGAGTATTTGAAAGGAAATGATTACTGTGATTGACCATGTAATTGAGCTGGGTGAGAGCAAAAGTGAGGACATAATGAGGGTGATAAAAAGTGGAAAAGTGAAAAAGGTCAGTAAATTGGAAGTCACAGTGAGAAGGAAGAATTTATGGATACAGGATATGCTAGAGAATCAAATGGAAAGAGAGGAGGGAGGATTTGGAGAGGACAGTGTTTGAAATACAGATTAAGGAATGGATGTGCTGTGCTTAGTTGCTCAGTCATGTCCAGCTCTTTGTAATCCTATGGACTGTAGCCTAGAGGCTCCTCTGTCCATGGGGATTCTCCAGGCAAGAATACTGGAGTGGGTTGCCATGCCCTCCTCCAGGGATGGATACACATTTTTAATTATAAGATTAAAGGTATAATCACAGAAGTAGGTAGCAGAGTGTGGAGGATAGGACTGTTGAAACAGATGAGATCGAAGAGGACTTTAGAGAGACATCTAATAGATGAAAACGTTGAGATCACTAAATTATACAAGTGGAGGATGGGGCATGGGAACAAGTATCAGTTCGTCAAGGGCTAATTCTTAAATGATTTGTCCCTTGCCCAATTTAATACATGTAGTTAAATGACAAGCGTCATGTTGGAAATTCAAATTTCTAAAAATAATTCCTATCTCTGTAAGTATTATAATATGCCACTTCCCAGCAGGCTATGTCTGCATGATGTAATTTACAGTGAAAGGCAGGCTGTATCTATTTAGGAACAAACACCTGAATATTCTCATTTAGTCTGTCTCATGTGCATGCTGCTCCCTCCTTAAGGAGGCATCCTCCTTCCTGACCATATTTGTTCTAGAGATCCTGTTTTATCTTTTTGGAACCTTGCTGCTGCTACTGCTACTAAGTTGCTTCAGTTGTGTCTGACTCTGTGACTCCATAGACGGCAGCCCACCAGGCTCCCCTGTCCCTGGGATTCTCCAGGCAAGAACACTGGAGTGGGTTGCCATTTCCTTCTCCTTGGAATCTTGAAACTGCCTTAAAAGTCTCCTCCTGCACCTCTTTATCAAAATCCAAATCCCTGCCACCCCCTCCTCCTTCCTCTTTGTCCTGCTTAATTCTAGTTGCATCAGAAATCCAAGAATATTTTAGTTGTTTCCAAACATCTCTTACATGTTGCTCCTATGTTTCCAACTGTCTTGTAAGCTCTGTGAGGAAAGAATCTATTTTTTTGCTTTCCATGTCTCCTTAATAGGCTCTAACAACATAGTCAGAAGTAGACTTTTTGATTGATTAAACTTGTCATCAAGCAGTATCAGAGAAAAAGTTTTTCAATTATCACTTAAATTTACTAAACTATAACTGACACCTAAAAATCTATTAAATCAATAAATAATAAATTTCAGAAATCACATAAAACTCAGACAATATTAAAAAGGCTTCATGGCGGATTTTGGTATTTGGTAAAAATGAACTTAATTATAATTCTATGAATTCATATTGGGTGCACAATTGCACTTGTAAAAAAATGTTCATCTTGCCTTTTTTATTATTTAAGAGGAAATCTTAAAGGCCAAAAAACTTGTGAAGTTCAATAATTAAAGTCAAGTAAATGTTCTATCATGTTATTAAGGTAATTGGAAATTGGAGGCAATTTAGTGAAATGGAACACTAGAGAAAAATTTTCAGAAGCAGAATGTGGAAATGAAGACAGAATGACAAAAGACAAGAGCTCTTCTCAAATGACTTATTTCAAACAGTTTTTGAAAGACAGAAATTTGGATTGGGTCATACTTTATGTTGTCTCTGGAAAGTGCTGCAGGGGGTAGTTGAGTCAAGGGTAGTCACGAAAAACAAAGAAAATTTTGTCTTCAGATCCAGTACATACCAGTGCTTGGCTCATGGTCTTTTCTTTAGAGAATGTGACAATAATGATGAAGTATTAAAAGGAACTTTATTCCTTTCCTTCTATAGAGAAAGTCTCAAATTGTAGTTATGTGATTAATTGACTCTGTCATAAGTTATATGGAATTATATTTCTTTTTCAGATTTTACTTTTTCCCTCCATTTAATAGTCTGATTTATTTTAATGGCTATAATGTATTCTGGCAAAATCCATTTAATTTTGCATTATCTGTATTGAATGCCTCTAATAAAAGTATTAATCAAAAAAGCATGGGAGAATATCCTGAAAGTGATAAATGAAGCTTAGGGTTTGTTTTATGAAACAGTCCCATTTTAATAATTTTGCAAATTTATATGGTTTAGATAAGAAACCTGAGACAGTGGAATGTCCTTCAATAAAATCACACTGGCTAAAATTACTATGAGGGAAGAGACATATTTCTTTCTATTTTTTATGTATATTTATTCTTATTAGTGCTTATAGTAATTTAAATATTGGAGAAGGTGTTAGTTAATCTATAAGTTTCTTAGAAACAGTAACTACTTTACTCAAAGGTAGTGAAATATTAAAGAACATATTTTTATGTGGGAAGAATTTTATTTTTCACTGGCTTACAATTTATATTTCATATATACCTTATTAAATCCCTTTGCTTAATTAATTTGACAAAGAAGGTTTATGGAAATAGTAATAACAAAAATAGCAGCATATGTAGCACTTACTATGTGCCAGATCCTCTTTCAAGAGCTTTCTAGCTAAAATTGAATGCTCTCAAATAAAATGCCTTTCCTTGAAGCATGAAATGCTATAAATATAGTGAAAGGCAAAGGAAGAGTTCTTTGATGCTTCCTACATCATTTAATATTGAGGTTCTTACTTGTAATGTCATCTATATCTAGTTCCATGGATTATAGTCATCACAACGAGACTTTATTGTCTCTGAATTTTTCATCTTCCCAGTGTAGTACTTTAAGAAATTTTACTGATAAAATCATTTATAGTAACTACAAGCCTTCTGGGGGTATATCAGCTTGGTAACCCACTCCAGTGTTNCCATGGATTATAGTCATCACAACGAGACTTTATTGTCTCTGAATTTTTCATCTTCCCAGTGTAGTACTTTAAGAAATTTTACTGATAAAATCATTTATAGTAACTACAAGCCTTCTGGGGGTATGTCAGCTTGGTAACCCACTCCAGTGTTCTTGCCTGGAGAATCCCAGGGACAGGGGAGCCTGGTGGGCTGCCGTCTATGGGGTCGCACAGAGTCAGACACGACTGAAGCGACTTAGCAGCAGCAGCAGCTTGGTAAATTAGACCAGGAATATTTTTTAAATATATTTACAACACATGGGTATTTTATTTCTGGGTTCAGAAAAACTTTGTGTAGTTTGCATAGCTCATTCGTCCAATTAGTTCTACAGCATCTTCTTCTTTACCTTTCTGTTTGCAATTTCTCATGTCTAGCGTTTTTGGCTAGATCTGAAATAACATACCTTCAAACAACACTCAAATGAATGAATGTTGTGGTTATTCAGAGCATTTCAACTTCTCTGAATATGGACAACTCATTTTTTCCAAAGAAATCATTTGCTCTTTTGATTCCTTTCAACTACTTTCACAGGATACTCAATAGTAGCCCCACAAGATATTGTAAAAATTAGTCAGTAAAGCATTTCCAAATGTCTTATTGGAAGCAGTCAAAAAAGAAACTGACACTTCATCTTAATCCCTTTTTAATTTTGATAGTTATTGTTAGATAGACAGGATCAACAGCAGCTTAATAGGGATCAAGTGTAGAGTGTGTCAACGTGTACTGGAATGCATGTTGATTAGAATTATTGTTTTTTGGTTTTTTGGTTTTTTTCCTAAAAAACGAAAACTTACTGAGTAAATGTTTTTATTCTTTCATGGGAAACAATGTAATTTTTATTATTATATGTGTATTTTGACAAATTTCCTGACAATCAGTATCCAAGTTGACATGAACATGTTGCTTCTCCAAAAATAAATGAAAAATCATGTGACTATCCACTTTTTTTCTTTCATTTTTTGACAATATAAAGCAGTTCTTTGTTTACAAAACTAATGGTAAGACCTTGAGGTAGATTTAGATTTTTTCTAAGTTTTTTTTTCTCCATAATTTTAGCTTTTACTAGGGTAAAGTGTTGTGCTTCCTGGGTAACTCAGCTGGTAAAGAATCTGCTTGCAATGCACAAGACCCTGGTTTGATTCCTGGATCTGGAAGTTCTCCTGGAGAAGGGACAGACTACCCATTGCAGTATTCTTGGGCTTCCCTGGTGGCTCAGATGGTAAAGAATCCACTTACAATGTGAAAGAGGTGGGTTTGATCCCTGGGCTGGGAAGATCCCTGGTGGAGGGCATGGCAACCCACTCCAGTATTCTTGCCTGGAGAATCCCTATGGACAGAAGAGCCTGGTGGGCTACAGCCCTTGGGTCACACAGTCAGACAGACTGAGCAACTAAGCATACCACAGCACAGGGTAAATAAAGTCAATTAAATTGCCCAGTTTACAGAAAATACTTTCACAGATTGCAAAACATATATGCTTAGTTGCACACACTTTGAAGTAATATAATCCTTAAGAAAAACTATTCTCCTTCTACTTTTATTATTTTCCAATCATTCTTTTGTCTTTTGGGGAATTTTTTCACTCCTTTATATATCTGTTTGATTTTAGAGAAATTTGGTAAGTAGCTCCTAGTTCAAGAAATATTTGGAGGAAAAATCATTTATATAGATTACAGCTATTGTCCTATAAAAAGATAACACTAGGTCCTTATCTTTGATTGACCAAGCAATGGGATTGATTTGATTGATTTAATTGAGCAACCAGTTAATTTGGTGAGATGTTAACTGAATGATTAATTTGGGACTAGGTATGCTGCTGCTGCTGCTAAGTCACTTCAGTTGTGTCCAACTCTGTGTGACCCCACAGAAGGCAGCCCACCAGGCTCCCCTGTCCCTGGGATTCTCCAGGCAAGAACACTGGAGTGGGTTGCCATTTCCTTCTCCAGTGACTTAGGTATATAGACCTCAAGTTCCAATTGCTTTGTTTGAATCCTGTAAGATTTTACTCCCAGTTCCCCTTAACATTTACTTTGGACAAATCACTGTCTGTTCAACAAACTTCAATTGACATACTGGATGCTATGATGGATTCTAGGGAAAGAAAATTATCACCCAGATTTTCCATCTCTGTTCAGAGGATTTAAGTTCAGGTTTGTGTGGAGTGGTCAAGTTTTCCATATTTTCTTTTTCCTTGAGTCCAAGGTTCTTAAATACTATACTGTTTCTACCAGGCTCACGCATATAAGATGAATAACTGAAATAGATCTCAGGCCACATTGTTGGGTATAGCAGCAATCCTGGCCTCAGAAAAGCACATGATCCTTCTGAAGTAACCATAGCCACTCAAATTGAGAGTATCATTGCTTTGAGGAACCATGAGTTTAGTGCTGACACACTGAAGTTTTCACAATAAACTTGAATTGCAGAACTTTATTTGAAGTATCTTGATTTTTTTAAAACATCACTGACCAATTTTAAAATTACCAAAACATTGTGCATACAAAGGAAAATGTTTCTGGAGCTAAGTGTATCTGGGAGCATCCCATTTTTATTTTCATAGACGCTATATATTGGACAAGAGTGTTCAATGGATTTGCTCCATTGTCTGGCTTTGGGGGATTTCCTCTGAACTGGAATAACACAATTCTGATGACTTTTCTGGTTTTGTATTTAACTTCTAGTGTTTTGTTACGACGTTTTGGCTTATTTTATGGTTAAATTGGGAGCTTAGTCTTGCTAAATATGTGAACAATAAACATTTGAGTGAGTCATAGAAGATTTAAATTATTTGCTCCACTACCACTGCTTGAGATGTTTGAAATCGATTTCTTATTGCTATCTAATAGTTAATTACCTGGGTTTTGCAACTTCTAACAATGGGTTTTCAGGTCGCATTGAAACTGTATTTATATGTGAGTGTCTTGGTATGTGTGTGTGTGTTTGCATGCACGCAAGTCATCTCCGACTCTTTTTGACCCTGTGGACTTTAGCCAACCAGGCACTTCTGTCCATGAGATTCTCCAGGTAAGAATACTGAAGTGGATTGCCATTTTCTCCTCTAGGGGATCTTCTCAACAGGCAGGTTCTTTACCACTCTTGCCAGCTGGGAATCCCCAATAAAGTAGTTTAAATTCTATTTCATACAAAGCCAAATTAGACATTGCATTTAATGAACTGCTTAAATAATTTTCAAGATTTTTTGTTGTCAACTTAATTATCCTTATTACTTTAAGTGATTTATGTTCACAGTTTTAGTTCATCCTAGATGATCCTAAAGTANGTGGAGTGGTCAAGTTTTCCATATTTTCTTTTTCCTTGAGTCCAAGGTTCTTAAATACTATACTGTTTCTACCAGGCTCACGCATATAAGATGAATAACTGAAATAGATCTCAGGCCACATTGTTGGGTATAGCAGCAATCCTGGCCTCAGAAAAGCACATGATCCTTCTGAAGTAACCATAGCCACTCAAATTGAGAGTATCATTGCTTTGAGGAACCATGAGTTTAGTGCTGACACACTGAAGTTTTCACAATAAACTTGAATTGCAGAACTTTATTTGAAGTATCTTGATTTTTTTAAAACATCACTGACCAATTTTAAAATTACCAAAACATTGTGCATACAAAGGAAAATGTTTCTGGAACTAAGTGTATCTGGGAGCATCCCATTTTTATTTTCATAGACGCTATATATTGGACAAGAGTGTTCAATGGATTTGCTCCATTGTCTGGCTTTGGGGGATTTCCTCTGAACTGGAATAACACAATTCTGATGACTTTTCTGGTTTTGTATTTAACTTCTAGTGTTTTGTTACGACGTTTTGGCTTATTTTATGGTTAAATTGGGAGCTTAGTCTTGCTAAATATGTGAACAACAAACATTTGAGTGAGTCATAGAAGATTTAAATTATTTGCTCCACTACCACTGCTTGAGATGTTTGAAATCGATTTCTTATTGCTATCTAATAGTTAATTACCTGGGTTTTGCAACTTCTAACAATGGGTTTTCAGGTCGCATTGAAACTGTATTTATATGTGAGTGTCTTGGTATGTGTGTGTGTGTTTGCATGCACGCAAGTCGTCTCCGACTCTTTTTGACCCTGTGGACTTTAGCCAACCAGGCACTTCTGTCCATGAGATTCTCCAGGTAAGAATACTGAAGTGGATTGCCATTTTCTCCTCTAGGGGATCTTCTCAACAGGCAGGTTCTTTACCACTCTTGCCAGCTGGGAATCCCCAATAAAGTAGTTTAAATTCTATTTCATACAAAGCCAAATTAGACATTGCATTTAATGAACTGCTTAAATAATTTTCAAGATTTTTTGTTGTCAACTTAATTATCCTTATTACTTTAAGTGATTTATGTTCACAGTTTTAGTTCATCCTAGATGATCCTAAAGTATGGATGCCTTGACTTTATTTCTGTTGAATGAAGATACATAAATATTATAAAATCATATAATATTCAGCCAAAATGAAATTAAAAAGAAATAACTACAAGAAGTAAAGATTCCAAAGAAATTTGTTGAAAAAATTATTTTATTTTGAATCATTTTATTTATATAGTACTACTGCCAAGTGGATGGAAATAATGCATTAGGCACAAAATCTGCTTAATATCAGTTTGACAAGGCTAGTTCCAAAAAAGTGGCAGAATTATATTCTGCCATCTTAAAAACTGAGACTGACGTTGACCATAATTAGACTAATTGAACAGTAAGTGGATGATGTATAATTCAATTAGTTCATAAAATAAGAGAGTTCTAGCTGCTTACTTTTTCCTCCTCTAGAATATGTTGATCTGGAACTTAATTACAATTCCACACTGATTTTATTGTGTTTTCAGTGTGCTTGAAATTACTTTTCAAAAGTTAAAAAATAAAAGTATTTTAAGGAGGCAAGCTGAAAGACTAACGTGCAAGAAGGTTGCAGTTCTGTTTCATGGAAGAGTCTGTGAAAGCTGAAATTCTTTTTTGTCATGTATGGGCATAGCAAATGTGAAGTAAATATTCTCTCTCCCTTCCTCCCTCCATCCACCCCTTCATTGCTCCCTCCACTCATCCATCCATTCATCTATCCATCCTCATCCTCACCATCTGTGGATTTAGAGACATAGAATAGGCATTTTTATAAGAAAGATAACTCATCATCTTTCCTTCTGATAATCTCAACTTGCCTACATTAGGTGACATTTCTCATGTGTGAAGTTTTTATTCAGTATTTTTCAACTAAAATAATCCACATATTAGTTCAACAGATACAATTAAATATTTCTAAATGGGTTGGGGTTGAGTTTTCTCTTCAAGAGTATATATTTTTCAAAGACCTAAAGAAAGGCTTTCAGTTATAAGGGGCTTATTTAAAGAATATATGCTTTATGAAATTTGGGATCATTAATTTATTTTAAATAACAAATATTTATTGGCTATACATGATGCCCTAGGTATTAGCTTACTGTAGAGCTATAAAGGGGAGTCATGATACACCCATCTCCCAGAGAGCTCTTTTAAATGTCCTGGACTTTAAAGCTGAATATATTAATGGACATATTTAAAGAAACAAATAAGCCAAGCCCGCTGCCTCTGGAGTCTGAATCTGAACTCAATTAAGACATGATGTTTCCTTGGGAAATTCTGAATATACCACAAAATTGTAGTTACTAGCTTTGAGTGTAAGTTCAGTAATTCTTCATGTGTGCTAAGTCATTTCACTCACACCCAACTCTTTGAGACCCTATGGGCTATAGCCTCCCAGTCTCCTCTGTCCATTGGAATTT
This sequence comes from Raphicerus campestris, assembly GCA_006410735.1. Lineage (NCBI taxonomy): Eukaryota > Metazoa > Chordata > Mammalia > Artiodactyla > Bovidae > Raphicerus > Raphicerus campestris. Next base: position 64,537 of record SJYW01015626.1, on the reverse strand, counting down.
CCAGGCAAGAATGCTGGAGTTGCCATGCCCTCCTCCAGTAGATCTTCACAATCCAGCGATTGAACCCATGTCTGTAATGTATCCTGCATTGACGGGCAGGTTCTTTGCCACTAATACTACCTAGGAAGCCCACATTCCCTTGGGAAATTCTGAATATACAGCAGAATTGTGGTTAGTAAATCTATATATAAGTCCAATAATTACTGAGTACCTACTAATGTTATATAAATGAACCAAAGATAGGCTCTGTGTATTAGCCTGTTAGTTGTTTATTTATTTATTTATTTTACTTCCAGCTAAGACCCTTTAGCTCAAAAGCTCATTAATACCAAACTCAAACTTTTACACATCCAATTTTTTTAAAAATAACTCAAATAAGCAGATTTTTGAACCACTTAGAGCTGCCTGCTTTGCATTTTGTTGTTCAGTCACTCAGTTGTGACCTACTCTTTGTGAACCATGGACTGCAGCATGCCAGGCTTCCCTGTTCTTCATCATCTCCTGGAGCTTGCTCAAACTCATGTCCATCAAGTCGGTGATGTCATCCATCCATCTCATCCTCTGTTGTTCCCTTTTTCTCCTGCCTTCAATCTTTACCAGCATCAAGGACTTTTCCAATGAGGTGGCTCTTCACATCAGATGCTCAAAGTATTGGAGCTTCAGCTTCAGCATCAGTCCCTCCAGTGAATATTTAAGATTGATTTCCTTTAGAGTTGACTGGTTTGATCTCCTTGCAGTCCAAGGGACTTTCAAAGGTCTTCTCCAACACCACAGTTCAAAAGCATCAATTCTTTGGTGTTCAGCCTTCTTTATGGTCCAACTCTCACTCTCACATCCATACATGACTACTGGAAAAACCATAGCTTTGACTATATGGACCTTTGTCAGCAAAGTAATGTCTCTGNCTGTCTATTCATTCTAGTAATTTTTGAGGGTTTGATACTGAAACTCCAACTAAAAATCTTAATTTATTTATACAAATAATTAAATATATAATGGAACTATATGTAACTCTATTCTCTATTTTACAAGTCTGCTGTAAATGTGTTATCATACTTTCATAATTTAAAAAACAAAAAAGAAAGACGAAAAAAGAAACTTTGAAAAAATCTTGCTTAAGAAATCTTACTTAAGCAAGAAATTTCTTGCCTAAGAAATTTTACTTGAGAAAATATATTTACCCATAACAATAGAAATGAGGATGTTTAAGTATGAAAACAGCCTAGAAGGTTGACTAAGGAAGACATACAGCTAAAGCTAGGAAGAAATTGCAGATCTTTAATCTTTTGTTTCTATGCTTTTACTAGAAACTTGCCTACATACTTGGATAGTTGGGGGGGGGGGTGTTCAGCCTTATTTAGGTATAATTGACAACTAATTTGTCAGATATTTAAAGTGTACAGTGTCATGATTTGATGTGTATATATAGATATATATCAAGAAAGAATCCCCTTCATTGACTGACTTACTATATTCATCATGGGTAGATACTTCAAAGCTAGAGCACAAAATCTGTTTTTTTTAATTTGGGTTCTGTAATTTGTAGAATCTTCATAATTATCATCAAACATATTAGAATTTACTTTTCAGGTCTCTGATTTAAGTCTTCAAATAGCAGAATATTTCTCATGTGCTTAATCACAGCTTCATTATAATTGTTATTATTTCAAGGCACTGAGGACAACACAGGAATTAAAAATATGCCAGCTTAAATTACAGACTTCATGAGTAATCTTCCTGTATTGTAAAAATAATTTCCAAGGGAAACCAATGTGGATAATCAATATGAAATCAATCTTGGAATGTACACATGGAGAGAGACTATATCTTACTCACTGTGGTAAAGGGAGGTGTTGATTTGTAGAAGGTTAGACAAAGAAAAAGAGATGGCTAAACACAGGGAACCATATTAGATACACAAAAGGTACAAAAATACAGAACTTTAACAGAGGGNAGGGAGAGAGACTATATTTTACTCACTGTGGTAAAGGGAGGTGTTGATTTGTAGAAGGTTAGACAAAGAAAAAGAGATGGCTAAACACAGGGAACCATATTAGATACACAAAAGGTACAAAAATACAGAACTTTAACAGAGGGAATTATCTGGACCTGGGGAAATGCTTGATAGGAGTATAAGAATTAAGTTTGTGCAAGTAAATTAAATATGGGCTTGTCCGGTGGCTCAGAGAGTAAAGAATCTGCCTGCAGTGCAGGAGATCCAGGTTCTATCCCTTGGTCAGGAAGATCCCCTGACCAAGAAGGGAATAATTACCCATTCCAGAAAATTCCATGGACAGAGGAGCCTGGTGGGTTACAGTCCATAGAGTCACAAAGAGTTAGATATGACTGAGCAGCTAACACACTTGTGTAAGAACGTTGCAACCAAGTTAAGTTTATTCTCTTTATTATCACAGAGTAACTTTTAAAAAGTCATAGAATATTTTTGGAATGGAAAAGATGAATAAATGAAGTAATATAATCACATAACAACCACGTATTAAGTAGATGATTTGAAAATCTGGTTTAGAAGACCTTGATTCCAAAATGAATGGAATCATTCATTGGAATAGGAAGACCATGATTGCATATCTTTGCTCATTGAGGTTACAGAGCCTAAGATGGTTCTGGTACACAGTAGCATTTAATAAATATTTATTGATGAGCAAATGCATCAATGAATGAACCTTTCTCAACCACAGAATATATCAGGGTAACACTCATAAATTTATTGTAAAAAGAAAAAATAAAGTTTGTAGAGAGTTTAGCAGAGTACTCAGATATACTGGGTAAAATGAAATAGATAATTAAGATGTATTTAAGACTTTTGAACACTTTTTCATATGTAGCTGCTAGAAAATGGAAAATTTCATACGTGGTTTGTGTTATATTTCTCTTGGACAGCACTGGCTTGGAAACTGTGAGATTCAAAATGAATTCTCTGATGGAAGAGATCCAGTTGCATTATGTGATAGCAACCAGATCATATGGAATGCCAAAAAAAGCAGAACTTGATGAAAGAAGAAGAGGAAGAGATGGAGGTATGTCCGTTGATTTGGAAGGGTAAGCAGATGTCACATCAAAGCAAGATAGCATAAGGATGTTTGTTAACAGGATTATTTACAAAACTAGTCAGAGGGTACGAAAATATTAAGGGTATTTTCAGTATACAGATATTCTTTGACTTACAATAGGGTCATGTCCCAATAGAGTCAATGTAAGTTAAAAGTATTATAAGTTGAAAGTGCATTTAACACAACTAACCTAAAGAACATCAGAGCTTAGCCTCACCTACCTTAAATGTGCACAGTATAGTACACTTACATTAGTCTACAGTTGGGGAAATCATCTAACACCAATGCCTATTTTATAATAAAGTTTTGAATATCTCATGGAATTTATTGGATAATGTACTGAAAGTGAAGATCAGAGTGGTCATCTGGATACCAAATGATTCTAAGCATGTTGGATGTTTACTCTTATGATCCCTGGTGGTCTGGGAGCTGTGCTCATTGTTGTCACTGACCAGCATCAAGAGAAGTTATGATACTGTATATTCCTAACTTGAGAAAGGGTCAAAATTCAAAGTAGGGTTTCTGCTGAAGGTGTAAGGCTTTCCCACCATTGTAAAATCACAAGTAGAACCATTATGAGTTGGGGAGCATCTACACTTAGATCTGAAGGATGAAAGGGAAGGAGCTGAACTGGAACCTAGAAGGAAAAGGGAGCTATGTAGAGCAGGTTAGTTACTGAGAACTCTTACCTCCAGGTAAAGCTCACTACAAACCTACCCCACAGGGAGGAAAGGAGCCTAGGGAATAAATACTTTGACCTCATTTTCCTCTTTCCCTCTGACATCCATGGGGCTGCACATCGTCTGAGCTGAGAGGAAGCCAGAGGAAAAGGAGTCCTTTGTGATTATCTGTACAAGACAAGCTGTGAAAGAGTAAAGGATCTTAGAAAATAGAAACTATCTGGCAAAGAAGCAGTGTTACTTTCATACAATAATCAGTCTTCCAAGATCTACAGACTGCCTTTAATTTCCTTCTATTTGATGTTAGCCCCTCATGCATGCACGCACTGAACAAAAACATCTAAATATGTGCCTCTAACTTTTGAATGAGCATATAACACTGGGATATGAGTAGCCAGTGATAATAAAATTACAATTCCATGTCAAATACAGTTCATATTATCTTTCCCGGTCTTGAACTAATTTCTTTACACACTTTACACATAATAACTGTAAGAAGAATGGTGTTTATTCCATTGATAACTACAAATGAAAATGTTCTACTTCATTGAGTCTCTACAAGGCTACCTTACTATTCATCTACAGACATACAAGTGTTCTGTCAATATTAATTCTCTGAATAGTCATAGTTAAGAACTGTCCCTTCTCTGCAACTCCACTTAAGAAACTGCTGGATCACCAGAAGCAGTCAGTGGCCTGCACAAAAGACATATTGCAAACTGCCATCAGGGCGGTGATTAGAATTTCAAGTTCCTGACTTAAGCACAGACAGATTGACTACGCAAGCCTCCAGAGAGAAACTGCAGCTGACTAGCAAAGCTGACTGAATGTAGCAGAATCTGGTTTAACTTCATGTTCCTGAGAGATTTCCCTGGGGAACCCAGGACTCTCAGAGGAGCAGGTCCCTTACTGTGCTGACGGCAATAGGCCTAGTTCAAAGCACCTCACAGCAAAGAGCAGCTTTCCTGGAAGGTGGTTCAGTGGTTTGTTTCATTGCACTTCCCTTGCTTCCATTTCTGTGATAAAGTCACACACTGATCTGCGGCTAAACACATTGCTGTTTAGGGGAAAGCACGAATTAATGAAATGTGCTTCAGCATTTATTGCTACATGGAAAATGTGTTGTACCAGCGAGCAGAAACACCACAGTGATTACAGTTAATAGAATCAGGGCTCCCTGATGTTTCCCTCAAACTGTCCTTGTTCACGTCACTATAGAAGCACTCAACCAATTTGGAGTGTCTGAAGCTGGAGAGCTCAAACCCAGTGATGACTCTGGTAAGAACTCATTTCCCTCATTATCTATCATTATCTCCTCTGAAAATGTATCATTTAACGTTTGATATCTCTGAACACAAGTCTGGCGCTTTCTTTGCATCAGTGTCAAAATAATTTTTAAAATAGCAGAATGGCAAACCATGTCAGGTTCCCTTTTTCCCTGTCCACATCAGTTGGTAGATCAAAGGTGCTGATCTGAATTTTCTAAAGAGAAAATGGAAAGCAGATGCTATTAGGCTAACAAAGAAAGTGTTTTTCAATGTAAGTGAATATATTAACTTCTCTTTTGTTATGCAGCAGCACTCTAAAAGTTGATCTTTCTTTTGAAAGAGCAAGGGAAATTTATTTAAAGCCTCTGCTAAATGTTATTATTGAATGTGTGATAATGTTAAAAAAAATTTAAAAATTGGTTGTAGTCCTGTTGTCAAGAACTTTACAGTCTTGTGGGAAGGACAGCTCATGATTTGGTCCTCAGTTATACCACTGTTGTTGTTTAGTCACTCAGTCGTGCCCGACTTTTTGCGACCCCCTGGACTGTAGCCCACGCTCTTTGCGACCCCCTAGACTGTAGTCCACGAGGTTCCACTTTCCATGGCATTCTCCAAGCAAGAGTATTGGAAATGGGTTGCCATTTCCACTAAGCACTAGCAATGTGCAAAGCTCTACACTAGCAACCAGAATTACAGGAGGAAAAGAGACTCTGCTTGCCTTCAAGGTGCTGACAATCTAGCTGTAGATGTTTATGGTTTAACCTAAATAGGAACACTGTCTTAGGATATGTTCCCCAGAACTAGATTCATGTGGGAATTTGTATGAAGAAGATTTACTGGATACTGTGTTTGGAAAAAAAATGGTATTTAGAAATGAAGAAAGCAGGACTGAGTAAAATGAACCCAAGGCCATCCATAGCCCACCTCACAGTCTAGACTGGGAATGACCTTCAGAATTGTCCCAAGGTGCCCCAGAGAGGCAACTGAAACATGAATGAACATCTCATGGAGCTCCCTTCATGAGAATAAAGCCCTGAGAAGGACATGGCTGTAAGCCATTTGAAACATTCTCTGCAGCTAGTGGCATAAGTAAGTTTTTTTCAGAAGGCCACATCTGGGTGATGTTCTATATAGTATAGGTCATCCCTTGTTTGCTTAAATTCATTTGATTTGCATATGTGTTCATCCTATCTGTCAATAACTTCTCTGGGATTCTGGTTGGTCTCCTTTCCTGCTGAAACTTGAAAGAGAAAGATACTAGAAGGAGCCTCCCTGGCTGCTCTGGGTCTGGAGCTTGTGCCTGAGCTTCTGGTCACCATGCATGCCCTTCTCAGGTCGTAGCTGCTGCATGTGCACATTTATCAGTAAGATTCAGCACGGAGTACCTAGAGGCTCCCCTTCATATCATCAAATGCAAACCTGTGGGGATCCATGTGCAGGTTGGAAAAGAATTTCCAGACATAAGGCAGAATGAGAGGTGAATGAGTTTATTACAGCAGAGACGCTATGGAAAGGGAGACGCTATTAGAACATCTGGTCAGCTCAAGGGAGAGCCAACATCTTTTGTGGACTAGTAGCCAGTTTTTTCAGCCTCAAGACATAGAAAATTCCTGCTGGAAAGTTGGCTTTAGGTGATTGGTTAGGATGCTATAGGGTGGGTATTTTACCTAATATAGAGTCAGTGAGGTGGCTGATTGAGATCCAGAGGCTCATGGCAACAGTTGCTATGGGGCTCAGTCAGTTTTGGAGATTTTTGTCCTGTGACCTTGGTACAGGACTCCACACAATCTACTCTAGGCTGCCCCTTTATGTAACAGCAACACTACCTCCTTCCCAAGATTAGGGTCTATTACTCATGCTAGTATATTGATTCCTTTCTTTAACTCTAGACACAGAGTGAAAAAACTCAACCATGGCTGTAAGTTCAGTGAGACATTCACTTTGCCCCTTCAGACCACAGACCTGAAGTTGCTAAAGTAAGAAACACAAATTCCCAGAGACCAATTTGAAATGATGTTAAGTGAGTTAAGTTTTACCCTTTAGAGCCTAGACTGGATACTTTATCTCTTGGGNTAAGTTCAGTGAGACATTCACTTTGCCCCTTCAGACCACAGACCTGAAGTTGCTAAAGTAAGAAACACAAATTCCCAGAGGCCAATTTGAAATGATGTTAAGTGAGTTAAGTTTTACCCTTTAGAGCCTAGACTGGATACTTTATCTATTGGGGATATCATATCATCATATCATTTTAGTTGATTTAGGGCATATACTTCATCCTGGAAGATGGCATCTTGTCCTCACAAGTTCTCTCCCAGCTGTTATCTTAGCTGCAGACTGAAGAGCTATTTCATTACTCATAGAGCTGGTAGCTTCTGAGTGCTGCAGTGCGGTTAGGACAAGGAGCTACGCTAGTCAGGCGCACACAGGTGCCTCCTTTGCTGTAAAGTCAGTGACTTTTGTCCATTGCAGTGTAAGTGGGATCCTATGTCAATGGGTCTCTCTTAATACTGATGATATATCTTCCAGCTTTTTTCAAGATTGAGTTTATTAGTTTTGACTTTGAGTTTTTGTATAATTTAAAAATCAGTGTGTCAATTCACACACAGATTGTTTATAATCTACATAGAATTATAGTGAACCTATAGAAGACAATTGACATCCTTTTCAAATTTATTTTTTAATTAATGTATTTGTTGACAATTGACATCTTAACAATACTGAATCATCTATAAAATACAAATCATAAACTCAGTATATGTCTTCATTTATTTATGCCTTTATTTTCTCTCAATAATTTCTGTGTATAGGTTCTGTATGTCTTTTGTTTAAGGTATTTATGTCGCAGAGTCGGACACGACTGAAGCGACTTAGCAGCAGCAGCATGTATGTTATTATAGGACATATTTTAATTTGAATATTTTATGTACTTTCTGTATAGATGTTTGCTTATTTTACATTGACTTAAATAATCAACAAACTCGCTAAGTTCACTCATCAAATCTAATAACTTTATTGCAGATTCTTTATGGATTTTTATATGTTGTGTCATATGTGAATGATGACAATTTTGTGTCTTTCTTTTCTATCCTTATGTAATTTTCCCCTTGACTTATTCCACTAGCTTGGATCAGTAGGACAATGATGAATGAAAGTAGTGAGAATGAGCATTTTTGCCTTATTCATGGTCTTCAGGGAGAAGATTTTTAAATTTTACCATTAAATATGATATTCACTGCAGTGCTTTTGTCCCTATCTTTTGTCTGATTCAGGAAATTTCCTTCTATTCCTAGTTCAGTAAGAGTTTTTAATCATAGATGTGCATGAAATCTCATCAGTTGATTTATTGTGTATTTTGAGAAGATCATATACTTTATATTAATGTGATTAATGAGAACTATTGATCTTTTAAAATTATAAAACATCTTAGAATAGCATATCTATATATACTCAATAATATAGTTGGATGAGATTTTTGGAATCTTGACATGAATATAAGAATATTTTGTAAGTAGAAGTGGCACAAATAATTTTGACCAAGAAAGTAAACTGAGTCCTGGCACGATTTACCCTTCTCTTCACTTTCTGCACCCAATTAGCATTAATTTTCCACATAGATTCCATAGTTAACATGGCCCACTCCTTCACTTGCCAACTCCTTCACTTTGGACTTTGCCAGGTGGCTTTGGTGAATGGGTGCTTGGTAGAAGTGATATCAAAGCAGTTGATACGCTTACATGGTCTATTTTGCACACTTATGACTCTGGGTAACTGTCACCCATTCAGCCTGAACTGCAGAATAGAACAGCCAGAGCAGAACTACCTCTGTTGATGTATAAATATGCAACCTAAAACACAACTATCCCAGCTGACCTGCAGACTCACAGCCTCGGGAAAAAAAACACGACTAGCCAACTTGTAGGTGTGAAACAAAGAAATACTCATTGTCTCATGTTGCTGAGATTGTAGGATTGCTTGTTTTGGAACATAATTCTGGATACAGCTGACTGATACATTTCATATGCATGATTTTTTATTAAATGCCATATATTGAATATGAACTATTGCACAGACTCAGGATGATGGGATTTCCTCCATGTTGCTTTGTTAGTTGCTCAGTCGTGTCCAACTCTTTGTGACTCCATGGACTGTAGCCTACCAGGCTCCTCTCTCCATGGAATTCTCCAAGCAAGAACACTGGAGTGATTGCCATGCACTTCTCTAGGGGATCTTTCTGACCTAGGGATCGAACGTGGGACTCCTGCATTGCAAGCTGATTCTTGACCATCTGAGCCATCAGGGAAGCCCTTGACCTGCAATAAGAGTAGGTAGGGGCAAGATTGTCTGTGTCTAATCAAGGACTGAACTAATCTTAGACTGAATTATAGGTTTTTTGTCTTTGTTTTTAAGTTCTCTCTGTCACTGATATGTTCCTACTTCTGAAGTGAAGCTCTTCAGGATTCCAAATGAGAGCTTTGTGTGTTTACTCAGATTTGTTCTCTTTGGCATATCATAAACTACAGTTTTGGTCTCCCTAGCAATGTGAAACTTCTGAAAAGAACTTTGCTTTTCAGATAATTTCACTTGGCTTCTTAGACTTTCACACAGTTTTGCTAACATTTCAAGAAATTCCCTGAGGAGGAAACAATTGTGGTGGCAATGTTACTTATTTGCACCTTGTTTTCCTCTAGAATCTTAGCCCCTCCTGCTGACTGTCCTGTTGTTGTTCTGTCGCTAAGTCTTGTCTGATTCNCATTTCAAGAAATTCCCTGAGAAGGAAACAGTTGTGGTGGCAATGTTACTTATTTGCACCTTGTTTTCCTCTAGAATCTTAGCCCCTCCTGCTGACCGTCCTGTTGTTCTGTCGCTAAGTCTTGTCTGATTATTTGCAAGCTCCTGGACTGCAGCACACCAGGCTTCCCTGTCCTTCACTATTTCCTGGAGTTCACTCAAACTCATGTCCATTGAGTTAGTGATGCCACTCAACCATTTCATTCTCTACTGCCCCCTACTTCTCCTGCCCTCAATTTTCCCCATCATTAGGGTCTTTTCCTATGAGCTGGCTCTTTGCAATATTCAGGTGGCCAAAGTATTGGAGCTTCCTTTTGGCATATCAGAATACCCATGTTTGCCTCCCAAGGACATTGAGGATAGAAAGGGACTGCTGTTTTTTCTGACTCCTAGAAGCTTGGATCTGCCCAGTTTTTTAGCCTTTTGTCCTTCTCCAAAATTCATGAAATATTCTATGAGGGGAAAACAGTATGGAGAATGTCGTGCTCACCTCAACTTCTATTGTATTCAGAATATTACCCCTCAAATCTCAGCAACTTCAGTAGCTTACCAATGTCTTAAACTATTTTATTTTAATTTAGATGAATTTTCTTGTCTTTGACAAGCTGGTTTCCTGTAGTTGAAAGGGGAGTCATATTATGACATTTATTTTTTATATTCACTAAGATTTACCAAGTTCTATTTATTTTCACTGGCATAAAATAATCTGTTGTGTGAGTACATTTAATATATCCATTCTTCTAGTCTTAAATATTCTAAAATCTTTTGCTGACATAAACAGAGTTAACATGAATCTTCCTGCATTTGTTTTGGTAGGCATGTATAATAATTTCTCCAGGGTAAAAACTTAGGAGTAGAGATACTAAGTTTTAAGATATATGACTGTTCCACTTATTAATATAATGTGAAGCTGTTTTCCAAAGTGGCTGTTAAAATGTATGCATTTTACCAGCAAACACAGTTTTATTTTTTTCTTAGAATCTATCTAATAATACTCTATTGCATATTAATACACATTTGGTTTTTTTTTCCTAGATTGTTGCTCTTATGGACAAATGATGCTTTTAACAGTTTTATATGTCTATGTCTTGACACATATGAAAGAATGTATCTTGGGCATATACTTGAAAATAGAATTTCAATGTCATAGGTTGCTGCTATTGCTGCTAAGTCACTTCAGACATGTCTGACTCTGCGTGACCCCATAGACGGCAGCCCACCAGGCTCCCCCATCCCTGAGATTCTCCAGGCAAGAACACTGGAGTGGGTTGCTATTTCCTTCTCCCATGCATGAAAGTTAAAAGTGAAAGTGAAGTCGCTCAGTCATGTCCGACTCTTAGTGACCCCATGGACCGCAGCCTACTAGGCTTCTCCATCCATCGGATTTTCCAGGCAAGAGTACTGGAGTGGTTAGAGCAGTGTTCAAATTAAAAAGCAATGCAACACTGTTTCCCAAGGTAGCTAAATTTTTACTCCCTACTAAGAAATACTACCTGTGTATGCTTTTGACTTTGTATTTATCTCGATACAATATTCTATGACTTCTTAATTTTTAAATTTTTCTATATACTCACCATGCACTCTATGTAAGATTCTTTAGGGAAGAAACTCTGTTTACTCTATCAACACACTTAGAAAAAAGTAGCACCTGGTAACCACTAGATAAATATTTGTGGAATGAATCAATGAGTGAGTGAATCAAAATAAGGGACATGTGGGAAGAAGATTTGAGTGAGGGAAGATAATTCATTTGTATCTTGAACATGTGCATAAAATATCATGGACAAATCCACGTGGAGTTTCCAATAGGCACCTTAGCGGAAGGTGAATTTGAAGGCTAGGAAATAGGTCACTGTGTTTTTCATTATGTTTTCTTAACCAATTAACATCTCCATCAAAACTATTCTTGCTTTCTCTGGGTTTATGCTACATAGTCTACTACATTTAATTATCTTTAATTTTATTTTGTCTCTTAGTTTGATCATGAATGTGTATACTTCTATACTATAAACTGTCTGGTGTCACTTCTTTGTTGTAGTAATATAATATTATGGTTGCACCAACTCGAGTTCATCTGCCTTGATTCAACTATTAATTCTTTAAAAGTCTGGGTTTAGAAAAGAGAACAGAGTCACTGTGGACAAGTGATATAATAATATGGGAATCAATAATTAAGCCAATTGTAAAAATCACAACGAATTCTTTTCTTCTTCATTCATACCCATGGATGTACTCTCGAATAGTGAGACTGACTTTGGCCATATGACATGCTTTGGCCATTGGCACAATATCAAGTAAAATGCAAGAATATATTTGAAGAGTTCCTGAATAAAGGAACACCCTGTCTTTCTCTTGCTGCCATCTGCAGTCCTTTAACTGCCTTATGAAGAAACCCAAGCTGTTCTGCTGCAGGATGACAAGCCATGTGGGAGAAAAAAAAAAAAAACAACAACCTTAGACAGCCTGGTAGAGAGCCTACCGAGTGTGAAACATGTAAGTGAGACCAGCCAATATCATTCAGCTTCCAGCCAATCTGGGATCTGAGCGAAGATACATGAGGAAACCCAACAGTGACCAATCAAGCTGACTCAGACCAGTGAACCACTAAGCTGTCCCCAGTGACTTGTGAGCTAAATAAATGGTGTTGTTTTACTTCACTGAATTTTGGAGTGATTTGTTTTAGAGCAAAAGCTGATTGGTATACAGTAAGTGCTACATTGAAGATGGGAGGAGAAAGGGATGACAGAGGATGGATGGCATCGCCAACTCAATGGACATAAGTTTGAGTAAACTCCAGGAGTTTGTGATGGACACAGAGGCCTGGCATGGCTCAGTCCACGGGGTTGCAAAGAGTCAGTCAGACACAATTGAGCAACTGAACTGAACTGAACCGAAGTCCTACATATGAATGAGTTCCATTCCAAGAGTGTGCTCCTAAGTCCAATTTTTTCTAGGTACCCAAATAACACAATTGGCTATATAGTACTGTACTATAATGGGCTTATAATGCTTTTTACACAAAGAATCAGTTCAGTTCAGTTCAGTTGCTCAGTTGTGTCTGACTCTTTGCGACCCCATGAATAGCAGCATGCCAGGCCTCCCTGTCCATCACCAACTCAGATTCACGTCCAGCAAGTCAGTGATGCCATCCAGCCATCTCATCCTCAGTTGTCCCCTTCTCCTCCTGCCCCCAATCCCTCCCAGCATCAAAGTCTTTTCCAATGAATCAACTCTTCGCATGAGGTGGCCAGAGTACTGGAGTTTCAGTTTTAGCATCATTCCTTCCAAAGAAATCCCAGGGTTCATCTCCTTCAGAATGGACTGGTTGGATCTCCTTGCAGTCCAAGGGACTCTCAAGAGTCTTCTCCAACACCACAGTTCAAAAGCATCAATTCTTTGGCACTCAGCCTTCTTCACAGTCCAACTCTCACATCCATACATGACTATTGGAAAAACCATAGCCTTGACTAGATAGACCTTAGTCAGCAAAGTAATGTCTCTGCTTTATAAACGCAAACAAAAAAGATAAAAAAATTTGTAAATCTTACAGTGTAGTAAGTACCTTGAAAAGTACATTAGCACAGTAGAATCACAACTAAAGCAACTAGCACCCACAGGAGAACAGCTGGCATACAGGGGCTGGCATCAAGTGAACAGGCAAGGAGACTTGACTGTTCTTTTGACTGGAAGAGAGAGAGGATATGGAACTAAAATGCTTTGAACTCCAAGTGTTAACATCTTAGCATTCCTATGTTTTGTACTAAGGAGGGTGAATAGACTTGGAGCAGCTGCTGCAGGGAATTCTATGCAGAGTTCACCAGAGATGGATAATGTTTCCTTAACAGCTTTCAGTAAGCATGAATATGTACCATAAAGAATCTATATGCGTTCTCTTGCCAGTGTCTCTGAAGAGTGAGAGGGGTCAAAATTGACATTTAAATTCATTTTTAATTTCTCTATCATGTGAAGGAATTTGTTTTCCAACTCTATTAAAATTTTAATTTTGATATCATTTTTTTTCAAAATTAAATGTTATACTTTTACTTGAAATTTTCAAAAGATAAGAAGATAAGTAACTTTCTAGTTCGGATAATGTTTTTAGGTTTTGTCACTTTCATGAATGTAAGAATTGTGTGCTAATTGGGTCAGGCCATTAATCAAAAGAGATCAAACCTATTTTAAAAGAAAGAAAAGGAATCTTCTCACTGTGGTGCTGTGCATGNAAGATAAGTAACTTTCTAGTTCGGATAATGTTTTCAGGTTTTGTCACTTTCATGAATGTAAGAATTGTGTGCTAATTGGGTCAGGCCATTAATCAAAAGAGATCAAACCTATTTGAAAAGAAAGAAGAGGACTCTTCTCACTGTGGTGCTGTGCATAAAACTGCTGTAAATATTCAATTAAGCAACAACAATGTAGTGACATAGGGACTATTTCTCTGCACCATCTCCAACACTGACATTTAAGAAAAGTCACTGAAAGGATTTAAAAATTTTTGAGGGGCTTTTTCAGCAGATTGGCAAGAATAAAAACTAAAATAGAAATGAATGAAAAATATTAAGTAGTGAGAAATATAAACTGTATATTTGAGACATGGAAAGGGAAATGGAAGAAAACAGTAGAGAGAAGATGATGAGATTCTGAGATAAATGGAAACATTTCTAGGCTACTTGCCTTGAGAATTCTGAGTACTGTCTTTTCAAGTGGAGTTCTAGAATGAATACTCAAGAGAGTCTTTTAATTTGAGAGGCCTAATAATGGCAGAATAAGACAACCATCGAGTGTTTTCCAGAAGTCTCAAGAAATTCCAGCCAAGATCAAGATAGTTCTTATATCAACAGCTCAAAGCAGCTATTGAACTTGACTCTTGTCTCAATCTTCAAAAGTTCAGTTGCCAACTTTAATATCATTTCTGTTATCTCTGAACTTATGCACTGGCAGAATTCCCCTGATCCGTGCTGAGAATTAACAAAAATACTATAGATAGTACTTTTGTATGCCATCTGCTCTGAAGATCTTCATATCATTATATTCCTGGAATGAAGCTAAAATTGGTATATAAGCAATGTGGAAACTTGTATGATTTTTTTTTTCTAGAAAGCCAATATTGCTACTTTGCCAAACATCTAGATTAAAGATGAAAAGGAAAATAATCTCAAGAGATTATGAGAAGCAGAAAGTATTTGAAAGAGTATTACAATTTTTTTAAAAAGTAAAGAAAACAACTTTGAATCAGCTTCTGAAAATACTGAACGCATTTTCTTCAAGCAGTAAGAAAATGTTTTTGGAATTGCCTTCAGTGAGATTTCAACTTTACTACACAGCAAATCTTCAAATGTAGGAATGGAAGTGGAGAAAAGGAGGAAAGTCCAGGTGTTCATCTACTATGAAGTGAAGTGAAGTCACTCAGTCATGTGTGACTCTTTGTGATCCCATGGACTATACAGTCCATGGAATTCTCCAGGCCAGAATTCTGGAGTGGGTAGCCTTTCCCTCCTCCATCGGATCTTCCCAACCCAGGAATTGAGCTGGGGTCTTCTGCATTGCAGGCAGATTCTTTACCAACTGAGCTATCAGTGTTCATCTACTGTATTAGTCCACTTATTTAGATGAAGGAACAGCAGAATCTAATGTCAGCAGAGCTAGTCAAATATTATGCAATATATGCCTCCAACAATCTCAGGTGTGACTCACTAGTTAATGTTACAAATGAGTAGTAGAGTAATCCTAATACAGCAGAATATTTGTTTCTGTCATCTAATATCACAATATTAAAATTTAACTACCAAAATATTATTAATAATTGCATTTCTTTCTGAAACTTAGATTTAATTATGTATCACAAACTTCATTTTGTTATGGCGATATTTGTTTCTGACTTTAGCCTTGGTTCAAACTTAATTTTGATTTTGACTTTTCAGTATTTGACCAAATGTGTATTAGTTGTAGTTTTAATGGTTTTCCATATATTCCAGGAGTTCAAAGAAAGGACTCAAAAATGGGAAAAATTAGTTAATTAAACCATGGTTTTGAGGCATCAGACAATAGCCAGTACATGACTATGATGACTAGAAGAAAGAAACCAAATGAAGTGATTGCTATTATTGACCTAGTCTGTTGCCTAAAAGTAGTTCTTTGAACACAGTGCAGCGAGAAGAAAGCCTAGAAATCATGCTGAGTTGAGAGAATAGAAAGCTGAGTTTGGATCAGAGAGAGCTCTGGAGGAGAGCATTCTAGAGCTTTGTACCCAGGGTCCCTTTGAGTCTTTGGCTGAGAACTAATCCACGTGTGAGCAGGATAAAATTTTCCAAGACTAGAAAGAACCACTGAAAAACAGACTGAATGATTCAGTACTCACACGGAACTAGAAATATTTGTGTTCCCAGCAGTCAAAGTGGAAATGTCTTTTAATAGAAGAATTGCTGAAGGGTTCTGAAGAGACACACCTTAGTAGCAGGGCTAAATTAGTTATAGATTAAGTCTACACTGGATTTGTCATAACAAGGCTTAAAAGAAAGCCTCAAAAATATAAAATATATCTACAAGTCGGTACCCCTATGGGAAAACAAAATTGCACACTCTTTGAAGCAATAAAACAAAATCCAACATTCAACAACATAAAGCAAACAATGCTTAAAATTAAACAAAACATTACCAGATATTTCTATAGAAATAGACCCAAATATAAAGGAGAAATTTGAAATAGTTATGGCTTCCCTGGTAGCTCAGCTGGTAAAAAATCTGCCTGCAGTGCTGCGAGACCCTGGTTCGATTCCTGGGTTGGAAGGATCCCCTGGAGAAGAGATAAGCTACCCACTGCAGTATTCATGGACTTCCCTGGTGGCTTAGCTGGTAAAGAATCTGCCTGCAATGCGGGAGACTGGGTTTGATCCCTGGGTTGGGAAGATTCCCTGGAGGGGGTCATGGCGACCCACTCTAATATTCTTGCCTGGAGAATTCCCATGGACACAGGAGCCTGGTGGGCTACAGTCCATGGGGTCACAAAGAGTTGGACATGACTGAGTGATATACATAAATCTAAAATATGTTCAAAGATTTGAGAAATAATATGACTATATTAAGAGAGNCTGAGTTGAGAGAATAGAAAGCTGAGTTTGGATCAGAGAGAGCTCTGGAGGAGAGCATTCTAGAGCTTTGTACCCAGGGTCCCTTTGAGTCTTTGGCTGAGAACTAATCCACGTGTGAGCAGGATAAAATTTTCCAAGACTAGAAAGAACCACTGAAAAACAGACTGAATGATTCAGTACTCACACGGAACTAGAAATATTTGTGTTCCCAGCAGTCAAAGTGGAAATGTCTTTTAATAGAAGAATTGCTGAAGGGTTCTGAAGAGACACACCTTAGTAGCAGGGCTAAATTAGTTATAGATTAAGTCTACACTGGATTTGTCATAACAAGGCTTAAAAGAAAGCCTCAAAAATATAAAATATATCTACAAGTCGGTACCCCTATGGGAAAACAAAATTGCACACTCTTTGAAGCAATAAAACAAAATCCAACATTCAACAACATAAAGCAAACAATGCTTAAAATTAAACAAAACATTACCAGATATTTCTATAGAAATAGACCCAAATATAAAGGAGAAATTTGAAATAGTTATGGCTTCCCTGGTAGCTCAGCTGGTAAAAAATCTGCCTGCAGTGCTGCGAGACCCTGGTTCGATTCCTGGGTTGGAAGGATCCCCTGGAGAAGAGATAAGCTACCCACTGCAGTATTCATGGACTTCCCTGGTGGCTTAGCTGGTAAAGAATCTGCCTGCAATGCGGGAGACTGGGTTTGATCCCTGGGTTGGGAAGATTCCCTGGAGGGGGTCATGGCGACCCACTCTAATATTCTTGCCTGGAGAATTCCCATGGACACAGGAGCCTGGTGGGCTACAGTCCATGGGGTCACAAAGAGTTGGACATGACTGAGTGATATACATAAATCTAAAATATGTTCAAAGATTTGAGAAATAATATGACTATATTAAGAGAGAAATAGAAAACCTCAGAAAGATCCAAATGAACTTCTAAAGATGAACAACTCAATATCAGAAATATAAAAATGACACTGGATAAGATTAATGGAAGAGTAGATACCCCAGAAAAAAAGATCAGAGGAAATGAAAGCCTAGGAATAGAAAATATCCAAAATTAAGCATCTAGAAAAAGGACTGAACAAAAAAAGGTACAGAAGTAATGAACTGTGAGGCAATATCAATCTGTCTAATAACGGTATTACTGAGACCCCAAAGTAGGAGGTGGACAAAAATAAAATATAAGGAAAAATAATGGTAAAAATATTTGCAAATATGATGAAAACTAAAACCACAGAATCAAAAATTTTAACAAATCCAGACAGAAGTAATATAAAGAACACCACGCCAACTTGAATAACAGTCAAATTATTAAAAACAAGTGATTAAAAAAATTCTTAAAAGCAGCCAGACCAAAAAAAAAAAAAATTACAAAAGCAGCCAGATTAAAAAAACAATTATAGTATAAAACAATAAAGATTTGTGAAGAACTGAAAAAAGAAATTTCATCTAGGAATTTTTAAGTAGAATATATTTCAAAAATGTAAGTGATGTAAATACATTCTCAAACAAAAGCTGAGAGGATTCATCACCAGTCAGGCAAAAAGAAAATGATTCCATGTGGAAATTTTGATTGACACAAAGGGAAAAAAAGAATGTCAAAACTGACAGACCCATATGGGTATCCTCATTGTCTAGATATTTCACTACTACCTTTAACAAACTTTCACTGAAAATGCTCACAGTATCTTGAATATGTAATTCACTATAGATAATTGCAATTCAGTTATCAACCAAGTTTTTGCTGTTTGCTCAACAGTACTTTTTCCATTATTCTTTCATTTCTGAGTAAATTTCCTAGAGGACTCTTCTAGAAATTGTGCAATCCACTTTGCTGTTTTCATCTGCTTTCTAATTCTTTCAGCTACCATAGGGGTAGTTGAAAGGAGCTTCCCTTGTAGCTCAGTCGGTAAAGAATTTGCCAGCAGTGCAGGAGACCTGGGTTCGATCCCTGGGTTGGGAAGATCCCCTGGAGAAGGAAATGGCAACCTACTCCAGTATCCTTGCCTGGAAAATCTCATGGACAGAGGAACCTGGTGGGTTACAGTCCATGGGGTCGCAAAGAGTTGGGCACGACTGAAAGACTAACACACACAGGGGTAGTTTGACGATAAGAGAGAATCCTATTACTACTGGACAGTTGGCATTATATTCATAAATTTAGAGAAACAAAACACAGGCATATGTATGGGTTACCCTCGAAAGGATAATGTCACATGAAGGAAGTCAGGGAGAAAAAGGAAGTTGAGAATAAAGGACTTCATAACACATACTATATAATTCCATTCCGTAAAGTTTTAGATAAAGCAAAATTATAGCAAAAGAAGCTACATTAATCAAGACATTGTGGTATTAGCATGAAAAGGTTAATGTCCTGAAATAGAGAATCTAAATATAGACCCACATATATCTTGTCAGGGCTTCCCAGGTGGCAGTAGTGGTAAAGAACCCATCAGCCAATGAAGGCGATGTAAGAGATGTGGGTTTGATCCCTGGGTCGGGAGGATCCCCTGGAGGAGGCCATGGCAACCCACTCCAGTATTCTTGCCTGGAAAAACCGCAAAGACAGGGGAGCCTAGCGGGCTACAGTCCATGGGGTTGCAAAGAGTCAGACACCACTGAAGTGATTTAGCACAGCGCAGCACATCTTGTCATTTGATTTTCAACCAAGCTGTGAAGGAAACTCAATGAGAAAAACACACTTTTTCCACAAAGGCTGCAGAAACAATTAGATATGATATATATTTAATGTGTATATATTGAAATTATATCCTTATTGCATATCATGTTAACAAGAAATTAACAGGAGGCCTAAACATAAGAGCTGATTATTATTAAAATTTTATAGGTTAGGCAAATATTTTTAGATATNAGAATTCTGGAGTGGGTAGCCTTTCCCTCCTCCATCGGATCTTCCCAACCCAGGAATTGAGCTGGGGTCTTCTGCATTGCAGGCAGATTCTTTACCAACTGAGCTATCAGTGTTCATCTACTGTATTAGTCCACTTATTTAGATGAAGGAACAGCAGAATCTAATGTCAGCAGAGCTAGTCAAATATTATGCAATATATGCCTCCAACAATCTCAGGTGTGACTCACTAGTTAATGTTACAAATGAGTAGTAGAGTAATCCTAATACAGCAGAATATTTGTTTCTGTCATCTAATATCACAATATTAAAATTTAACTACCAAAATATTATTAATAATTGCATTTCTTTCTGAAACTTAGATTTAATTATGTATCACAAACTTCATTTTGTTATGGCGATATTTGTTTCTGACTTTAGCCTTGGTTCAAACTTAATTTTGATTTTGACTTTTCAGTATTTGACCAAATGTGTATTAGTTGTAGTTTTAATGGTTTTCCATATATTCCAGGAGTTCAAAGAAAGGACTCAAAAATGGGAAAAATTAGTTAATTAAACCATGGTTTTGAGGCATCAGACAATAGCCAGTACATGACTATGATGACTAGAAGAAAGAAACCAAATGAAGTGATTGCTATTATTGACCTAGTCTGTTGCCTAAAAGTAGTTCTTAGAACACAGTGCAGCGAGAAGAAAGCCTAGAAATCATGCTGAGTTGAGAGAATAGAAAGCTGAGTTTGGATCAGAGAGAGCTCTGGAGGAGAGCATTCTAGAGCTTTGTACCCAGGGTCCCTTTGAGTCTTTGGCTGAGAACTAATCCACGTGTGAGCAGGATAAAATTTTCCAAGACTAGAAAGAACCACTGAAAAACAGACTGAATGATTCAGTACTCACACGGAACTAGAAATATTTGTGTTCCCAGCAGTCAAAGTGGAAATGTCTTTTAATAGAAGAATTGCTGAAGGGTTCTGAAGAGACACACCTTAGTAGCAGGGCTAAATTAGTTATAGATTAAGTCTACACTGGATTTGTCATAACAAGGCTTAAAAGAAAGCCTCAAAAATATAAAATATATCTACAAGTCGGTACCCCTATGGGAAAACAAAATTGCACACTCTTTGAAGCAATAAAACAAAATCCAACATTCAACAACATAAAGCAAACAATGCTTAAAATTAAACAAAACATTACCAGATATTTCTATAGAAATAGACCCAAATATAAAGGAGAAATTTGAAATAGTTATGGCTTCCCTGGTAGCTCAGCTGGTAAAAAATCTGCCTGCAGTGCTGCGAGACCCTGGTTCGATTCCTGGGTTGGAAGGATCCCCTGGAGAAGAGATAAGCTACCCACTGCAGTATTCATGGACTTCCCTGGTGGCTTAGCTGGTAAAGAATCTGCCTGCAATGCGGGAGACTGGGTTTGATCCCTGGGTTGGGAAGATTCCCTGGAGGGGGTCATGGCGACCCACTCTAATATTCTTGCCTGGAGAATTCCCATGGACACAGGAGCCTGGTGGGCTACAGTCCATGGGGTCACAAAGAGTTGGACATGACTGAGTGATATACATAAATCTAAAATATGTTCAAAGATTTGAGAAATAATATGACTATATTAAGAGAGAAATAGAAAACCTCAGAAAGATCCAAATGAACTTCTAAAGATGAACAACTCAATATCAGAAATATAAAAATGACACTGGATAAGATTAATGGAAGAGTAGATACCCC
Source organism: Raphicerus campestris (assembly GCA_006410735.1). NCBI lineage: Eukaryota > Metazoa > Chordata > Mammalia > Artiodactyla > Bovidae > Raphicerus > Raphicerus campestris. The sequence goes on along the minus strand of SJYW01015626.1, from coordinate 43,029 downwards.
AGAAAAAAAGATCAGAGGAAATGAAAGCCTAGGAATAGAAAATATCCAAAATTAAGCATCTAGAAAAAGGACTGAACAAAAAAAGGTACAGAAGTAATGAACTGTGAGGCAATATCAATCTGTCTAATAACGGTATTACTGAGACCCCAAAGTAGGAGGTGGACAAAAATAAAATATAAGGAAAAATAATGGTAAAAATATTTGCAAATATGATGAAAACTAAAACCACAGAATCAAAAATTTTAACAAATCCAGACAGAAGTAATATAAAGAACACCACGCCAACTTGAATAACAGTCAAATTATTAAAAACAAGTGATTAAAAAAATTCTTAAAAGCAGCCAGACCAAAAAAAAAAAAAATTACAAAAGCAGCCAGATTAAAAAAACAATTATAGTATAAAACAATAAAGATTTGTGAAGAACTGAAAAAAGAAATTTCATCTAGGAATTTTTAAGTAGAATATATTTCAAAAATGTAAGTGATGTAAATACATTCTCAAACAAAAGCTGAGAGGATTCATCACCAGTCAGGCAAAAAGAAAATGATTCCATGTGGAAATTTTGATTGACACAAAGGGAAAAAAAGAATGTCAAAACTGACAGACCCATATGGGTATCCTCATTGTCTAGATATTTCACTACTACCTTTAACAAACTTTCACTGAAAATGCTCACAGTATCTTGAATATGTAATTCACTATAGATAATTGCAATTCAGTTATCAACCAAGTTTTTGCTGTTTGCTCAACAGTACTTTTTCCATTATTCTTTCATTTCTGAGTAAATTTCCTAGAGGACTCTTCTAGAAATTGTGCAATCCACTTTGCCGTTTTCATCTGCTTTCTAATTCTTTCAGCTACCATAGGGGTAGTTGAAAGGAGCTTCCCTTGTAGCTCAGTCGGTAAAGAATTTGCCAGCAGTGCAGGAGACCTGGGTTCGATCCCTGGGTTGGGAAGATCCCCTGGAGAAGGAAATGGCAACCTACTCCAGTATCCTTGCCTGGAAAATCTCATGGACAGAGGAACCTGGTGGATTACAGTCCATGGGGTCGCAAAGAGTTGGGCACAACTGAAAGACTAACACACACAGGGGTAGTTTGACGATAAGAGAGAATCCTATTACTACTGGACAGTTGGCATTATATTCATAAATTTAGAGAAACAAAACACAGGCATATGTATGGGTTACCCTCGAAAGGATAATGTCACATGAAGGAAGTCAGGGAGAAAAAGGAAGTTGAGAATAAAGGACTTCATAACACATACTATATAATTCCATTCCGTAAAGTTTTAGATAAAGCAAAATTATAGCAAAAGAAGCTACATTAATCAAGACATTGTGGTATTAGCATGAAAAGGTTAATGTCCTGAAATAGAGAATCTAAATATAGACCCACATATATCTTGTCAGGGCTTCCCAGGTGGCAGTAGTGGTAAAGAACCCATCAGCCAATGAAGGCGATGTAAGAGATGTGGGTGTGATCCCTGGGTCGGGAGGATCCCCTGGAGGAGGCCATGGCAACCCACTCCAGTATTCTTGCCTGGAAAAACCGCAAAGACAGGGGAGCCTAGCGGGCTACAGTCCATGGGGTTGCAAAGAGTCAGACACCACTGAAGTGATTTAGCACAGCGCAGCACATCTTGTCATTTGATTTTCAACCAAGCTGTGAAGGAAACTCAATGAGAAAAACACACTTTTTCCACAAAGGCTGCAGAAACAATTAGATATGATATGTATTTAATGTGTATATATTGAAATTATATCCTTATTGCATATCATGTTAACAAGAAATTAACAGGAGGCCTAAACATAAGAGCTGATTATTATTAAAATTTTATAGGTTAGGCAAATATTTTTAGATATGGAACATGAAGAATGAGCCACAAAATGAAATTATTAACTTGGAAGTTCATAAAAATTTAAAATTTTGCTCTTTGAAAGACACTGTTAGCAAAATGAAAAATCAAGCCATAGACTTAGGAAAAATATATTTCAAAACATATTTCAAAGGCTTATGTTTAAGATATATAAAGAACTCTTACACCTTTATACTAAGAAGACAAAATGAAAATATTGGGCAAAAGGTAAAAGAAAATATATGAGAGGTAAACAAATACAGGCCAAAGGCTCAACATTGTTAGTATATATGCAGATGAAAACCATTAAAAGTTGCCACTACCCATTTACTTTCATGACTAAGATTTAGAAGACTGACCCACCAAGGGCTGTAAAGATTGTGGAGCCCTTGGACCTCCCAGACCTTGCAGCTGGGAATGTGAACATTCACAACCACTATGGAAAACAGTTGGTCAGTTTCTTAAAACTGTACATTTTCCCATCAGCTCTATGTTTGGTATTTACCTTAGAGAATTGAAAATATACATACACACAAATATGAAGCAACTGTGGCAGGTAAAACAGCGTATCATGACTGAACAACTCCTACTATAAGGCATTGTGGAATGTCTTAATGAATTTCAATACATAGATCATGGCATAACTGTGCTAAAAGACCCTGGAATAAAGACAAGGATGGGTTTCTGTTTCCATCGACCGTTTAATTAAAAAAAAAAAAACATAAACCGCAAAAAATTGAAGCAGCTGGGATATATGATTGAGAAAGCAACTAGCTTGGAGAGTTCACAAGTGAATAATCATGAATTGATTGCATTTAAAATACTTGACCCTCTTAGGTCAGTAATAATAAGTCATACTCCAGGACTCCTAAAAGCACTCGACTGGTTGAATAAAAAACATGCATATTTCAAGTTAAAGGTTTACACAAATCTTATTCTGTGCCATGCTGTTAGGGTTCAGCACTGAAACAGAATATCTCTTGCCACTGTTTTTGAACCCTCATCTTTTCAATAGGAAATGCATTCTCTTTGTTCTTTTTTAGACTCCAATAAACCTAATTGAAAAGATTTTAATAATTATAAATGCTGACATTTATTATACTTTAAGAGAAGAAGTATATATGATTGAACTATTTGCATTTTCCTGGGTACAGTTGGCATTCACTTAGCAATTTCAACATGATCAAAGATAATCAGAATTTTTTCCCTCAGACTTCAATGTAATGCTTTGAACTAGCTCTTTAAGTATAGGCTCTGGAATAGTTGTTCTAATCATAAAGGAGTGTGTGTGTGTGTGTGTGTGTGTGTGTGTGTGTGTGTGTATGTTAAGAAATTACTGATGACAAAGAAATAGTTACATGCAACAAAACACCAAGAGGGATTTAGTAGGTCTCATAAAATGCTACATCCAGTGCTGTGACAAGCCTAATAATGTCAGAGAAATGAGAGGCAATAAAGTCTTCCTTTAATTTATGATTGGTGAAGCATCTGCTAAGATGAGGTACATAAACCACAAAAGGCACAAGGATGAGAATGTGTATTCCTTACCATAGGCTGCAGTTGGGAGAGATATAAAGGAAACACTGTACAAAACAGGAGATTTCATGTCTTCTACATTTAATCGTGCTGCGAATTATTGACTCGTGTCAACATTACACAGTATTTATAAGATTAGACAACTCCTTTCCCCACAACTTAGCCTTTAAGTACTTATTTCATTTTTTTAATTTAATGAGCCATTTATTCTAATGAATGGGTACATTAAGATTTTACCATTTATACTTGACTGTTCAACATTTTTTTCTTCATGGTGTTACAAATATAGCAAATCTTTTAGTCAAAAATACATTCCTCTGCACCTGGCTTTCTATCAAAGTTAGGTTTGAATCCCTAGCACTGTGATGACTCCTTAATAAATAGAGTGTTTAAGAAATTTGATTTACTTTGTTCAACATTTGTGCATGCCTGAAAGTTAATTGCACAAGAATTATCTTAGATTCCTTAAATTGTAGGAATTTGGGGTAATAACATAGGATATAATTTTGGGAAATTGCTGCAAAATATAACTTTAATATTTAAACCAGTGATATCTGGGCTCTGATTATCTTCTTATAAAGAAAAATGAAAAGTGAAAGTGAATTTGCTCAGTCGTGTCCAACTCTTTGTGACACCATGGACTGTAGCCTACCAGGCTCCTTTGTCCATGGGACTTTCCAGGCAAGCATACCGGAATGGGTTGCCATTTCCTTCTCCAGGGGATATTTCTGACCCAGGGATTGAACCCAGGTCTTCTGCCTTGCAGGCAGACGCTTTACTGTCTGAGCCACCAGGGAAGTTCCAAAGCTATTAGGCGTGAAAACCCTTCCTTAATTCCCTACTGAAAATTTATTTAAATTCCAAAACTCATTCTTATTTCAGTATTTTAAATAAATGAAATTTTATATCACATCTAATAGCAATGCAAGCTTCCATAGACGTCAAGTTGCACAGGCAGATTTGGCAAGAGGTCCCTGACAAATTTTTGTGATGATATTCATTGAAGACTTAAACTAAGTAAATCACAGAGAAGTGGATTTGAGTATATTCGGATGCTCTTAATATTAGATGAATTTCCTTCAGTATTATACAGACATTCTGGAGTGTTCTTTTACCCTGAAATGAAAGGAAGAAGAAAGAAGATCAAATGTAACAGTTTCCATTTATTTGTGCCAAATTTTACAAGCAGATTTAAATTTTGATTCCTTTTATGTTATAGCATTGTGCCTGCTGACTCTGCATACTAATATTGATTAGTATTGTATTAGACTTATTGATGTAGGTTTTCCAAATATAAAGTCTTAGAAGTGACTATGTTTCACAAGCATAAATACGGTGACATAACTCAGTACTGACTCATAGACATGGTTATTCCCTTTTCACAGGGAAGTGCTGAGAAATAACATTATTCTTCCTATGTTACATGAATTGTAAATTATAAAAAGGTAATTCAAATGTAGTTCTTCAATTTTCAAATGCATTAGATATTCACTATTTTATTAGTCAAATTGTGAATAATTTTTCATTTTAATGAAAGAATTTAAACTGATTTAATGAAAGAATTTAAGCTGATTTCCTTAGAAATTAGCTCTTTCTAGGGAAACTATTTCAGTCCTATGCAGGTAAATTTCTTGTTGATTCCTATACCTAGCGAGGCTTTGGAATCAGTTCAGTTCAGTTCAGTTCAGTTCAGTCGCTCAGTCATGTCTGACTCGTTGTGACCCCATGAATCAGCACACCAGGCCTCCCTGTCCATCACCAACTCTCGGAGTTCACTCAAACTCATGTCCATCGAGTCGGTGATGCCATCCAGCCATCTCATCCTCTGTCGTCCCCTTCTCCTCTTGCCCCCAATCCCTCCCAGCATCAGGGTCTTTTCCAGTGAGTCAACTCTTCTCGTGAGGTGGCCAAAGTATTGGAGTTTCAGCTTCAGCCTCAGTTCTTCCAGTGAACACCCAGGACTGATCTCCTTTAGGATGGACTGGTTGGATCTCCTTGCAGTCCAAGGGACTCTCAAGAGTCTTCTCCAACACCACAGTTCAAAAGCATCAGTTCTTCGGCACTCAGCTTTCTTCACAGTCCAACTCTCAGATCCATACATGACCACTGGGAAAACCATAGCCTTGACTAGGCTTACCTTTGTTGACAAAGTAATGTCTCTGCTTTTGAATATGCTATCTAGGTTGATCATAACTTTCCTTCCCAGGAGTAAGCATCTTTTAATTTCATGGCTGCACTCACCATCTGCAGTGATTTTGGAGCCCAATAAAATAAAGTCTGACCCTGTTTCCACTGTTTCCCCATCTATTTCCCATGAAGTCATGGGACCAAATACCTTGATCTTAGTTTTCTGAAATGTTGAGCTTTAAGCCAACTTTTTCATTCTCTTCTTTCCCTTTCATCAAGAGGCTTTATAGTTCCTCTTCATTTTCTGCCATAAGGGTGGTATCATCTGCATATCTGAGGTTATTGATATTTCTCCCAGCAATCTTGATTCCAGCTTGTGCTTCTTCCAGCCCAGCATTTCTCATGATCAGTTAAAGGAACTTTAAAAATATATAGTAAAGATTCCTAGGGATGAATGCTATAGATTCTGAGGCAAGTGTTGGGTGGAGCCCAACATTCTATCTATAGAATAAGCTCCTTTGGTATTTCTGTTGTGTAGCCATGTGTGGAGTTCCTGGGAACTAAGATGTGTGACTTCTCTGAGAACACTGGGGCTTCCCAAGTTCCTGTGGCTCTTATTGCACAAATATTTTCCCCGGCCTAAGAGAAGGATTGTTCACACTGGTGGTAGATTAAAAAAGCTCCCAGGACTTTCTAGAGTGGGTTAGACCATTGGCAGAACTTAAACAAGACAACAGTTACTTTCCTTAAGATTGGCCTCTTGTTTTTCATTCCTCTAAAAAATTCTGGTCACATGTATTACTTACACAAGTGTTTTTCAATATGTATATTCTAATTAAGTCAGCAACTATAAATATTTCTTATTTAATGAGCTTTTTCAGACATAGAGAAACAAAATCTAAGATAACAATTCTAGACTTATAGATGAATTATGACTTGGTGACTATAAACATCAGACAAAAATACTGACTATGAAATTATGTTGTGCAGAAGATATATGATAGCACTTTTTATACTGGTCCACTTTATTATTATTATTTTTTGCCTTATTATTTTAACTAGAAAGTTCTCATTGAACATAACAATTTGTAACTAAACAAAATACTGCAAAGAACATAACCTTTTATATCATACAGAATGTTTTCTTCAACAATCAGTCTTTCCAAATATTTTTGGTTTCAAATTTTTCATACCTACAGAAATGCTGAAGTAATATAACATTGCATGCACTTTCCTTTGTATTTATGGCTATTGAACCACACCCTCTGCATATCTGTCTATCTAGTACTTTATCTACCCAGACACACCTTTTTTTAATCTTCTAAACCTTAAGAAAACAATGTATAGGTGTTAAGATTCTTGTCTCTAAACATTCAATGTGCATATTCTAAANTATGGCTATTGAACCACACCCTCTGCATATCTGTCTATCTAGTACTTTATCTACCCAGACACACCTTTTTTTAGTCTTCTAAACCTTAAGAAAACAATGTATAGGTATTAAGATTCTTGTCTCTAAACATTCAATGTTCATATTCTAAAGAATAGACATTGTCCTCCTTAACCTCCATACCATTATCACTCTTAGGAAGATTAGCATTAATAAATATCATCTAACATAGGCTTTATTTACATTTCCCCCATTAGCCCCCAGTGGCATTTAAAACTCTTTTAAAAATTCAATTCAATCTCAGTCAAGTGTCATGCATTTTAAAAATATTTTTTAGTCGCTTTTAACCTCCACCTTACTGTTTTTATTTTTCATGAGATGACTTTTTTTTAAGAGTTTGAGCTCATTTTTGTTTATCTGTTGTAAGAATCAGACATAATTGAACAACTTTCACTTTCCACTTGGTAGAAAAGTCTAAATATTTAGGCACTACAGGCATACCAGCTTTTACTGCACTTGACTATATTGCACTTGCAGATACTGCATTTTTTTTATAAAATGAAGGTTTCTGGCAAACCTGTGTCAAACAAGGGTTGATATGACTAGCACTATTTTGGAATATCATTTGCTCATTTCATGGTCTCTGTCATATAATTCTCATAATATTTCAAACTTTTGCATTTTTACTATATTTTTTATGGTGATATATAATCTTTAATGTTACTACAACTCAGTGAAGGCACAGACAATGATCTGAATTTTTTACCAACAAAATATTTTAAAATTCAGGTATGAACATTGTTTTCTAAGACATAATGCTATTGCAGACTTAACAGACTACCGTATAGTGTTAACATCACCTTTATATGCACTGGGAAACCAAAAGATTTGTGTGACTTGCTTTATTGCAATATTCACTTTATTGAGATTGTCTGGAAGCAAAGCCACAATATTTTGTTGAAACACCTGTACAGCAGTTTCCCCTCTTATCAGTGAGGGAAACTTTCCAAGACCCCCAGTGGATGCATGAAACCACAGAGAGTACTGGACCTTATATATACTATGTTTTTTTTTTTCCTATATATACATAACTATAATTATATTTTAATTTATAAATTAGGCACTGTAGGAGATGAGCAATAATAAGTAATAATAAAATAGAGCAATTATAACTATATACTATAATAAAATTTATATCAATGTAGTTTCTAGGTATCTTACTGTACAAAGCTGATGCCTTTTCCATCTTAACTAAGCACTTACCTCACACTGTGGCCATAACTTTTGCATTTTGAGATGAGATAGCAAAACTAGCATGAGGGGTTTTTTTTTTCTCACAATTTCAGCAATAGCAGATTCATTCTTAGCACAGATTTTAGTAATCAGCAAATGATTTTTTAAATTTCATTAACAAGCTGAGAACTTTCAGCTTTTCACAGAAAAGAAGCATCTTATGGCTTCTTTTTGCATAATCCTAATTGCTAACATCACATCTCTTTGCACTTTGTGATCATTACTGAGCAAAATAAGAGTTACTTGAACACAAGGACTGCAGTACTTGGACAGTCCAGTCCAGCTGCTAACCTATAGAGCTTTTAATACTAAGTGACTACTACATGGGAAATCCTGGATCAAAGGAACATTTAGGCTGCTTCATGTCCAGGCAGGGGACCAGGCTGGAGCAAGATTTCATCATGCTACTCAGAATGGCATGTAATTTAAAACATACAGTTATTTATTTATTTTCCATTTAACATTTCTGGACCAAGGTTGACCTCAGGTAACCAAAACCACAGAAAGGTCAGTGGTCAATAAAGGAGGGGGAAGGACTGCTGTAACCTCTCTTCTTTCATTCTCTCCATCCCTCATATCCTCTATCTCTTTTCCCCATCCTTTTACCCTTCCTGTCTTCTTTCTTTATTTAAAAATTATTTTTATTCATATATGCAATATGTATTTAATGCTGGCTTCAAACATACACTAAAGCATCTTCAAAAAGTAACATAATACATTTTCTGTAAAGAATTTTGATAAGATCTCCTCATATGGAAAAATAACATTTGGCTTTAGAATAAAGTAGCCAGAATATTTTGTTTAGAATACTTTTTAACTTTTCATTTTGGAACAGTCTCATACATGAAAAAGTTATGATCTAGTCAAAGAACTCTACTATACTTTTCACCCAGATTTCAGGAATATCAATATATAAATATTTTACCAGATACATTTTCTCTATATTTTTTTCTAAAGTGTCTCAGAGTAAATTGGAGATATGAAACCTCATTTCTCCTAAATTTTCCAATGCATATTTCCTTGAAACTAAAATATTTCTCATATAACCTTAGTATAGTTATTAAAAATAGGAAATCAGCATTGAAACTTTACTAGTTTCTAATCTATAAGCATTATTCAGATCAAATTTTAAATTCAAATTTCTGAGTTATCTCACTAATGTTGCGTACGCATTAGAAATACAACAGGAAAAATGAGCTTTCCTGTCCAGGATTTCATCCAACAGTGCATAGTTCATGTTGTTGCCATGCTTCTTTAATTTTCTTTAATCTGGAATAGTTCCCCAGGCTTTATCTTTCATGCCTTTGACATTTTTTAAGAACCCGTGACGGATTCATGTTGATGTATGGCAAAACCAATACAGTATTATAAAGCAAAATAAAGTAAAAAATAAATAAATTAATTAATTTAAAAAAAAATTTTTTAAGAATATAAGTCTTTCTTTTGTTTCTGCTTTTGCAGATTGTCCTCCAATTTGGGTCTGGCAGATAGATTCAGGTTATGCTTTGCTTTTTTCCCAGGAATACCTCAAAGGGATGATGTGTCCTTCTCAAGGAAGCAAACTATTAATGATGATTTTAACTTTGATCACTTGTCTAAGGAGGTATCTGCCAGTTTTCCTCACTATAGAATTCCTGTTTCCCTCTCTGAATTTAATATGCTTCTTTAGGGAAAATATTATGTTTATCATCAATTATTTACCCGGTAATTTTAGTGACAATGATGATTCTTTCTGAAATGATTTTTTACCCTGGTTTTGCCAAATAGTGATTTTTTAACTACATAGTTGCTTCTATATTTATTAGCTTACATTCTAAAACATGGAATAATTCTACCTTATTCATTCATTCACTTATATCATATTGGACTTATAGATTGTTATTCTCTCATTTCAGTCATTTCGGTCACTGAGTCGTGTCTGACTATTTTCGAGCCCATGAACCACAGCACGCCAGGCTTCCCTGTCTATCACCATCTCTTGGAGCTTACTCAAACTCATGTCCATCGAATAATTGATGCCATCCAACCGTCTCATCTTCTGTCATCCCCTTCTCCTCCTGCCTTCAGTCTTTCCAGCATCAAAGTCTTTTCCAATGAGTCAGTTCACATCAGGTAGCCAAGTATTGGAGTTTCAGCTTTAGCATCAGCCCTTCTAATGAATATTCAGAACTGATTTCCTTTAAGATTGACTGGTTTGATCTCCCTGCAGTCCAAGAGACTCTCAAGAGTCTTCAACACCATAATTCAAAAACATCAATTTAAAACCATCAGTTTTGCGCTCAGCTTTAAGTCCAGCTCTTCATCCATACATGACCACTGGAAAAACCATAGCTTTGACTAGACAGATCTTTGTTGGCAAAGTACTGTCTGTGCTTTTTAATCTGCTGTCTACATTAGTTATAGCTTTTCTTCCAAGGAGCAAGCATGTTTTAGTTTCAAAATCACTGCAGATGGCAACTGCTGCCATGAAATTAAAAGACTATTTATCTTACTGTTCACATTTTCTGAAAGGTAATCTTCTCATTATATATGTGTATCAAATCATCACATTTTACCCCTTGCTGCTGCTGCTAAGTCGCTTCAGTCGTGTCTGACTCTGTGCGTCGTGTCTGACTCTGTGCGACCCCATAGACGGCAGCCCATCAGGCTCCCTGTCCCTGGGATTCTCCAGGCCAAGAATACTGGAGTGGGTTGCCATTTCCTTCTCCAATGCATGAAAGTGAAAAGTGAAAGTGAAGTTGCTCAGTCGTGCTTTTACCCCTTAACCTTACATAATATGATCTGTTAATCATATACCAATAAAGCTGAAAAAAATTTCTGAGTTGGCTGAATTTCAAATGAATGACACAATTCTGCTAAAAATTATGGGGGAGGAAATCTGAGAACCGTCAGTAAAGAATACCTGAGACATCGTTCAGCAATCCCAAAAGTTTATAACTCTCACTGTGAACTACTGTATTTGCCATCATCTTTTATACCTCAGTCTCACATGTTTGATTACTGTGAATCTGTTCCCTGATTCTTCTGTGATTCTGTCCCGTGTTCTGCTGGTAAATCAGGTTTTAGTTACAAAGTTATAAACCAGGAAACTCTGGAGGAGGAAACAAACCAGACTTGCTGAAGTAAGCAAGCCCCTTTGGATCTCCAAATGAGGCTTGCTATGGTTTTCAAGTGTTTAGAGTCATGAATAAATTATTTCAATAATTTTAATGTATTGAGTACCTTCTATTGTCCAATCACTATTTTAGGGGTTTACCAGGAGAATTAGATTCATCTATCTTACATATCAAAAATAAATAATTAATTCTCAAGTTCACTTTTATATATTGCAACGTATAATCAACATTAATTTTTAAACTAAAAAAAAAAAGCCATGATTTTACAAGAAGCATAGGTAGAATCTGATTAATGAGTGTGCCCATTAAAATCCCCTGCCATTCTCTATAGCTTATTTTCTGAGAAGTAAGACTAATAAACACTTAAATAAATACTCTAAACATTCTCTATAGCTTATTTTCTGAGAAGTAAGACTAATAAACACTTAAATAAATACTCTAAAATCCTGAGTATTTTTTAGAGAATTACCTTTGATATATATTTGGCTCCCACTGTCACTGCCTGAAAGATTTTTTTTTCTTTTGTATGAGCACCTTTAATGCCTTTTGATCAGTTAAAAAGAATGAACAACTATACAGTGCAGCAATTTTTCTGCTAAGAATTTACCCCACAGATGTACTTGCAATTGTGTGCTTAATATATAAATTGGGGTGCTAGGTACAGCGCTATTTTTAATAGGAAAAATTTGCACAAAAAAATGTTTATCAACAATTGGTTAGATAAAATGTGGTGGTGGTGGTTTAGATGCTAAGTTATGTCTGAGTCTTCACGACCCCATGTACTGTCGTCCACCAGGCTTCTCTCTCCATGGGATTTTCCAGACAAGAATACTGGCATGGGTTGCCATTTCCTTCTCCAGAGAATCTTCCCTACCCACGGACTGAACCTAAGTCTCCTGGGTCGCAGGCGAATTCTTTACCAACTGAGCCACCAAGGAAGCCCTCTACCAGATAGAGGGAGCAAATACTGCTGTGTCATCATGTACAAATAAATGTGTATTTATTTATACCAGAGACACTTTTTCACATTGAAAATGTGTGTAGACACATTAAAAGTTAGCATTCTGATCTCTTCCTTTTAAAAATTAATTTTCCATTTATTGAAAACACCTGTATGAGATTCCTTTTGAGCACTTACTGAATTTCAGCTGCATATTATTTGGTAGTCCAGGGCAATATATTTTATCTAGTGTTTAACTTGTCTTTACTCTTCAAGTAAGATGACTCACCCAGCAAGGAATTTGCAGTGACAAGTATTATTTTAATCTCATCTTGCTCTTAGTTTTATGGAGAAGGCAATGGCACCCCACTCCAGTACTCTTGCCTGGAAAATCCCATGGACGGAGGAGCCTGGTAGGCTGCAGTCCATGGGTTCGCTAAGAGTTGGACACGACTGAGTGACTTCACTCTCACTTTTCACTTTCATGCATTGGAAAAGGAAATGGCAACCCACTCCAGTGTTCTTGCCTGGAGAATCCCAGGGATGGGGAAGCCTGCTGGGCTGCCGTCTATGGGGTCACACAGAGTCGGACACGACTGAAGTGACTTACCATAGCTCTTAGTTTTACTGTCTTTTTGTGAAGGGTGAGAATCCCTAATATTTAAAAACTTATGCTAGTATTATCCAACAGTCTTTAATTCTTTAGTAATAATAATTGCTCTTTAAAAATTGGGTTCTGATGCTTGCCCTGCCATCTAACTAAAATACTAAGGTGTACCGTTATTTAGAATTGATGGTTTTATCTTAGGGTGGTCCTAGGGCTTAGTAACACTAAAACCTTCAAGACTTTAAAATGAAAAATGAACTCAATTTCTTCTGAACTAAAAGCTTTCTTCCTTCTGGACAGCACTTTTGCTTCTAAAAACTACTATTAGTGTCTCAATGTGCTTTGTAAGAACCTAAACACAAATACATAGCTGATTGCTGAAGCTGAAGCAACTGCAAGGGGTTGAACATAAGCTACAGGTTTTTTTGTTTTCTTTTTTTTTTTAAGTGTAGTATTCTCTTTGTCAGGTTTTTTATTTTCTTGAAATTTAGTGCAATAGCATAAACCTTTTTTTTATAGCTGATACATAATGTATGATTGCCTATAAGTCTGAGCTTTGTCTGGCAATGGACATGTTCAAGCACCACAGCATAATAAATGTATTACAGTGATTGACTATAATAGTCCCTCACAGTCTAAGTTCAAAGCATTAGAGCTTTTGAATTTCCAAAACTTTCTGTGTTCCACCTATTCCATCCCCATCACCTGTTTAAAAGGCAGTAAACTAATTTATGGAAGCTTCCCCGGTGCCTCAAACAGTAAAGAAACTGCCTCCAATGCAGGAGACCTGAGTTTGATCCCTGGGTCCAAAAGATTCCCTGGAGAAGAGAATGGCAACCCACTCCAGTAGTCTTGCCTGGAGAATTCCATGAACAGAGGAGCTTGGAGGGCTGTAGCCCATGGGGTCACAAAGAGTCAGATATGACTGAAGTGACTTTTTTTCTTTCTTTTCTTTTCTAAAACTAATTTGTAAATCAGTTAATCTATAAATGTTTGGGTTACCCACTTGCACACAGAAGACTGGTGGTCAATAAGTCCACTGACACTCCCAAGTCCTAAAACTCCTGAATTCTTTTCATAATGATAAAACAAGTTAGTGTCATAATTTCTCAGGAAATGCTAAGTTAGGAGAAAATTATGCTTAATATTTTTTGATGTTCTCAGTGTAGTGGAAGTATCTAGCCATTCCTTGTCCCCAGTGTGGGTGGTGGTCTGCAGCCTCCAGCTGATGGGTGAGCAGGGGTAGGACCTGCCCTTCATAAGCTGGCAGAGCAATGTATTCTCCCCCCAAGACCACTGATTCAGTCAACACAAGTTACACCTAGAACTTTGCTGGGATACCATGAACTGAGGAGGCATATCTCCTTGACATGGAGATTTGAAGATAAAGCCTGAATCTTCCAGAGACCTTAATGAAAAGATAGTTGAACCCCATCATTGGGCAGAACAGAGCTGACCAAGCACTGGAAAGGGGCCTGGACTGGATAGCATTATGTGTAATCCTGGGTCTAGCTTTACCTGAAATTTTCCTGTTCCTT
>SJYW01015626.1:0-18273 GCA_006410735.1 Raphicerus campestris | reverse complement strand
AAGGCTGTATATTGTCACCCTGCTTATTTAACTTCTATGCAGAGTACATCATGAGAAACGCTGGACTGGAAGAAGCACAAGCTGGAATCAAGATTGCCGGGAGAAATATCAATAACTTCAGGTATACAGATGACACCACCCTTATGGTAGAAAGCGGAGAGGAACTAAAAAGCCTCTTGATGAAAGTGAAAGTGGAGAGTGAAAAAGTTGGCTTAAAGCTCAACATTCAGAAAATGAAGATCATGGCATCTGGTCCCATCACTTCATGGCAAATAGATGGGGAAACAGATTTTGGGGCTCCAAAATCACTGCAGATGGTGACTGCAGCCATGAAATTAAAAGACACTTACTCCTTGGAAGAAAAGTTATGACCGAACCTAGCCACCATATTCAAAAGCAGAGACATTACTTTGTCGACTAAGGTCCATCTAGTCAAGGCTATGGTTTTTCCTGTGGTCATGTATGGATGTGAGAGTGGGACTGTGAAGAAGGCTGAGTGCCGAAGAATTGATGCTTTTGAACTGTGGTTTTGGAGAAGACTCTTGAGAGTCCCCTGGACTGCAAGGAGATCCAACCAGTCCATTCTGAAGGAGATCAACCCTGGGGATTTCTTTGGAAGGAATGATGCTAAAGCTGAAACTCCAGTACTTTGGCCACCTCATGTGAAGAGTTGACTTGTTGGAAAAGACTTTGATGCTGGGAGGTATTGGGGGCAGGAGGAGAAGGGGACGACTGAAGATGAGATAGCTGGATGGCATCACTGACTCAATGGACATGAATCTGAGTGAACTCCTGGAGTTGCTGATGGACAGGGAGGCCTGGTGGGCTGCGATCATGGGGTCGCAAAGAGTCGGACACGACTGAGCGACTGAATTGAACTGAAGCTTATATATTATCCGATTTTTAAGCTTATTAAAAAAGCCAGAAAATGATAAGGTGCCTAGAATAATGACTGCTGACTGTTCTGTAGAATTTATGGAAACATGTAAAATAGACATGTTACTCAGTTCAGTAATTAGATTATCTGGCCTTTTAAAATATATAATACCCATTATTCACTAAGGAAAAAAATAGCTGCTTGATCAGATTTGAAACCTACTCAGGAGTTAAATATGTGATAAAGATGGCATTTCTCATTGGTGGGGAAAGCACAACCGTTTTGACAGTGGTTGGCTTTCATTTAGGAAAAACTAAAATTAGATGACCTACATTACAAAATGTATCAAAATAAATCACAGATGAAATTAATATTTATCTATAAGTAGACTAAGGACTTCCCTGGTGGCTCAGAATTTAAAGCGTCTTGCTTACAATGTGGGAGACCTGGGTTCGATCCCTGGGTTGGGAAAATCCTCTGGAGAAGGAAATGGCAACCCACTCCAGTACTCTTGCCTGGAAAATCCCATGGACAGAGGAGCATGGTGGGCTACAGTCCATGGGGTCGCCAAGAGTCGGACACAACTGAGCAACTTCACTTTCATAAGTAGACTAATCAATAAAATATATAGAAGGAAATAGGGGTATTTTATGACCTTGAGTTAGGCATGGTGTTGTTCAACAAGCTACACAGCACAGGGAAAATATTGAAACGTTTAATTGTGTAAAACTTTTAAGATGTGATGGGATAAAAATACAGCAAAAAAGACAAGCTAATTTTGTGACCCTATGGACTATAGTCTACCAGGCTCCTCTGTCCATGGGACTCTCCAGGCAAGAATATGAGAGTGGATTGCCACACCCTCCTCCAGGGGACCTTCTCAACCCAGGGATCAAGCCCTCANAATTTTGTGACCCTATGGACTATAGTCTACCAGGCTCCTCTGTCCATGGGACTCTCCAGGCAAGAATATGAGAGTGGATTGCCACACCCTCCTCCAGGGGACCTTCTCAACCCAGGGATCAAACCCTCAGCTCTTATATCTCCTACGGGTTCTTTACCACAAGCACCACTTGGGAAACTCACTAAGCTGTATTCAGATCTTTGTGACTCAATAGACTGTGTTCTGCCAGACTCCTCTGTCCATGGACTTCACCAAGCAAGAAAACTGGAGTGGGTAGCCAGTCCATCTCCAGGAGATCCAGGGATACATTGCAGGTAAATTCTTTATTGTCTGAGCCACAAGGGAAACTCGTATTTTTTAAAAAGGATGTCTCAAGTGAACTCTTACAGTACTGAAAAATCCCACTCTGGTCTCCTTCATGAGAAAATACACTTCTCAAGACCACTGAGAAGACTGGTGGCTCAAGAGGAGAACCTGCAAAACGTCCATTGCACTTAAAAGTGACAATTGTGCCTGATTCCCTCCTGAGAAATGTCGAGGCTGAGAAGTGGGCTGTGAGCCATCACAGAAGTTGCTGTTGCATTAGGTTTTGTTTGTTCTCCCAGAATGTGTGACTCATGAGTGACCAGGATCTGGGTCATAGTTTGGAAATAGGCTGAGTGAAGGCATTTCCGGACCTGTCCACAAAGGTCAATCAAACCCTAATAAAAAGTAACTGGAGCTGAGTTACTACAGGATTCCCAGGCATATGCACAAGTCAAAAGATCAGAAGGCCAGGAGTTCATTGGTGGGTCAGTGGTTAAGAATCTAACTGCCAATGCAGGAGACATGGGTTCAAACCTCAGTCCAGGAAGATTCCACATGCCTCAGAGCAACTAAGCCCATGCGACACAACTGTTGAGCCCATCCTCTACAGCCCAGAGCCCCAAGCAATGAACCCATGTGCCGCAACTACTGAAGCCCGTGCACCCAAGAGCCAGTGCTCTGGCTCTGTAAGAAGAGAAACTGCTGCAATGAGAAGCCTGCAAACCGCAGCTAGAGAGTAGGCCCCGTGCACAGCAATGAAGACCCAGCAAAACCAAAAAGAAACAAACATTTTTAAAAAAGAGATGAGAGCACCCAATAGAATCCATGCAAGCTCCATGTGAGAGTCTGTTTTAATTGTCTGCCAAGCAGAGATAACTCCACCTCATCTTACTGCAGTATCTATCAGTTAAGGGCATTTTGCTAACCCCTGCCCGCTTCATTCCCTTCCTCCTCTCTCCAATACCTCAGCCCTACAGGGGCTAGAAATTAAAATTAGTAAAGCTGGGAGAATAGAAGAAAGAATGCAAAAGCCAGCCACATCCCTTTTTTTCTAACTGTGGCTTCCCTGTACAGCTCAGACAGAGCCCAGATAGGCTCAAACTTCAAGCCAGTTTCAGAGTTTTGAGTATCAAATGAAAAAGTGCACTTTCTAAATCTGTGCTGTTTCTATACTATCTATATACTGTTTGCATTTTCCAAATCTGTACTATTTGTATACTTTACTAAATCTATGCTATCTGTATTAGCTAAACATGACTAGAAATAAAGTTACCTAATTTTTCACCCAGCAGTTAGGGAAGAACAAGTTTCATTTAAGTAAAGAGGAAGCAAGAGTGAAAATGAATTAACCCCCTAGAGTCCTGCTTATTTCAAAACTGGTCACATGTTTAGCATATATAAGGGACAAAAGGGTAAGTCTGTAATTCTTAAAGATTGCCTAGAAAATCAGGCTACTCATTAAGAAATACAAATCACCAGCAAAGACAGGAAAATATGCTCAACCCAACAAGCAATATAGCAAATGCAACTCAAAACAAATTAAGATTTGTTTGGGTTATTAGACTGGCAAAGACTTTTAAAACTTAGCTATGAAAACTGTTTATTAAATTGCAGAGAAGCACATAGTCTCATACTATTTACAGGACTTTAAAATGGTTTGATCATTTTAGAGAAGAATTTATAAGAAACTCTCAAATTTTAAATGGGTCTGCCAGTAGATTCAGCAATTACATTGGTATGGATTAAACACGAGTACTTGGGGATACTAATTTATTCATTCAGCAATATTTTAAACCATCTATAGTGTCCATGATCTATGTTAGAAACTGGCAACATAGATCAGTGAATAAAAGACAAAATGATTAACGCTCGTCATCACTGAGCTTATTCTAGGGTGGGATGATATATAATACGTACAATTTTTTTAATGATATGCTAGTTATAGAAGAAGAATGCTGTGGAGACATAATGCAAGCTAGTGGACATCAGGTTTGCTCCTGTGGAGGCAGCAACATATGAAGTGGGGTACTGAGGTTATACCTGTGAGCAAGGTGAGCAGGGGGTAGTGTGGTAATCTGGAAAAAGGAGATTTCTTGGTAAGGTAATACCAAACTCTAAACCTGTTAGATAAGAACAAGTGTGGAGTGTTTGAGAAATAGAGACAAGTATACTTCAGAATGGGCTTCCCTGATGGCTTAAGATGGCAACGAATCTGCCTGCAATACAGGAGACCCAGGTTCAGTCCCTGTGTTGGGAAGCTCTCCTGGAAAAGAGAATGACAACCCATTCCAGTATTCTAACCTGGAGAATTCCATGGGCAGAGGAACCCGGAGAGCTACAGTCCATGGGGTTGCAAAGAGTTGGACATGACTGAGCAACTAACACACACACACACACACACACACACACACATGCACACACACACACACACACTTTAGAATCCAGAGCACAATAAGAGGGACTGGATTTTGGTGGAAGAAGGAAAATATCAATAGAAACTGGAGGTAAGAACAAACATGTAGGTGTAGACCTTCTGAAATGTGTTGATGCAATGGCTGGAGTGGGTGGAGCTTTTCTAGTTTTTTTCTGACTGCTTTAATGTCATAGGGAAAGGAATGTTGGTGATTTGCAAAGACAGGAGGAAGTATGAAATAGTCATCAAGGAGACCTGGAAAGTGAAATGACTAGGTGATTTCTCTTAAAAATTAATTTTTTAAAATTCTTTTTAAAATGAGAAACATAAAGGTATACTATGTTTTCTCTAATGTAAGCATTAGTGAAAAAGAATTTTGTTGACCCAGAGCTTCTGGCAATTTCACATGTAATTCCACAGTGTATCTCCCAGAAGCATTCTCTGAATAGGGTAAAACTACTGCTCATACATAAATACAATGCAACCACATTATGCTGATTAAAATTGAGCCATAACTTTTATAAGCTTTAAGGCAACTACTTTTTTAGTGCCACTTTGTCTCTGCTTATTCACTATTAATTTATGACTTTGATTTTCCAACTTTCTATATGATGTTTACTTACACATTTACAGGAAGGAGTTTTATAGCAACATAAAATTAGATACGAGGATTACCTCATCTTTAACTGTTTGTTTGTTTTTAATATGTCTCATGGAGCACATTTTTATTTAGAAACAATAAACAAATTGCTAATTAAAAAGATAATCATTTCTTGGTGTGTTTATGTAGGTTTGTTAACCACGGATTACTTCAAGAAAAGAGGGGATGTTCAGGAACCCAGAAAAGAGTGAAAATCCTCTATTTGTAACACAAAGAAAGAGGAAGGCAGGGTTTACTTAAACTCACTTTCATAAAGATTTACAAAATTTAAGCAAAGATCATTCATCCTCTACTGGATTATTTTGGAAAGAAGATAAGGAAATGTTCTTTATTTTTTTTTTAATAAAGGAAAAGGAGGATGGAAGAATAGAAGGACAGAGAAAGAGAAAGAAAGAAGAAGGACAGGAGGAGGAGGTAGGGAGAGAAGTATGGTCGAGAGAGAAGGAGGAAGAAAATGTTTGTGGAAGGAACTATGTTACATCTTACATTGCTGCTGTCAATCTTGAATCCAGTCTATACATACACAACTCAAATTCTTTTATTTTGTTTTTTCATTCCTAGTCTGGAGATGGTCCCCAGAATAGAAGCCATTTAATATACAACCTTTCTGTGGTACTGAATGTCACTAGACTAATAGATAATTACTACCAGTTTAATGGATGACTGCGTATCATTGTCGTATAAAAGTTAAATTTGATTTTGGAAATTTAACAAGATTTCCCCAACGTTAATTAGTTATTCATTAATACAGTTTAAAATGATTAATGCCTTTCAATAAGTAAAATCTGTGTTTAAATTTGCATTCATTATCTGAAAGGTTAGAAGTTTAGTGAGAGTATCTACATGTTCATAGGCAACCTGTAGGCAAAAGTAATAGGGAAATAGGAAAGGGAACTCCAAGTTCATGGTGATCCAGGCCAGGGACTCAGACATCTTTTGGGGCTTAAAGTTAGTGGAGTTGGGAGAATTTCTGTTCTGTCTCAGGTTCATTACCCCAAAGATACTAACTGTTTAATCTCAAAGATTCCTGCCCCAATATCCTGTCTTTCAGTCTAAGGCCTGAAAGAATGGCATGACCAGAATTCTCTCCCTCTCCTAAGCTTTCCTGTGCTCTTTAAGAGAGTGATTGACTAATACACTGACCTAAGTATCCTTTCCCAGCTTCTCTGATTTAGGAGAGGTTTCTCAACAGAAGAGGGTTAAATTCTCACAGCAGCCCGTAACATCTTCCTCCCCAACATTTATCTTCACACAAGGTGTGTTTTCTAGGGACTTCCAAAAGGCTAGAACACTGTGAATAGAGCAGAGCTGGACTGTCATGTCAAGGTCTGTTGATGCTAAATTATAGTATCCTTAAATCCACTTTAGTTTTCTCCATGTTCCCTGCATCACCGCAGTTGAAGCCATGCTCTTCATAGCCATTAACTATGTCTCTCTAATCATGCCCCCTCCCAACTGTTCTAGGAGCTTTGTAGCAGCACATATGAGCATTCAAATCTCAGCTCTGCCCCCCATCAGTAGTTAATCATAGACAAGATAATTCTACCTTTGGACGCACAGTTTTTTCATGTAAAAATGGGACATAGCTGTCTTTTAAGTATATTTCAACCAATGCAGGGACAAATACATATACATATATACACATCTATACAAATATATAAATAAATGTTTATACACCCAGAATTAGCATATAATTCTACTCATAGTGGTTGCTCAAAATTAGCTATTACTGCTCTGTCTTCTTAGTAGACGTTCTTTTTTTTTTTTAATACTTTATTCTATTTTACAGTACTGTATTGTTTTTGCCATACATTGACATGAATCAGCCACAGGTGTACNTAAAGATAGCTAATAAGTTCTGTTATATGCACAAAGTTCTGTTATTCTTAGTATGTGTTGGTGGTTCTGTGTTGACTTTGCTGAAGACCAAAATTTAAACGAAAAGCCAGTGATTTTAAGTGAAAAGCCAGTGATCTTAAGCAGCTGAAGACTGTTTTTCTTGGGAGCTAATGTTCTGTTGGCACTGGCTGGGGTCTGGTACCCATTCTCCTCCTTAATCAGAGGTTTAACTGAACACAATGATCTCCTCCTAAGGGCTGGAAAAGTCAGTCTTTTCTTTAAAGTAGTGGTGGGTTTTGGTGGGTGAGGGGGACAACGTGAACACAGTGTTAAACAGAGGAATGATCAACCCATCCCTGTGAGGACATGTCCAGTGCTGGCCGCTGGGAGGAGAGTCTGCAGAGGGATTGCTGAGATGGCCTCATTAGAGTTTCCTGATAGCTGGCCACAACACAGAGTTCCCAAGCCACCTCACNATCCCTGTGAGGACATGTCCAGTGCTGGCCACTGGGAGGAGAGTCTGCAGAGGGATTCCTGAGATGGCCTCATTAGAGTTTCCTGATAGCTGGCCACAACACAGAGTTCCCAAGCCACCTCACTTGCAAGGCTTTCCTCAGTATGCTTTGGGTTTTCTGTTTGTTAAAATTTAGATAATGAATTTCTTTTCTCCCTCTCACTATATATATATTTCCTGTCATAGCCACTTTTGAATGGAAGTACAATTTCTGTAGGAACGAATCTGCCTGCTAATGCAGGAGATGCAAGTTTGATCCCTGGGTGAAGATCCCCTGGAGTAGGAAATGGCAACCCATTCCTGTATTCTTGCCAAAACCCTGTAGACAGAGCCTGGCAAACTACAGTCATGAGGTTTCAAAGAGTCAGACACGACTGGGCACACACACATAGAATTTCAAGAGTAAAAGCATTAGATGAACAAATGGCAGAAAGATACAGTTTTGAGGCAACCAGTGGGCAGTTCAGGACAGATGGTGGATGTGAAAAATAATGGCAGGTTTCCAAATGAGTAAACATCAAAATAAAAGTTTTTTATCTTTATTTTTTTTAAGTACCAAATGATATTATAAAAATCTGAATGACACATCTGTAGAAGAGATTCTCATGTTTTTCCAAGTATACTCCATTGCGAAGTAGTCCTAAAATATTCTCAAGTGATATCACAGTTCAATGGTTAAATACCTTTGTAAAACCTGAAGGTCACCTTTCTTACTTGGAGTTACAATGCATATCAACAAATGAGATGTTTTAAGAAAGCCCTGCAGATGAAACCTGCTAACCTAGAGGGTCCAAGATTATCTGGTCATATATTCCTTTTCTGGGCATCACCTACAAACATCCCCAGAACTGGTAATCCAAGGAACACAATTTGGAATAGAGTGGTGGGATTTACATGAATTTACCCAAAAAGGCAAAAAAAAAAAGTAAAGGCGAACAAAATGTCTTAATTGCCAGGCTCATCAGTGTTCTTATATCACATACTTCACTTAGGAAATTAAAATCATGTGGTTATAGAATGCCTTAAAATCTTTCTCCTTGTCCTTAACTTTCCTATTATGTGACTCAAGTGAACAAGATAAGCAGGTGAGNAGGCTCATCAGTGTTCTTATATCACATACTTCACTTGGGAAATTAAAATCATGTGGTTATAGAATGCCTTAAAATCTTTCTCCTTGTCCTTAACTTTCCTATTATGTGACTCAGGTGAACAAGATAAGCAGGTGACATGATAAAGTGTGTGTGCACGTGCTAAATCGCTTCAATCATGCCCAACTCTGAGATCCTATGGACTGTAACCCACCAGGTTCCTCTGTCTTTGGGATTCTTCAGGCAAGAATACTGGAGTGGGTTGCCATGCCCTCCGCCAGGAAATCATTCCGATGCAGGGATCCAGGGATCCAATCCACATCTCTTATGTCTCCTGCATTGGCAGGTTGGTTCTTTACCACTAGCGCCACCTGGGAAGCCTGGGATGAGAGTAAGGTATTTTATTTATAAGTGTAAAAAAAGGATTGTTACACAGCAATGTGAGTGTACTTAATGCCACAGAACTGTGCACTTAAAATAGATAAAATGATCAGTTTTATTTTATGTATTTTATGTAATTTTAATAATGAACTCAGAGAAATAAAGAAGGGAAGAAAGAATGTGAAAGAAAAAAGGGAGGGAAGGAAAGAAGGAAGGAGCAAACTAGTGGGGGAGGGGAGGAGAGTAAGTAGTTTTTGGTAGCAGTCCCTCCAAAACAATATTTTCAAGCTGGTACAGTCTCCCTAAAAAAGGGAAGAAGCAGTATTCCAAAATACAAAAATAAATGTCTCCACTTATCACAACTGAAAACTTAAATGTTTTTCTTTGATGCACATCGTGTATCATAAGTTTTTGGTAAATTATTTTTGCCTTCATTAGTTTTTTTAATGAAGCTTGCTTAACTCTTTACCTTGTTTTTTCCTTTCTTTAGTCAATTATTTTATTTTACAAAGAGAAAGGTCAATAAGTAAGTCATCTTTGGCTTGTCAGAGCTTTGACAAAGGGAAGATTGCCTTTCACAGTAGAACCATTTCCCATTTTGTCATATGCTGCAATTGCATCAAATTAAAATGCACTTTTTTCTTGTTGCTTTTTAATGGAAACTTTTGTAGTTTGGAGATTTTTACAAGTTGGAGATTTTTCTCTCTTGCTACAATCTCATTTTAAGGTTGTGTTGCATTTTAAAATGTTTTATTACTATCAGAAGATTGAATAGGTAAGAGATTTCTAAGCTACTGGAACTTCACGAATGTTGTTGACAAGTTTAAAACATTTTTTCAGGGCTTCCTTGATGGCTCACTGGTAAAGAAACCACCTGCCATTGCAGGAGACACAGGTTCCATCCCTGATCCAGGAAGATCCCACATGCCTCGGGACAACTAAACCTGTGTGCCACAACTGCTGAGCCTGTGCTCTAGGGCCCAGAAGCTGCAACGACTGAGCCCACATGGTGCAGCTTCTAAACCCATGCACCCCAGAGCCTGTGCTCTGCAGCAAGACCCTGTGATGAGCAACTGGGGCACTGCACAGAGAGTAGCCCCCACTCACCAAGACTAGAGAAAGCCCATGCAACAGTGAAGACTCAGCTCAGCTAAAAATAAATAAACAAAAACAAACGTTAAAAAAAATAATTAAAAAAAAATTTAACAGACCTCTGACATCCAGTTTGAGTGAGGCAGAAATAGGGTTATAATAATTGAATAGTATGACAGAAAAGCTCTATTTGTCTCAAAAATGAAACTTTAAAATAGAAAATCATCAAAATATTTTAGAATAATAATTTACCTTATAGTAATGAAGACATTGCATGAAATCATTGTGCAGTTTTTCTGAGTGTGAAAGAATTGATAAACTTACATATATTTTTTGACTAAGTTTTTAGCTTATGAATCCAAGCATAATTAGCAGCAAAAGAAAGATGGAGAAAATAGTCACACAGTTTAAGAAAAAATTTCCTTTCTTCTCCTAGAAATATTGCTATTCATTCACTTATCTGTGAAAAATTACTTATTCATTGACTCATCTGAAAAATATTTTTGGACATAGGGCTTATTCTGGATACTCAGGATACATCAGTGAACAAGAAAGATAAAGATTCCCACTTTCACTGGGCATGTAAATACAATAGAAAAGTAATAAATTTAATTTCTAAATGAATTACATGTACTATTAAAATGTGATAAGTGCTATGACAGTGAAAATACGCGTGTTAATTGCTCAGTCATGTCCGACTTTTTGTGACTCCATGAACTGTACCCTGCAGGCTTCTCTGTCCATGGGATCTCCAAACAAGAATACTGGAATAGGTTACCATTCCCTTCTGCAGGGGATCTTCCTCACCCAGGGATCGAACCCAGCTCTCCTGCAATGCAGACAGATTCTTTACCATCTGATCCATCAGGGAAATAAGTGCTATAGGAAAAAGAAAAGAACAGAGAAAAATAATGGAACTGCTAAGGGCTAGAGGTGGCAACTAGTAGCACAATTAAATAAGGTGCTCTTATAGGTCTCTTTAAGAGGATGAGATTTAAGCAAAAACTTGAAGGAAGAAGAAAATGGGAAGAATGTTCCAGGAAGAGAAAATGGTACAGCAAACTCCACCATAGATATACACATGTCTGATCATTTGAGGACAGCAAGAAGACCAGTGTAACTCGACTGGAGAGACTAAGAGGGAGAGAAGGTGGAGATGAGGTTGAAAAGAAGGTGTGGGTAGGCATAGGGGTGGATCTTGAGGTTCTTGTAAGAATGTGGGAAAGTACTTAATGAAATGGTGAACCTGTAGAATCCCNAGAAGACCAGTGTAACTCGACTGGAGAGACTAAGAGGGAGAGAAGGTGGAGATGAGGTTGAAAAGAAGGTGTGGGTAGGCATAGGGGTGGATCTTGAGGTTCTTGTAAGAATGTGGGAAAGTACTTAATGAAATGGTGAGCCTGTAGAATCCCAAACAAAAGAATGATATTTTTTAAACTGTTTAGCTAATTATTTTTTCTAGATCAAAAAATATTATCTCTGGTCCAACAGCCTGCCAATCAGTCATTCAGCCAACAAATATTAACTGAGCATATTTCCAGACATTGTGAAATGGGGAATGGACAAATGTTTGATAAAATATGCACAATTGACTCAATCTCCTGGAACAATAGGAAGAAAAACAAAAACACCCAAGAAAAAATTCTCAGTATTTATATTTTCTGAATGATCCAAATAAGTAGCACTATAAACATAGTTTAGAGGACTCCACATGCAATGTATTTAATTCCCTTTGATAATGTTCTATTACTGCACGTTATATGAGATTACTTTTTCTCAAACCTTCCTTAATTTTGAAAGTCAAGTTTAATTGTATCAGGTTTATCACTAATTAACAGGTTTTTTATACTTAGAGTACAAAGAAATTTTAATTTTCAAAACATGGAGAGTAATGAAAATAAATGTGTCATCCTAAATTCTTCATAATATTAAGCTACTAATTAGGTAGTAACTCCTCATCAATATTTTTAATGTAAATACAACTAAGCAAGTTTTTTTATCTTTCTCTTATATTTTATCTTATTTGAAAGAGAAGATGCATGATAGAGCTGAAAGAATATGGGACCTGGAACAAGGTTGTTTGTTTTTTTTTTTAATTTCTGAGTCATTCCTCATCTTTTATATAAAAAATAATAATGATTTTATAAGAATTAGTTCATATAAGTTTTATAATGTTCTAGCCCTAAGCTGGTAAATGTTAGATTCCTGGTAAATATTTGTGGAATTATTTGTTTTAGCTAAAATAAAGTTTTCATCCACCTGCTTTAAATGAACCGTTCTATCTCTCTTTATGCTATTTCCCTTTTCAACCCTTTTCATTATTTTCTATTCCCATCCTTCAGCACATCTTCTATTAAATCCTTCACCTTTAAATATTTTCAGGATCCACTGTCTCAATAACTCTAACAATATTTTAATTGATTAATTCACTCTACCTCCTATAACCCAACCCATCATTCATATCACTTCATTATCACTTAACTGTTGGCTTTATGGTTCAGATGGCTTCCAATATCCAAGATGGTAAAAGGCATTTGACCTTATGGAAAATTGTGATAATTTCTTAGTACCAAGAATTAAAGAGTCTAAGTTTCTTCCTGGCCTCAGGGAGATGGAGCACTTTGATCAAATTGTCATATATGATGTATGACACTGAGAACAAACCCAAGTAATGATGGATATTTGAATGAAATGATGTGGCAATATAAATTCCTCAGGTGTAACAAATGTACCACTCGGTGGGTAATGCTGATAACAGAGGAGCCTCTGCTTGTGTGGGTAAAGGATGCATATGGGAAATCTCTGTACCAATTCATTAATTTTGCTATGAACCTTGAAGTGCTCTAAATAAACTCTTTAAAATGTGCTGCCTAGTATTGGAAGAGTTGGGGTGGGGGGAGTTCTGAGGTAGCATTAGTGATAAAGAACTCACCTGCCAGTGTGGAAGAAGAGACGCAAGTTCAATCCCTGGGTCAGGAAGATCCCCTGGAGGAGGGCATGGCTTCCCACTTCAGTATTCTTGCGGGAGAATCCCATGCACAGAGGAGGTTAGTGGGCTACAGTCCATGGGATCACAAAGAGGACTGAGCGACTAAGAAAGACAACACAGCAATCATCTTTCCAACTCCAATCTTGATGAACCAGCTCAAATTTGACCTCTGTTAAAACACCTATTTTCCCTGCTATAGTTTATATTTCTCTCTCCCTCTTCCAGACTATTATGGTAATTATTGAACATTGCTTGTTGGAAGACTTACTGACATTATTTTTATGTCATCTATCGACAATGTATGTGTATTATACTCCCTGGGGCAATGGATAATGCTGTAGTTGCAGAACCCTGACAGAGAACAGAATGAGGATAAAATGATTACTTGCAAATGGTGATCATTTGCAAGAAGTATTTGCTGATCATTTTCAATGTAACTCAACTAGACTATGTGCCCTCTTACAATGTAGGAAAAGTTTCATACTTTGAAAATACATCCATAGAAACTGTTCATTTGCAAAGTGAGCTAGCAAAGTAAAAGAATGTGAGAAGTAACAGTATATAAGTCATAGCTTTGAGATCTTAAGATTTTAGCCTTCCCTTAATGCAAATCTCTCAAAAATAATTTAAGCAAAGAAAATAGGAACATTGAGTGACATGGTGTGGTTGAATGCATCTTTTGATTTAACTTGTCTGTCTTGCTTTATTTGATAATATATTTTTCCTCTGTCTTTTCACATCACTGACTTTTAGTTTAATGGTTTTCAAAGTGTGTGATGGGGCTTTAGAAGTGAATGTAGGCAGACAAAAAGTTTCTTCATGTTTTTGTCCCGTGCCTATATTTTACACAAGGTCAATAACAGGCTTCAGTGTTTTTACAATTACCAAGAGAATGAGATTTGTTATTGTGTGCAGATAGATGTGCTGATGCCTCCATTATTTATGGGATGAGAAGAAAGTCATGCAGCCTTCTGAGACAAAAGGCAGGTGTATGTTTTATATCTATATTTTTGATGAGTTCTGTCATAGACATTGTACCTTCCATAGACCAGTGACTACCTAATGTAAATTTCAGGTGGAGTAAAGCTGTCAACATTTAGTATTTTTTATGACTTACATTTATGGAGCTAGGGAACAAACATCTCACTTTGGAAAACTATATGTAGCAGGTAGATTGAAATGGTTTGTTTTTAGTTAAGTTTAGCATTTATGTTAGAGAAAAATGACCCAAACTTGGGGCTCATCTCTAAAGTAATTTTAAGAACTTATCAGTTCAGTTCAGTACTCAGTCATGTCCAACTCTGTGACCCCATGGACTGCAGCATGCCAGGCCTCCCTGTTCGTCACCAACTCCTGAAGTTCTCCCAAACTCGTGTCCACTGAGTTGATGATGCCATCCAACCATCTCATCTTCTGTCGTCCCCTCCCCCTCCTGCCGTCAATCTTTCCCAGCATCAGGGTCTTTTCAAATGAGTCAGTTCTTCGCATCAGGTGGCCAAGGTATTGGAGTTTCAGCTTCAACATCAGTCGTTCCAATGAACACCCAGGACTGATCTCCTTTAGGATGGACTGGTTGGATCTTCTTCCAGTCCAAGGGACTCTCAAGAGTCTTCTCCAACACCACAGTTCAAAAGCATCAATTCTTTGGTGCTCAGCCTTCTTTACAGTCCAGCTCTCACTTATACATGGAAAAAAAAATGGATCTCAATGGTTAAAGTGCTTCTGAAATACTTTAAAATAGAATGTATAGTTTAATGGGTTTAGAAACTAGTGAAGTGGTTTTATAGTAAACAAAATACATTATCAAGTATGCAATCATATTTTTGACTATCAGCAGAAACTTAATCCTTTTTCTTCCTTGTTGTACATTTGAGTTTAGGCTTGACCATGGAACAAACATGGAGAAGGCAATGGCACCCCACTCCAGTACTCTTGCCTGGAAAATCCCATGGATGGAGGAGCCTGGTAGGCTGCAGTGCACGGGGTCGCTAAGGGTCGGACACGACTGAGCGACTTCACTTTCACTTTTCACTTTCATGCATTGGAGAAGGAAATGGCAGTCCACTCCAGTGTTCTTGCCTGGAGAATCCCAGGGACGGAGGAACCTGGTGGGCTGCTGTCTATGGGGTCGCACATAATAGGACACTACTGAGGCTACTTAGCAGCAGAAGCAGCAGCAGCATGGAACAAATAAAGATTATTTGTCTTCACTGGGACTGGGTCTGCATTCTTAATTGTATGATCTGTTGTCTAGTTGAGAATTATGTCTCCCATGTTTATGAAACTATTTTTTTTTCATTTGAAAAATGAGAAAGTAATGTTCAGCTGTGCACCTCAATTATTTTTTTTTCAGTTTCTGCCATTTTAGAATTGCATAAATACATTTTAGCGTGGATCAAATAGCCTTTTTATAAACTCATCAAGAAGTTAGGAGTTATAATTGTATTTTCCCTCTAAATAATAATTTAATAATTTAATCTCCTAAAACAGGTACCATAAAATGCGGACATTATTTTTAAACAGATAATTACAGATTAGTAAATTAATTTGGGAATGGCTATCTCTAGCAGATGAGAATGGAAATATCAGGAAGGATGAAGGGAGATTTTATTTTTCTGTAATGTTTACATATTTATCATGACAATGATAATGAGTCATAACTTTTTAAAAATCAGGTAATAAAAACAAAAGAAATATAATTCATCTCCAGTGTTGGCATGATTGTATGGAAAAGAGCATTTTCAGAAAATATTGACAGTAATGCAAAATATTGTAATTTTTCTGGGACCAAATTTCATGATATATACCAGAAAGGCTAAAAACTTGAATAATTCTATTCTTCTATTGCTTGAATAATTCAACATTTAGAAATTTATCCTAAAGTAATAGTTTATATTCAATGATGAAATATAGGCATTTCCTTTGAAATCAGGAAGAAATTAATGCCCATTAATACTGCTTGCAATCAACATTTTATTATATGTCCTAGGCAGTGCAGTAACATACAAACAGGCATAAAAAGCAGCTAGATTGGAAAGAAAGAAATAAAATCATAATTATAACTCATATGATTATCTTCATAAAAATGTATGAAAATCCACAGTTAAACTATTAGAAATAATAAAAGATTTTCTCAGTGTTGGTGGATGTTAGTAAGCATTTCTACATATCAGCAATCAAAAAATATAATTTAAAAATAACCAAATCTGCCCCCTAGAACTGTGTACATCCATCTTCATTACCACAGTATTTAGATTCAAAATATTCGAGAAAACTCTAAATGCAAAGTGTTAGGGAAATAATGCAATAAATAAGGATATAGTCCAATAATGGCATGTTGTTTCAGCCAGAGACCCTGGAGAAAACAGACAGTTTTCACTAGTTAAAGCTATTTGACGAGGGGCTAATAAAGGTGTAGGAAAGAAAACCATGAGGAACCCAACACTGGAGTGGGGAGGAAGCAATGAATGGGAGTCTGGAGGGAGAGAAAGTCTCTGATGAGAGCAGTCAATCAGAGCTGACCCAGCAAGGAGAGACAAGTGGAATAAAATTCCATAGGCTCTGGCTTTGTTATTTGCTGTCCTTCCCTCTGAATCCACAGGTTAAGGAAACTGTTTTATCTCCTCAGAGATTAGCCTCAGAGAAAGAAATCCATGTAGAAAGATATGACACACATTTGGAGGGTCAAATGGGAAATACAAAACAGTCTTCAAACTTTATATATTGAAAAAAGTGACTTAGTGAATACAGATATGTTCCCTCTCCATGCAGTCAAAAATAAATAAAACATCTTTATATCTAATATGATTCACACATTCTTTCTCAAACAATCTTCAAGAAATAAGCAACTATGTTTATGGGTTCTGCTTTGCTGTTGTTTAGTCTGTAAGCGGTGTCTGATTCTTTGCAACCCTATGGACTCGGGCCAGCCAGGCTCTGCTATCCATGAGACTTCGCAGGCAAGAATATTGGAGTGGATTTTCATCTCCTTCTCCAGGGGATCTTCCTGACCCAGGAATTGAACCTTCCTTTCCTGCACTGATGGATGGGTTCTTTACCATTGGGCCACCAGGGAAACTCCATGGGTTCTGCTTAAAATAGTCTTGCAGGTGACTTTTAATATTTGGAGAAGCTCTATACAGTCAGCAAAAACAAGACCAGGAGCTGACTGTGGATCAGATCATGAACTCCTTATTGCCAAATTCATACTTAAATTTAAGAAAGTAGGGAAAACCACTAGACCATTCAGGTATGACCTAAATCAAATCCCTTATGATTATACAGTGGAAGTGAGAAATAGATTTAAGGGACTAGATCTAACAGATAGAGCGCCTGATGAACTATGGAATGAGGTTCATGACATTGTACAGGAGACAGGGATCAAGACCATCCCCATAGAAAAAAAANGGCTAATAAAGGTGTAGGAAAGAAAACCATGAGGAACCCAACACTGGAGTGGGGAGGAAGCAATGAATGGGAGTCTGGAGGGAGAGAAAGTCTCTGATGAGAGCAGTCAATCAGAGCTGACCCAGCAAGGAGAGACAAGTGGAATAAAATTCCATAGGCTCTGGCTTTGTTATTTGCTGTCCTTCCCTCTGAATCCACAGGTTAAGGAAACTGTTTTATCTCCTCAGAGATTAGCCTCAGAGAAAGAAATCCATGTAGAAAGATATGACACACATTTGGAGGGTCAAATGGGAAATACAAAACAGTCTTCAAACTTTATATATTGAAAAAAGTGACTTAGTGAATACAGATATGTTCCCTCTCCATGCAGTCAAAAATAAATAAAACATCTTTATATCTAATATGATTCACACATTCTTTCTCAAACAATCTTCAAGAAATAAGCAACTATGTTTATGGGTTCTGCTTTGCTGTTGTTTAGTCTGTAAGCGGTGTCTGATTCTTTGCAACCCTATGGACTCGGGCCAGCCAGGCTCTGCTATCCATGAGACTTCGCAGGCAAGAATATTGGAGTGGATTTTCATCTCCTTCTCCAGGGGATCTTCCTGACCCAGGAATTGAACCTTCCTTTCCTGCACTGATGGATGGGTTCTTTACCATTGGGCCACCAGGGAAACTCCATGGGTTCTGCTTAAAATAGTCTTGCAGGTGACTTTTAATATTTGGAGAAGCTCTATACAGTCAGCAAAAACAAGACCAGGAGCTGACTGTGGATCAGATCATGAACTCCTTATTGCCAAAT
>SJYW01015620.1:0-10526 GCA_006410735.1 Raphicerus campestris | reverse complement strand
TGTGTGTACGTGTAAAGAGAGAAGGAGAGGGGGGAATTTGAAAACATACATGATCCATCACAGTGCCTCTGAATGTGCAAGACTGTCATTACAAGCCTTAACATTGGGACGGCTAATTCCTTCCACTTAGTTTCCTTTTTCAAATTGGTTTTGGCTCTTCTAGGCATTCCCCTGTATATTTAAATTTTAGAATGAATTTGTTTGTCTATAAAAATGGTGGTTGAGATTTTTGTAGGAATTGCATTCAATTTAGGGAGAATTCCAATATGTGTCTCCAGTTCATGAAAGCAGTGTATCTTTCCACACATGCAAGTCTTCTTTCTTTTCTGTTTAATTTTCTAATTTTTGACATGTAGATCTTGGACATATTTTCTTAAATTTATACCCAAGTATTTCACTTGTTAAAGCAGTTGTAAATGGTACTGTGTGTTTACAATTTCTGCTTACACTCGTTCATTGTTATNTGCAAGTCTTCTTTCTTTTCTGTTTAATTTTCTAATTTTTGACATGTAGATCTTGGACATATTTTCTTAAATTTATACCCAAGTATTTCACTTGTTAAAGCAGTTGTAAATGGTACTGTGTGTTTACAATTTCTGCTTACACTCATTCATTGTTATCATGTAGAAATGTCTATGCAGACAATCTGATCATTTGGTCAGACTAGAGACAATTTTATTTCTTTTCCAGACTATATTACTTTTATTTATTTATCGTTTTGACTTACTGCAGCGGCTAGTATTTCAGTACTCTTGGACATGGGCAGAGAGAGCAAATGTAACTGCCTTGTTTCTGATCTGTGAGGGAAGTGCTTAGTCTTTCACCAGAAAGTAGATGTTAGCTATAAGATTTTTAATATATTTTTTTAAATGAGGTTGAGAAAGTTTCCCACTATTCCTAATTGTTAAAGTAATCAAACAAGCAGCCCTTAGACTGAGGTGGCTCAAAGCAAGCCCAAACTTAGACTAATTTCTTATAAAAGTCTCAAGATTAAGGCATTTGAACCTAAGAACAAATGGCTTACTAGGCTTTTCCAAATTAGGTAATCATTTCATCTCTGGCCGTTCAAATGATGTCCTTGTGTTGCTTATGCATCCACAGTGTGAATCCCTTTCCCTGCTTCCTGTGGGTGGAGTGTTCTGAAACACTTTCAGTTTGGTGTTGCCTCATTCAAGTAAACTCATGAAGAGCCATGCCTCAGTTTACCTTTTATAAAAAGATTTTAACATTAATGGGTGAATTTTTTTAAAAAATGCTTTCACTGCTTCAAGTTACATAACAACAAAATGTTCTTTATTCTATTGATAGTATGTATTACAGTGATGCATACTTGAAATAAATCCCACTTAGTCATGCGTTACTTTCTTTTTATACATGGTTGGGTTTAGTTTNAATGCTTTCACTGCTTCAAGTTACATAACAACAAAATGTTCTTTATTCTATTGATAGTATGTATTACAGTGATGCATACTTGAAATAAATCCCACTTAGTCATGCGTTACTTTCTTTTTATACACGGTTGGGTTTAGTTTAGAAGGCAATGGCACCCCACTCCAGTACTCTTGCCTGGAAAATCCCGTGGATGGAGGAGCCTGGTAGGCTGTAGTCCATGGGGTCGCTGAGAGGTGGACACGACTCGGTGACTTCACTTTCACTTTTCCCACTCCAGTGTTCTTGCCTGGAGAATCCCAGGGATGGGGAAGCCTGGTGGGCTGCCGTCTATGGGGTCACACAGAGTCAGACACGACTGAAGCAACTTAGCAGCAGCAGCAGCAAGGTTTGGTTTGCTAAACCTTGTACACAACTCTTTCACCTCTAAGTTCCTGAACGATACTGGTGTGTTCATTTTGTATGATAGTGTACTCTTTTCATATCAGGTTTTGGTATCAAAGTTATACTGGTCTCTTAAAATGAATTGGGAAGTGTTACTACCTCTTGTATTTTCTTGAAGAAATTGTGTAAAATCAGTACTACTTCTTCGAATGTTTGGTAAAATTCTCCAGTAGATTCCAGTGGATCTGGAAATGTCTTTCTTTTATGCATTTTTCTTATAATTATGAATTGAGTTTCCTTAATAGTTACAGGCTATGTGAATGGCCTGTTTCCTATTTATTGTGTTATGCTTGCTCTTTCAGAGGAACTGATCTACTGCTTGTAACATTTGTGTGTGTATGGTTGCTCACTGCAGGCGTGTGTGCTTGGTCACTTCTGTCGTGTCCGACTCTTTGTGACACTGTAGACTGTAGCCCTCCAGGCTCCTCTCTCCATGGGATTCTCCAGGCAAGAACACTGGAGTGGGTTGTATGCCCTCCTCCAGGGGATCTTCCTGATCCAGGGGTCAAACCCAGATCTCCGGCACTGCAGGTGGATTCTTTACCGCTGAGCCACTGGGGAAGCCCATGGTCGCCCATGGTCTTCTTCCCTTATTATCATTTGACACCTGCAGGTTCTGTAGTATTGTGCCTGTTCCATTCTTACAGTTAGTAATTTCTGTCTTTTTATAAATGACTGTGGGACTTCTCTCATAGTCCAGTGGTAGAGACTCCATGCCTCCACTACAGGGGGCACAGGTTTGTGATCCCTAGTCTGGGAACTAAGACCCTGCATGCCGTGCAGGGAGGCCAAAAAGGAAAAGGAAAAAAAAATGGCAGTCTTACTAGAGCCATCATTTTATTGCTTAAAAACCAACTTTCTGTTTCATTGATTTTCTTTCTCTTGCTTTCCTATCTTTCAGTTTTAATAATTTCTGCACATCTCTTTATGCCCTTCCTTCTATTTACTTTGCATTTATTTTGGGCTGCTTTTTCTAATTTCTAATGTGGAAGTTTATGGTATTGATTTGGGACTTTTCTTCTTTTCCAGGGTATGCATGTACTGCAGTAAAATTCCTCCTCAGCACTGATTTAGCTTCAGTCTACAAATTTTAAACAAGGTGGGAAGGTTGAGAAAAGCTTTGGTATTGCCTTGTGAGAAGCCAGGGCTATTTCTGTCTTCGGTGACTCCATCAGTCAAGGCAGCACCAGGCTCCTTCTTCACCAGCTGCCAGTCATCTGAGGGGTCCTGCCTGGGACAAGTAGGAACTTGTTTATGAGAGGGAAACATCGGAATGTTCACAGAGTTTAAATAAGTTTATATTAAACAAACTCCCTGGTGAGAAACAAAGCTACTTTTTAAAATGTCTGCCCAGAAATTTAATAAAGCATCTTCACTCCCTATTTAATCTGATTATGCTCTATCAGATTTTAAATCATGCCATCTGGCACTTAAGGTATACTTGGCTACCTTGTATTAAANAGACAATCTGATCATTTGGTCAGACTAGAGACAATTTTATTTCTTTTCCAGACTATATTACTTTTATTTATTTATCTTTTTGACTTACTGCAGCGGCTAGTATTTCAGTAATCTTGGACATGGGCAGAGAGAGCAAATGTAACTGCCTTGCTTCTGATCTGTGAGGGAAGTGCTTAGTCTTTCACCAGAAAGTAGATGTTAGCTATAAGATTTTTAATATATTTTTTTAAATGAGGTTGAGAAAGTTTCCCACTATTCCTAATTGTTAAAGTAATCAAACAAGCAGCCCTTAGACTGAGGTGGCTCAAAGCAAGCCCAAACTTAGACTAATTTCTTATAAAAGTCTCAAGATTAAGGCATTTGAACCTAAGAACAAATGGCTTACTAGGCTTTTCCAAATAAGGTAATCATTTCATCTCTGGCCGTTCAAATGATGTTCTTGTGTTGCTTATGCATCCACAGTGTGAATCCCTTTCCCTGCTTCCTGTGGGTGGAGTGTTCTGAAACACTCTCAGTTTGGTGTTGCCTCATTCAAGTAAACTCATGAAGAGCCATGCCTCAGTTTACCTTTTATAAAAAGATTTTAACATTAATGGGTGAATTTTTTTAAAAAATGCTTTCACTGCTTCAAGTTACATAACAACAAAATGTTCTTTATTCTATTGATAGTATGTATTACAGTGATGCATACTTGAAATAAATCCCACTTAGTCATGCGTTACTTTCTTTTTATACACGGTTGGGTTTAGTTTAGAAGGCAATGGCACCCCACTCCAGTACTCTTGCCTGGAAAATCCCGTGGATGGAGGAGCCTGGTAGGCTGTAGTCCATGGGGTCGCTGAGAGGTGGACACGACTCGGTGACTTCACTTTCACTTTTCCCACTCCAGTGTTCTTGCCTGGAGAATCCCAGGGATGGGGAAGCCCGGTGGGCTGCCGTCTATGGGGTCACACAGAGTCAGACACGACTGAAGCAACTTAGCAGCAGCAGCAGCAGCAAGGTTTAGTTTGCTAAACCTTGTACACAACTCTTTCACCTCTAAGTTCCTGAACGATACTGGTTTGTTCATTTTGTATGATAGTGTACTCTTTTCATATCAGGTTTTGGTATCAAAGTTATACTGGTCTCTTAAAATGAATTGGGAAGTGTTACTACCTCTTGTATTTTCTTGAAGAAATTGTGTAAAATCAGTACTACTTCTTTGAATGTTTGGTAAAATTCTCCAGTAGATTCCAGTGGACCTGGAAATGTCTTTCTTTTATGCATTTTTCTTATAATTATGAATTGAGTTTCCTTAATAGTTACAGGCTATGTGAATGGCCTGTTTCCTATTTATTGTGTTATGCTTGCTCTTTCAGAGGAACTGATCTACTGCTTGTAACATTTGTGTGTGTATGGTTGCTCACTGCATGCGTGTGTGCTTGGTCACTTCCGTCGTGTCCGACTCTTTGTGACACTGTAGACTGTAGCCCTCCAGGCTCCTCTCTCCATGGGATTCTCCAGGCAAGAACACTGGAGTGGGTTGTATGCCCTTCTCCAGGGAATCTTCCTGATCCAGGGGTCAAATCCAGATCTCCAGCACTGCAGGTGGATTCTTTATCTCTGGGCCACTGGGGAAGCCCATGGTCGCCCATGGCCTTCTTCCCTTATTATCATTTGACACCTGCAGGTTCTGTAGTGTTGTGCCTGTTCCATTCTTACAGTTAGTAATTTCTGTCTTTTTATAAATGACTGTGGGACTTCTCTCATAGTCCAGTGGTAGAGACTCCATGCCTCCACTACAGGGGGCACAGGTTTGTGATCCCTAGTCTGGGAACTAAGACCCTGCATGCCGTGCAGGGAGGCCAAAAAGGAAAAGGAAAAAAAAATGGCAGTCTTACTAGAGCCATCATTTTATTGCTTAAAAACCAACTTTCTGTTTCATTGATTTTCTTTCTCTTGCTTTCCTATCTTTCAGTTTTAATAATTTCTGCACATCTCTTTATGCCCTTCCTTCTATTTACTTTGCATTTATTTTGGGCTGCTTTTTCTAATTTCTAATGTGGAAGTTTATGGTATTGATTTGGGACTTTTCTTCTTTTCCAGGGTATGCATGTACTGCTGTAAAATTCCCCCTCAGCACTGATTTAGCTTCAGTCTACAAATTTTAAACAGGGTGGGAAGGTTGAGAAAAGCTTTGGTATTGCCTTGTGAGAAGCCAGAGCTATTTCTGTCTTCGGTGACTCCATCAGTCAAGGCAGCACCAGGCTCCTTCTTCACCAGCTGCCAGTCATCTGAGGGGTCCTGCCTGGGACAAGTAGGAACTTGTTTATGAGAGGGAAACATCGGAATGTTCACAGAGTTTAAATAAGTTTATATTAAACAAACTCCCTGGTGAGAAACAAAGCTACTTTTTAAAATGTCTGCCCAGAAATTTAATAAAGCATCTTCACTCCCTATTTAATCTGATTATGCTCTATCAGATTTTAAATCATGCCATCTGGCACTTAAGGTATACTTGGCTACCTTGTATTAAAAGGTTTTACGTTTGGTTGATGTTAGTCTTACAAGGAAGGTTTGACCTGATTTTCCATTTTCTTTTTTCTGGGTTTTAGCGTATATTCTTGAATGTTTTTCAATTATCTGTGAGTGTATGTCATTTTTTAAATTAATGCAAATATGTATATACCCTTTATTTAAAACATGAGTAAATTAATATGGGGCTTCCTAAATGGAACTAGTGGTAAAGAACCCACCTGTCAATGTAGGAGAAGTAAGAGACGAGGGTTCAATCCCTGGGTAGGGATGATCCCCTGGAGGAGGGTGTGAAAACCCACTCCAGTATTCTTCCCTGGAGAATCTCATGGACAGAGGAGCCTGGTGGGCTACGTTCCATGGGGTTGCAAAGAGTTGGACACGACTGAAGCAACTTAGCACAGCACAAGTTAATACTCATTAACTTGTTATTAACTCATTTAATAGACTCTGTCTCTATCTTTTCTTCTCAAGCCATC
Source organism: Raphicerus campestris (assembly GCA_006410735.1). NCBI lineage: Eukaryota > Metazoa > Chordata > Mammalia > Artiodactyla > Bovidae > Raphicerus > Raphicerus campestris. The sequence goes on along the minus strand of SJYW01015620.1, from coordinate 4,239 downwards.
AAGATATTTTGTAATTTATGATAAAGAATTTGTTGACAGCAGAAAAGGTTACTTTTGTTTTTAATCTTTGTATTATGACAGGGAGCTAATATGAAATGACAACAATTCATTGCAAAAAGAAACTTTCATCAGAGGCAATCAATGAAAGAGCTAATATTAGTCTAATTAAATAAGCCTCAAAATGAATATTTGCAGTGGCTGGGAGAAGTTCCGCTGAGACAGATGGAAAGGGTAGATTGTGTCAAACCAGGACACCAGAAATGCTACCTGCCAGATGCTGAGCTGTAATGAGTACTCCCAATCTAAAAGTTATGCTTTATTTTCACATTAGATACATAACTTCCTGTTTTCTTGCTAGACACTGACAGGTATAATACTGGTTGTCTTCTAAAGATAAATGGTCTTTGCATCTGCTGAAAGGATGTGAGTGGTCATTTCCTAAAGCAGGTGCCTGACCTGATGGCTGGCAGCCTTCTAGAACACATGGCCTTTTGCCCTCAGGGAACTCAGCCCACCAAAAAAAGGAAAAAAATGGACAGTAGCTGTGCTCCCAACAGAGAAACGGATTCTGATGGTGGTGGCCTGAGTTACCCCAAAGTTAAAGTGTTCATTCATCCAGTCATGTCCAACTCTCTTAGCCTGTCAGGCTCCTGTGTCCATGGAATTCCCCAGACAAGAATACCAGAGTGGGCATCCACCCCCTTCTCCAGGGGAATCATCCCTACCCAGGGATTGAGCCTGGCTCTTCCGCATCGTGGGCAGATTCCTTACTATCTGAGCCATGAGGGAAGCCTGAGTTACACCAAGAAAAAGCCGATTTTGTATCAGAGAAGAGCAGCTAAGCCAAGTTCCATTAGGCTCAGAGGGGCCTTGTCACTGGAGTCTCCTCAGGATGCTGCCTGGGAAAGGACGCAGAAACAGGGCCACCCCAGGTGCTGGGTCCTTCCCTGAGGGATGCAGGACTGCCACACCACAGTGGCGCTTCCGGGCTGCCTTTTCAGTACTTTGAAAACCCATGCAGAACATCTAAACTTCTCTATTTTAAATTTAGGGATATACACACATGGGATTCATTTATAATAAAATATCGAATGTATTTAGAGCAAAGTCCCAATATTACAACAAGAAGACTTACCTGATTGATGGCTATAATAATTGAGGGGAGTGCTTGCCCTGCAGGCCAAAGCTTCCTCTGACGCTTCGTGTGGTTTGTTTTCTCTTGTTAGCTTTTGGGGAACAGGGGAATGTTAAGATAGTTGCTGGTATAAAGGTAGTTTATTTTAAGTTAACCATTTATTTATGGCATTGATTTTTAATTATCTCAAAATATGATCATTATAGAGATATGACAGTATACAGAAAAGCAAGTATCAATATAACAGGAAAATATAACTGAACCCAATACTCCAGAAGCAAAGATATGTATATAATTTCATGTTTCATCATGAATAATTAATTATGTGTATGTGCTTAGGTTATTATAACTATTTAACTAAAGTGGCATCTCTTACTCTACTGTATACAATTGGAAGATACTTTATAATTTGTTTTCATTTATGGAATATTCTTCTGTTTTGAGATACATTGATAAAATTTGTGAATGGCCAAGAATATTTTTATTTAACTCTTATGGAAAATAAATATTTTTTAATTTTTAAGATTATAAAATAATGTGATAAGTAATTGAGAAATGCATTCAACTATTGCTAGAAATTCTATTTTTTGGGTCCAACATTTGGAATTACTTAGAACAATACCTTAGAATTATTTATATATAGGTAAAACTTAAATGTTTAAAATTTATATATAAATGCTATTTAATTTTAGCCAAACTACTGAATGACCTAAGGTATAAAATTATAGTATGAATTTATAATATAATTATATTGATGGTATTAGTATAGTAATATCAGATATAATTGAAGAATGCTAGTATTTAAGTTAAAAGTTGTCACTATATTGTTATGTATATATTAATATTTCAAATAAGATTTTTTGTGAATGGATTGTTCATGTATTTTTCTTGATGTCTTTCTACTGTTCTGTCGTTTCCCAGATTCAATATAATCAAGATTATAGCTTTCTGTTTGTCTGATATTTGTTTTGTTTCTGTTTGCCATTTTCATCCTTTCTAAAGATGGTTTTGTTGTTTCTTTCTATCATGTCCCATAGAGAAATTTAAAATATATATATATTTAGTCCAATCTACAAGTTTTGAAATTCAGTGTTGGTAACATGCTTTCAAAAATCTTGCTTGTGTCTAGTGTTCATGAATTTCCAACTGTTTTTAAACTGTCAGTTTTAAGATTAATCTGGTGCTGTCTGAACTGAACTGTTTGATGAGCTTCATGTTCTAATTGTTCCTACAGCATTTCAGAATAATTCATTAGCTTTTGGTCTGTTTGGAATGTAATGATGATTATATGGGTAGTTTTTGCATACACAGCTTTATATCTGTCCCTGGAGTAAATATTTGACTCCATCTATTTGTCTATTTTGGAAGCAACACAAGATATTTTGGTGACTGAACTTTAATCATGCCTAACACCAGTTAAAACAGTTTCTTTGGAAAATGTTAACTTCTGAAGCTTCCAAGGTATCTTTCATATTTATTTAACCAGTTAAACCATAAAATCATTTTGTTTGAATTTATTATAAGTATTATGAGAATATTGCTCACATGGTTTTAGACTGAGAACCAAAATGTATTGCCCCTCTGCCATTTGCCATCTTAAGCAGGAGCAACAATAAGAAGAAAGAATAATGCCTTAGAGATGCTGCAAAATTAAATAATTTATTGCTTATCAGTCACTTCAGTCACTCAGTTGTGTCCGACTCTTTGTGACCCCATGGACTGCAGCATCCAAGGTTTTCCTGTCCTTCACCACCTCCTGGAGTTTGGTCAAACTTATGTGCATCAAGTTGGTGATGTCATCCAACCATCTTATCCTCTGTCGTCCCCTTCTCCTCCTGTCTTCAATCTTTCCCAGCATCAGGGTCTTTTTCAATGAATTAGTTCTTCACATTGGATGGCCAAAGTGNCTCCTGGAGTTTGGTCAAACTTATGTGCATCAAGTTGGTGATGCCATCCAACCATCTTATCCTCTGTCGTCCCCTTCTCCTCCTGTCTTCAATCTTTCCCAGCATCAGGATCTTTTTCAATGAATTAGTTCTTCACATCGGATGGCCAAAGTATTGGAGCTTTAGCTTCAGCATCTCTCCTTCCAGTGAATATTCAGGACTGATTTCCTTTAGGATGGACTGGTTTGATCTCCTTGCTTGTTTGATCCAAGGGACTCTCGAGAGTCTTCAACACTGCAGTTCAGAAGCATTAATTCTTTGGCACTCAGCTTTCTTTGCGCTCCAGCTCTCACATCCATACAAGATTTATACAAATGTTAATAAGATTTTCAGTAACGCTGGATAAATTCATAACAAAATTTTCATACAATGCATTAAATTAATAGATTTTGAGTCCTCTGATGAAAATGATATCTCTCAATACAGTGGTCATAATTCATATATCTGATTATATATTGCAAGCACTTTGTGTTTTAAAATATAATTTTAATCACCATATGTTTGTATGTCTATGAAACATCAAATCTTTTTTCATTACACTTTTGAACTAGTTATTTAAGTACAATGTTTTATTTAAATGGGCCAAATTACTAACTCATTATTTATGATTTTCTTTTCATTATTTCCTTAAGATTGTTAGATACACTATTACATTTTAAACTGCTGATATCTTCTTTTTTGTGTTTCTTATTTTTTTCATTTTTCTGCTTAAACTATATCACAATTTCAGAAAAATGAGATAATAATGATATAAATCACAGAAATATGGATATAAATGAGTTATAAGATTTGATCAAACAGAAGGAAAATTATAGTATGATCTATTAGCTAGTTTTGGTGAGCTTAGGAAAAAATAGCCCTGGTCATGCACTAATGGCAATGCAAATTTATATTTTAGTAATGCTCAGACTTTTCTGCCAGTTTTATAATACACATTTTTTCACATTATATCTTTCTGAAATGAACATCATACAATAATTGAAAGCATCTTAAAATGTTTTATTCTATTCATTTAAACTAAAAAATATTTTCTTGCTAATGCAGTTAATAAAGGCTCAATTGTAACCTACAGAACTTATGAAAATCTTCCTTTGCCACTGCCTGATAAGATCAGGAATAGTCCAATCACAGAGCAACTGGGACTTTGTAAAATGCAGT
>SJYW01015618.1:100029-169206 GCA_006410735.1 Raphicerus campestris | reverse complement strand
GAAGAAGATGAAAAGAAGAAGACGAAGAGGAAGGTGAGAAGAAGAAAAAGGTGAGAAGGAGAAGAAGGTGAGAAGAAGAAGAAGATGGTGAGAAGAAGAAGAAGAAGAAGGTGAGAAGAAGAAAAAGTAGCTTCCAGTTTTTCTCGAGTGTCGGAGGGGTCCTCTCCATTTATGACGCGGACCCCAGGGACCTGCCCCTGTATCCTCAGGAGAGTCCATTCTCAGTGCAAGTTGTGAGACGTCTCTGGGTATTCCTCCCCAGTCATCGTGGAGTCCTTCGTCCTCCTCTGGTGCTGAGGTCGGAACCTGAGATTTCCTCGCTCATGCTTTCATAGGTCTTGAGGATTGCTGGAGCCCCCACAGGGAAGTCAGGCCTCTTCTCGCCTGGAGACGTGCACGACCTCTTTCTTCCGCAACTGCAGCAGCAGTGTGCAGCTCCCTGTAAAGCGGACACAGGGATATGTGGCTTTCCATCAAGGTACTCCAAGGCTGTCTCACGTGCCACTGTTTTGGGAGTCGAGACTCAGGGTGACAATCGAGACAATGCAGGACAGTCATGTTCATCTGGAGTGGATGAGGCATTTGGGGATCTTGGGGAGTGGTGGTCGGACATCGGAGGCTTCTCCCGACTTTCCTGATGCAAGGCCACCTCTTGAGATGAGAGGGGAGCACTGGAAAACCTTTCCCGATGGAGCAGGAAATGGCCTCTCATCTGGAGCTCAGCAGGGAAAATGGGTCTCCACTTGAGATGCAGCGGGACCCTCGGGGTTCCTCTCGAGTGGGGACGGTTGGGGTGGGGAACTTCCAAGGTCACAACAAGGGTACGAAGGAGCCTTTCGAGATTAAAGGGTCAAGGGGTGATTTCCCCCGAGATTCTGCAGAGGACAAGGGACTCACTCTCCCTGCAGGGGAGAAGCTTCTGGTTTTTCTTGAGTTGCGGTGGCGTCCTCTCGAATTACGATGGGGACCCCAGGGACCCGTCCCTATGGCTTCAGGAGAGGCCGGTCTCCATGCGAGTTGCGAGGCACCTGTGGCGATACCTCCTGAGACGTTGCCATTTCCTCAGTGCTCGTCTGGTTCTGAGTCCGGAGCCTGTGCTTACCAGGCCCATGCTGACATAGCTCTTGGGGTTCCGCTGGAGTCCCGATAGGGGAGTCTGGCCTCGTCTCACCTGGGGACGTGCACACCTGCTTTCCTTCCCAAATGCATCAAGAGTGTCCAGGTCCCTGTCGAGCCGATACAGGGATCAGTGGCTTGACGCGAGGTTCCTCAGGGCTATGACATGTTCCAGTGTGCCAGAGTCGAGCCTCGGGGTGACAGTTGAGGCAGTGCAGGAAAGTCAGATTCATCTGGAGTGGACTAGGCATTTGGGTGTCTTGCGGAAATGTGACTCGACACCTGAGGCTTCTCTGGACTCGCCTGGTGTGAGTGCCTCCTCTTGGGATGCAATGGGGGAGCTGGGAAACCTTTCGTGATGGAGCAGGGAAAGGGACCCTCATCTGGAGCTGAGCATCAGAAAATGGAGCTTCTCTTGAGTCACTACAGGACCCTCGTCGGTCTTCTCGAGTGTGGACGGGTGGGGCAGGGAACTTCTTGGGTCACATCAATGGTGAGAATGAGCATTTCGAGGTCGAAGAGGGAACTGGTGATTTCCACCGGGACACCACAGTGGACAAGGTCCTCACTCCGCCTGCAAAGCTGAAGCTTCTGGTTTTTCACGAGTTGCAGCAGGGTCCTCTCAAGCTACGATCGGGACCACAGGGATCTACCCCTGTGGCCCCAGTATAGGCCAGGCGCCGTGCCAGGGGTGAGGCACATCTGGAGATTCCTCCCTAGGGGCGCCAAGTACTCAGTCCCCTTATGGTGCTGACGCTCCAGCATGAGGTTGCCTCGCCCGTGCTGACATTTGTAGTGGCCATCCCCTGGAGCCTGTAGAGGGACGTCAGGCCTCGTATCCACTGGAGACTTGCACGGCCACTTTCCTTCCCAAATGCAGTAACAATGTCCGCGGCCCTGTCGAGTGGATACAGGGATCTATGGCTTGCGCTCAAGGTACCCTAGGGCTGTCACACGTGCCAGTGTGCCAGAGTCAAGCCTCAGGGTTACAATCGAGGCAGTGCAAGGCAGTCAGGTTCATCTGAAGTGGACGAGGCATTTGAGGGTCTTGGGGAATGTAGGCCCAAACTGTGAGACTCCTCCCGACACTCAAGGTGCCAGCACCTCCTCTTGGGATGCTAGGGGAACACCACAAATCCTTTCCCGATGGAGCAGGGAAAGGGCCATTCATCTGGAGGTCAGCAGAGGAAATTGGGGATCCACTTGAGTCCTGACGGGACCCTTGAGGTTCCTATCGAGTGGGGATGGGTTGGACGGAGAACTCTTGGGTCACAGCAAGGGTGTGAAGGAGCCTTTCATGGTCCACAAGGGACGGGGTGAATTCCCCGGTGGATGCCTTGTGGAAAAAAGACACACCACGCCTGCAGGGAAGAAGCTTCTGGTTTTTCTCTAGTTGCGGCAGGGTCCTCTCGAGTTATGACGGGGACCCCAGGGCCCCACCCATGTATCCTCAGGAGAGGCCATTCTCAGTGCTAGTTGCGAGGCACTTTTGGGGATACCAACCCAGTTGTCGCCTGGTCCTCAGTCCTCTTCTGGTGCTGAGGTCGAGCCTATGAATTCCTCGCTCATGCTTTCATAGGACTAGAGGTTAGTCTGTAGCCCCCACAGGGGAGTCAGGCCTCTTCTCGCCTGGAGACTTGCACGGCCTCTTTCTTCCCCAACTGCAGTGGCAGTATCCAGCTCCCTGTGAAGCCCACACAGGGATCTGTGGCTTGCCATCGAGGTACTCCAGGGCTGTCTTACATGCCAGTGTGTTGGGAGTCGAGCCTCGGGTGACAGTCGAGACAGTGCAGGCCAGTCATGTTCATCTGGAGTGGATGAGGTATTTGGGGGTCTTGGGGAGTGGTTGTCGGACACCTGAGGCTCCTCCTGACTCTCCTCATGCGAGGCCACGGCTTGGGATGCGAGGGGAGAACCTGAAAACCTTTTCCGGTGTAGCAGGGAAAGGGAAACTCATCTGGAGCTCAGCAGGGGAAAACGAGGCTCCTCTTGAGTCATGGCAGGAATCTCGGGGTTCCTCTCAAGTGGGGACGGGTGGGGCGGAGAACTTCTTTGGTCACAATAAGGGTGTGAAGGGACTTTTGACGTGTAGGAGGGAAGGGGTGATTTCCCCTGAGATGACCCCGTGGACAAGGGCCTCACTCCACCTGCAGGAAGAAGTTTCTGGTTTTTCTCGAGTGTCGGTGGCATCCTCTCGAGTTACGATGGGACCCCAGAAACCCGCCCTTGGGGCCACAGGGGAGGACAGTATCTGAACGATTTGTGAGGTGCCTCTGAGGATTCCTCCCCAGTCATCGCTGGGTCCTCAGTGCTGGTCTGGTACTGAAGCTGGAGCCTGTGCTTACCTCACCCATGGTGACATAGGTCTTGGGGTTCCCCTTGAGCCCCCACAGGGCAGTCAGACTTCATCTCGCCTGGAGACGTGCATGGCTGCTATCCGCCCCAACTGCAACAACAGTGTCCGGGTCCCTGCCGAGCGGACACAGGGATCTGTGGCTTGCCATCGAGATGCCCAAGGGCTGTTACACGTGCCAGTGTTCCGGAGTCGAGCCTCGGGGTGACAGTCGAGGCAGTGTAGGGCAGTCAGGATCATCTGAAGTGGACGAGGCATTTGGGGGTCTTCGGGAATGGTGGCCTAATCTGTGAGACTCCTTCCAACTCTGCAGGTGTGAGCACCTCCTCTTGGGATGCAAGGGGAACACAGGGAAACCTTCCCCCATGGAGCAGGGAAGGGCCCCTCATCTGGAGCTCAGCAGGGGAAAGCCGAGCTCCTCTTGAGTCTTAGTGGGACCCTCCGGGTTCCTCTCTAGTGGGGACGGGTGGGGCAGGGAACTTCTTAGACCACAGCAAGGATATGAAGGAGCCTGTCGAGGTCCACGAGTGACGGGATGAATTTTCCTGAGATGCCGCTGCAGACGAGGGCCACACCACACAAGGAGAAGTTTCCGGTTTTTCTCGAATTGCGGCGGGATCCACTTGCTTTATGACGGGGAACCCAGGGACCTGCCCCTGTATCCTCAGGAGAGGTCATTCTCAGTGCTAGTTGCGAGGCGCTTCTGGGGGTACCAACCCAGTGGTCGACTGGTCCTCAGTCCTCGTCTGGTACTGAGGTTGAGCCTATGATTTCCTAGCTCATGCTTTCATAGGACTTGAGGTTACTCTGGAGCCCCCACAGGGGAGTCAGGCCTCTTCTCGCCTGGAGACTTGCACGGCCTCTTTCTTCCCCAACTGCGGACACTGGGATCTGTGGCTTGCCATTGAGGTACTCCAGGGCTGTCTCACATGCCAGTGGGTTGGGAGTCGAGCCTCAGGTGACAGTCGAGACAGTGCAGGGATGTCATGTTCATCTGGAGTGGACGAGGAATTTGGGGTTCTTGGGGAGTGGTGTTTGGACACCTGAGGCTCCTCCTGACTCTCCTGATATGAGGCCACCTCTTGGGATGCGAGGGGAGTGCTGGAAAACCTTTCGCGATGGAGCAGGGAAAGGGCCCCACATCTGGAGCTCAGCAGGGGAAAACAGGGGTCCTCTTGAGTCGCGGCAGGATCCTTGGGGTTCCTCTCGATTGGGGACGGTAGGGGCGGGGAACTTCTTATGTCACAACAAGGGTATGAAGGAGCCTTTCCAGGTCCAAGAGGGAAGGGATGATTTCCCCCGAGATGCTGCACCGGACAAGGGACTCAACCTCCCTGCACGGGAGAAGCTTCTGGTTTTTCTCGAGTTGCAGCCGGGGCCTCTCGATTTAAGATGGGGACCCCAGGGACATGCTGCTGTGGCCTCAGGAGAGGCCAGTCTCCATACGAGTTGTGAGGCACCTGTGGGCATTCCTCCAGAGACGTTGCCGGGTCCTCAGTCCTCGTCTGGTGCTGAGGCCGCAGCCTGTGCTTGCCTCGCCAATGCTGACAGAGGTCTTGGGGTTCCCCTGGAGGCCCTATAGTGGAGTCAGGCCTCATCTCCCCTGTGTCCGACACAGCTGCTTTCCTCCCCAACTGCAGCAACAGTGTCAGGGTTCCTGTTGAGTGGATATAGGGTTCAGTGGCTTGACCTCGATGTACCCCAGGACTATCTCACGTGCCAGTGTGCCGGAGTCGAGCCTCGGGGTGACAGTCGAGGCAGTGCAGGACAGGCAGTCAGATTCATGTGAAGTGGACCAGGCATTTGGGGGACTTGCGGAAATGTTACCAGACGCCTGAGGCTTCTCTGGACACACCTGGTGTCAGTGCCTCCTCTTGGGATGTGAGGGGGGAGCTGGGACCCCTTTCCCAAAGGAGCAGGCAAGGGGCCCCACATCTGGAGCTCAGCATTGGAAAATGGAACTCCTCTTGGGTCACGGTGGGACCCTTGTGGGTCCTCTCAAGTGGGGACCTGTGGGGCAAGGAACTTCTTGGGTCACAGCAAGGGTGAGAAAGAGCATTTCGAGGACCAAATGGGAACGGGTGATTTCCCCCCGGGACGCGGCAGCGGACAAGACCCTCACTCTGCCTGCAAGAGTGAAGCTTCTGGTTTTTCTCGAGTTGTGGCAGGGTCCTCTTGAGTTATGACAGGGACCACAGGTATCCGCCCTGTGGCCCCAGGATAGGCCAGTCCTCATGCCAGGGGCGAGGCACCTCTGTGGATACCTCCCCAGTGGCGACAAGTCCTCAGTCCCCTTCTGGTGCTGAGGCTGCAGCCTGAGATTGCCTCGCCTGTGCTGACATTTGTATTAGGCTTCCCCTGGAGCCCGCAGAGGGGAGTCAGGTCTCCTCTCCACTGGAGACGTGCACGGCCACTTTCCTTCCCAACAGCAGTAACAGTGTCCGTGTCCCTGTCGAGCAGATTCAGGGATCTATGGCTTGTGCTCGAGGTACCCTAGGGCTGTCACACGTGCCAGTGTGCCAGAGTCGACCCTCAGGGTTACAGTCGAGGCAGTGCAGGGAAGTCAGGTTCATCTGAAGTAGACGATGTTTTTGGGGGTCTTGGGGAACGGTGGCCCAACCTGTGAGACTCCTCCCAACTTTCCAGGTGCGAGCACCTCTTCTTTGGATGCTAGGGGAACACCACAAAACCTTTCCCAATGGAGCAGTGAATGGGCCCGTCATCTGGAGCTCAGCAGGGGAATATGGGCCTCAGCTTGAGTCTTGGGGGTATCCTTGGGGTTCCTCTCAAGTGGGGACGGGTGGGGTGAGGAACTTCTTGGGTCACAGCAAGGGTGTGAAGGTGCCTTTCGAGGTCCACCAGGGATGGGGTTAATTCCCCTGATATGCCATTGTGGACAAGGGCCACACCACGCCTGCACGGTAGAAGTTTCCAGTTTTTCTCTAGTTGCGGCGGTGTCCTCTCGAGTTAAGACTTGGACCCCAGGAACCCGCCCTTATATACTCAGGAGAGGCCATTCTCAATGCGAGTTGAGAGGGGCCTCTTGAGATTCCTCCCCAGTCATCTCCGGGTCCTCAGTCCTTGTCAGGTGCTGAGGTAGGAGCCTGAGATTTTCTCACTCATGCTTTCATAGGTCTTGAGTTTATTCTGGAGCTCCCACAGGGGATTCAGGCCTCTTCTCGACTGGTGACTTGCACAGCCTCTTTCTTCCCCAACTGCAGCAGCAGTGTCCGGCTCCCAATAAATCGGAATCGGTGATCTGTGGCTTGCCATCGAGGTACTCCAGGGCTGTCTGACGTGCAAGTGTGTTGAGAGTCGAGCCTTGGGGTGACAGTCGAGACAGTGCAGGGCAGTCAGGTTCATCTGAGGTGGACGAGGCATTTGGGGGTCTTGGGGAATGGTGGCCCAACCTGTGAGACTCCTCCCGACTTTCCAGGTGCGAGCACCTCTTCTTCGGATGCGAGGAGTACACCGCAAAAACTTTCCAACGGATCAGGGAAAGGGCCCGTCATCTGGAGATCAGAATGGGAAAACAGGGCTCCTCTTGAGTCTTTTCGGGTCCCTTGGGGATCCTCTCGAGTGGAGACGGGTGGGGCGGGGAACTTCTTGGGTCACAGCAAGAGTGTGAAGGAGCCTTTCTAGGTCTACGAGGGACGGGGTGAATTCCCCTGAGATGCCTTTGCGGACAAGGGTCACACCACGCCTGCAGCGGAGAAGCTTCCAGTTTTTCTCGAGTTGCGGCGGGGTCCGCTCAAGTTAAGATGGGACCCCAGGGACCCGCCCCTGTATCCTCAGGAGAGGCCATTCTCAGTGCGAGTTGCAAGGTGCCACTGGAAATTCCTCACCAGTCATCACCAGGTCCTCAGTCCTCGTCTGGTGATGAGGTCGGAGCCTGAGATTTTCTCGCTCATGCTTTCATAGGTCTTGAGGTTACTCTGGAGCCCCCACAGGGGAGTCAGGCCTCTTCTTGCCTGGAGACGTGCATGGCCTCTTTCTTCCCCAGCTGCAGTGGCAGTGTCCGGCTCCCCATCAAGCGGACTCAGGGACTATCTTGCCATCGAGGTACTCCAGGGCTGTCTCACATGCCAGTGTGATGGGATTCGAGCCTCGGGGTGACAGTTGAGACAGTGCAGGGCAGTCATGTTCATCTGGAGTGGACGAGGCTTTTGGGAATCTTGGGGAGTTTTGGTCGGACACCTGAGCCTCCTCTCGACACTCCTGTTGCGAGCCCACCTCTTGGAATGTGAGGGGAGCACAGTAAACCTTTCCTGATGGAGCAGGGAAAGGGCCCCACATCTGGAGCTCAGCAGGGGAAAACGGTTCTCCTCTTGAGATGCGGGGAGAACCGCGGGATTCCTCTCGAGTGGGGACGATTGTGGCGGGGAACTTCCTAGGTAACAAGAATGGTATAAAGGAGCCTTTCGAGGTCCAAGAGGAAAAGGATCATTTCCGACGAGATGCTGCAGTGGACAAGGAACTCACCCTTCCTGCAGGGGAGAAGCTTCTGGTTTTTCTCGAGTTGAGGCGGGGTCCTCTCGAGTTATGACGGGAACGCCAGGGACCCGCCCCTCTGGCCTCAGGAGAGACCAGTCTCCATGCGAGTTGAGAGGCACCTGTGGGGATTCCTCCCGAGAGGTCTCCGGGTCCTCAGTCCTCCTCTGCTGCTGAGGCCTTAGCCTGTGCTTGCCTTGACCGTGCTGACATAGGCCTTGGGGTTCCCCTGGAGCCTCCATAGGGAAGTCAGACCTCGTCTCGCCTGGGGATGTGCACAGCCGCTTTCCTCCCAAACTGCAGCAACAGTGTCCAGGTCCCTGTCGAGCAGTTACAGGGATCAGTGGCTTGAACTCGAGATATCCCAGGGCTATCACACATGCTAGTGTGCTGGAGTCGAGCCTCGGGGTGACTGTCGAGGCAGTGCAGGGCAGTCAGTTTCATCTGAAGTTTACGAGGCCTTTGGGTGTCTTAGGGAATGGTTGCCCAACCTGTGAGACTCCTCCCGAATTTCCAGTTGCAAGCACCACCTCTTGGGATGGGAGGGGAACACCGTGAAAACTTTCCTGACTGAGCAGGGAAAGGGCCCGTCATCTGGAGCTCAGCAAGGGAAAACGGGGCTCCACTTGTGTCTTGGCGGGACCCTTGGTGTTCATCTAGAGTGGGGCCTGGTGGGGCGGGGAACTTCTTGTGTCACAGCAAGGGTGTGAAGGAGCCTTTCGAGGTAGACAAGGGATCAGGTGATTTCCCCCGTGATGCTGCAGCAGATAAGGGGCTCACGCTCCCTGCAGGGGAGAAGCTTCTGGTTTTTCTCAGTTGTGGCTAGGTCCTCGCGAGTTACGACAGGGACCCAAGGAACCCGGCCCTGTGGCCTCGGGAGAGGACAGTCTCCATCCGAATTGGAAGGCACCTGTGGGAATTCCTCCTGAAACGTCGCCGGGTCCTCAGTCCTCGTCTGTTCCTGAGGCCAGAGCCTGTGCTTGCCCTGCCCATGCTGAGAAATGTCTTGGGGTTCCTCTGGAGCCCCCAAAGGGGAGTCAGACCTTGTCTCGCCTGGGGACGTGCACAGCCGCTTTCCTCCCTAACTGCAGCAACAGTGTCCGGGTCCCTTTCGAGTGGATACAGGGATCAGTGGCTTGACCTCGAGGTACTCCAGGGCTATCACACGTGCCAGTGTGCTGGAGTCGACCATCAGAGTGACAGTCGAGGCAGTGCAGGACAGTCAGATTCATGTGGAGTGGACTAGGCATTTTGGGGTCTTGTGGGAATTTGACCCGACGCCTGAGGCTTCTCTGGACTCGCCTGGTGAGAGTGCCTCCTCTTGGGATGCGAGGGGAGAGCCGGGAACCCTTTTCCGATGGAGCAGGGAAAGGGCCCCTCATCTGGAGCTGAGTAGGGGAAAATGGAGTTCCTCTTGAGTCGCTGCGGGAACCTTGGCGGTCCTCTCGAGTGGGGAAGTGTGGGTTGGGGAACTTCCTAGTTCACAACAAGGGTATGAAGGAGCCTTTCGAGGTCCAAGTGGAAAGGAGTGATTTTCCCCGAGATCCTGCAGTGGACAAGGTACTCACACTCCCTGCAGGCGAGAAGCTTCTGGTGTTTCTCACATTGCGGCGGGGTCCTCTTGAGTTATGACGGGGATACCAGGGACTCGCTGCTGTTGCCTCAAACGAGGCCAGTCTCCATGGGAGTTGCGAGGTCTATGTGGGGATTCCTTCCGAGACGTCGCCGGATTTTCAGTCCTCGTCTGGTTCTGAGGCTGGAGCCTGTGCTTGCCTCGCCCATGCTCACATAGGTCTTAGGGTTCCCCTGGAGCCCCCATAGGGTAGTCAGGCCTCGTCTCACCTGAAGATGTGCACAGCCGCTTTCCTCCCCAACTGCAGTAACAGTGTCTGGGTCCCTGTCAAGCGGATACAGGAATCAGTGGCTTGACCTCGAAGTTCTCCAGGGCTATCACTCGTGCCAGTGTGCTGGAGTGGAGACTCGGGGTGACAGTCGAGACAGTCGGACAGTCAGATTCATCTGGAGTGGACTAGACATTTGGGAGTCTTGAGGAAATATGACCCGACGCCTGAGGCTTTTCTGGACTCACCTGGTGTGAGTGCCACTTCTTGGGATGCGAGGGGAGAGCCGGGAACCCTTTTCCGATGGATCAGGGAAAGGGCCCTTCATCTGGAGCTGAGCGTGGGAAAATGGATCTCTTCTTGAATCGCAGCAGGACTTTCAGCGGTCCTCTCGAGTGGAGAGGTGTGGGGCGGGGAACTTCTAGGGTCACAACAAGGGTGTGAAGGAGCAATTCGAGGTCCAAGAGGGAATGGGTGATTTCCCCTGGGACGCAGCAGTGCACAAGGGCCTCACACCGCCTGCAAGGGTGAAGATTCTGGTTTTTCTCAAGTTGTGGTGGGGCCTTCTCAAGTTACGCCGAGGACCACAGGGATCCACCCTTGTGCCCCCAGGATAGGCCAGTCTCTGGTCGAGGGGCGAGGCACATCTGGGGATTCCTCCACACTGGCACCAAGCACTCAGTCCCCTTCTGGTGCAGAGCCAGCAAACTGAGATTGCATCGCCCATGATGACATTTGTATTGGACATCTCCTGGAGCCCGCAGAAGGGAGTCAGGCCTCGTCTCGACTGGAGATGTGCACAGCCGCATTCCTTCCCAACTGCAGTAACAGTGTCCGGGCCCTGTCGAGAGGATAACGGGATCTATGGCTTGCACTCAAGGTACGCTAGGGCTGTCACACGTGCCAGCGTGCCGGAGTAGAGCCTCGGGGTTACAGTCGAGGCTGTGCAGGGCAGTCAGATTCATCTCAAGTGGACGAGGCATTTGGGGGTCGTGGGGAATGGTGGCCCAACCTGTGAGACTCCTCCCGACTTTCCAGGTGCCAGCACATCCTCTTGGGATGCAAGTGGAACACTGTGAAACCTTACCCGACGGAGCAGGGAAAGGGCCACTCATCCTGAGCTCAGCAGGGGAAAGTGGGGCTCCTCTTGTGTGTTGGCGGGACCTTTGTGGTTCCTCTCAAATGAGGACGGGTGGGGCGGGGAACTTCTTGGGTCACAGCAAGGGTGTGAAGGAGCCTTTCGAGGTCCACGAGGGATGGGGTGAATTCTCCTGAGATGCCATTGCAGACAAGGGCAACACCACACCTGCTGGGGAGAAACTTCTGGTTTTTCTGGAGATGCGGCGGTGTCCTCTCGAGTTACAACTGGGACCCCAGGGACCCACCCCTGTATCCTCAGGAGAGTGCATTCTCAGTGCGAGTTGCGAGGCGCCTCTGGGAATTTCTCCGCAGTCATCGCCGGGTACTCAGTCCTCGTCTGGTGCTGAGTTCAGTACCTGAGATTGCCTCGCTCATGCTTTCATAGGTCTTGAGGTTCCTCTAGAGCCCCCACAGGGGAGTCAGGCCTCTTCTCTCCTGGAGACTTGCATGGGCTCTTTCTTCCCCAACTGTAGCAGCAGTGTCTGGCTCACCGTAATGCAGACACAGGGATCTGTGGCTTGCCATTGATGTACTTCAGGTCTGTCTCACGTGCCAGTGTGTTGGGAGTTGAGCCTCGGGGTGACAGTCGAGACAGTGCAGGGCAGTCATGTTCATCTGGTGTGGACGAGTCATTTGGGGATCTTTGGGATTGGTGGTCGAACACCTGAGGCTCCTCCCGACTCTCCTGATTCATGGCCACCTCTTGGGATGCCAGGTGAATGCTGGAAAACCTTTCGCGATGGAACAGGGAAAGGGTCCCTCATCTGAAGCTCAGCAGGACAAAACGGGGCTCCTCTTGAGTCACGCAGAACCCTCGTGGTTTCTCTCGAGTGCGGACGATTGGGGTGGGAAACTTCCTAGGTCACCACAAGGGTATGTAGGAGCCTTTCGAGGTCCAAGAGGGAAGAGGTGAATTCCCCTGAGATGGTGCAGCGGACAAGGGACTCACCCTCTCTGCAGGGGAGAAGCTTTTGGTTTTTCTCGAGTTTGCCAGGGTCCTCTCGAGTTATGACGGGGACCCCAGGGACCCTCCCCTGTGGCCTCAGGTCAGGGCAGTCTCCATTGGAGTTGTGAGGCACCTGTGGGGATTCCTCCCGAGACGTCGCCAGGTCCTCAGTCCTCGTCTGGTGCTGAGGCCGGAACCTGTGCTTGCCTCGCCCATGCTGACATAGGTTTTGTGTCTCCCCTGGAGCCCCCATATGGAGGTCAGGCCTCATCTTGCCTGGGGGCGTGCACAGCTGCTTTCCTCCCCAGTTGCAGCAACAGTGTCCGGGTCCCTGTAGAGCGGATACAGAGATCAGTGGCTTGACCTTGAGGTACCCCATTGCTATCACACATGCCAGTGTGCCGGAGTCGAGCCTCAGGGTGACAGTCGAGGCAATGCAGGACAGTCAGATTCATCTGGAGTGGACTAGGCATTTGGAGGACTTTCAGAAATGTGACCCTATGCCTGAGGCTTCTTTGGACTCGCCTGGTGGGAGTGCCTCCTCTTGGGAATTGAGGGGAGAGCCAGGAACCCTTTCCGAATGGAGCAGGGAAAGGTCCCCTCATCGGGAGCTGAGCATGGGAAAATGAAGCTCCTCTTGATTTTTGGCGGGACCCTCGGGCTTCCTCTCAAGTGTGGCCGGATGGGGCGGGAAATTTCTTGGGTTACAGCAAGGGTGTGATGGATCCTTTTGAGGTCCACGAGTGATTGGTGAATTCTGCTTAGATGCCTTTGCGGACAAGGGCCACACCAAGCCTGCAGGGGAGAAGCTTCCGCTTTTTCTTGAGTTGCGGCGGGGTTCTGTCCAGTTAAAACAGGGAACCTAGGGACCCGCCCCTGTATCCTCAGGAGAGGCCACCTCTGGAGATTCCTCCCCAGTCATCGCTGGGTCCTCAGTGCTCGTATGGCCTGAGGTCAGAGCCTGAAATATTCTCGCTCATGCTTTCATAGTTCTTGAAGTTACTCTGGAGCCCCCACAGGGGAGTCAGGCCTCTTCTCGCCTAGAGACTTGACGGGCTCTTTCTTCCCCAACTGAAGTGGCAGTGTCCGGATCCCAGACAAGTGGACACAGGGATCTGGGTCTTGCCATGGAGGTACTCAGAGCTGTCTCACGTGCCAGTGTGTTGGGAGTCAAGCCTCGGGTTGACAGTCGAGATAGTGCAGAGCAGTCATGCTCATCTAGAGTGGACGATGTATTCGGGATCTTGGTGAATGGTAGTCGGACACCTGAGGCTCCTCCCGACTCTCCTGATGCGAGGCCACCTCATAGGATGTGAGGGTAGCACCGAAAAACCTTTCCTGATGGAGCAGGGAAAGGGCCCCTCATCTGGAGCTCAGCAGGGGAAAATGGGGCTCCTCTTGAGTCACGGCGTGACCCACAGGGTTCGTCTCGAGTGGGGACCATTGAGGGGGGGAACTTCAAGGTCACATCAAGGGTCTGAAGGAGCTTTTTGAGGTCCAAGAGGGAAGGGATGATTTCCCCTGAGATGCTCCCCTGGAAAAGGGCTTCACTCCACCTTCATGGGAGAAGTTTCTGGTTTTTCTCAAGTGTCGGTGGGGTCCTCTCGAGTTACGACAGGACCCCAGAAACCCGCCCTTGTGGCCACAGGAGAGGATAGTCTCCAAGCGATTTGTGAGGCGCCTCTGGGTATTCATCCTCAGTAATCGCTGGGTCCTCAGTCCTGGTCTGCTGCTGATGCTGGAGCCTGAGATTGCCTCACTCATGCTGACATAGGTCTTGGGATTCCACTGGAGCCCCTACATGGGAGTCAGGCCTTGTATCGCCTGGAGACGTGCACGACCGCTATCCTCCCCAACTGCAGCAAAAGTGTCCGAGTCCCTGTTCAGCAGATACAGGGATCTATGTCTTGCGTTCGAGGTACCCTAGGGCTGAAACACGTGCCAGTGTTCCGAAGTCGAGCCTCGGAGTTGCAGTTGAGGCAGTGCAGGGCAGTCAGGTTCATCTGAAGTGGATGAGGCATTTGGGGGTCTTAGGGAATGGTTGCCCAACCTGTGAGATTCTTCCCGACTTTCCAGGTGTGAACACCTCATCTTGGGATGCGAATGGCACATTGGGAAACCTTTCCAGATGGAGCAGGGAAAGGGCCCCTCATCTGGAGCTCTGCAGGGGAAACCAGGTCTGCTCTTGAGTCTTGGCGGGACCCTTTGGGTTCCTCTCGAGTGGGCACAGGTGGGGCGTGGAACTTCTTTGGTAACAGCAAGGGTGTGAAGGGCCCTTCAAGGTCCACGACGGACAGGGTGAATTCCCCTGAGACGCCATTGCAGACCAGAGGCACACCATGCCTGCATGGGAGAAGCTTCCAGTTTATCTTGAGTTGCGGCCAGGTCCACTCAAGTTACGACGGGGACCCCAGAGACCCGCCCCGGTATCCTCAGGAGAGGCCATTCTCAGTGCGAGTTGTGAAGCGCCCCTGGGGATATCTCCCCAGTCAACACCGGGTCCTCAGTCCTCGTCTGGTGATGAGGTCAGAGCTTGAGATTTCCTCGCTCATGCTTTCATAGGTATGGAGGTTACTCTGGAATCCCCACAGTGGAGTCAGGGCTCTTCTCGCCTGGAGACATGCACAGCCTCTTCCTTCCCCAACTGCAGTGGCAGTGTCCGGCTCCCCATTAAGCGGACACAGGGATCTGTGGCTTGCCATCGAGATACTCCAGGGCTGTCTCACGTGCCAGAGTGTTTGGATTCAGGCCTCGGGGTGACAGTCGAGGCAGTGCAGGGCAGTCATGTTCATCTGGAGTGAACGAGGCATTTGGGTGTCTTGGGGCGTGGTGGTCGGACACCTGAGGCTCCTCCCGACCCTCCTGATTTGAAACCACCTCTTGGAATTCGTGGGGAATGTCAGAAAACCTTTCCCGATGGAGCAGGGAAAGGGCCCCTCATCTGGAGCTCAGCAGGGGAAAACGGGGCTCCTCTTGAGTCGTGGCGGGACCCTCGGGGTTCCTCTCCAGTGGGGACGGTTGGGGCTGGAAACTTCCTGGGTCACAGCAAGGGTGTGTAAGAGCATTTCAAGGTCCACAGCAAGGGTGGGAAAGAGCATTTCGATGTCCTAGAGGGAACGGGTAATTTCCAACGAGATGCTGCAGCAGACAAGGGACTCAGCCTCCCTGCAGGGGAGAAGCTACTGGTTTTTCTAGAGTTGCGGCGGGGTTCTCTCGAGTTACGACGTGGACCCCAGGGACCCGCTGCTGTGGCCTCTGGAGAGTCCAATCTCCATGTGAGTTTCGAGACACCTGTGTGGATTCCTCCCAAGACGTCCCCGGGTCCTCAGTCCTCGTCTGGTGCTGAGTCCTGAGCCTGTGCTTTCCTTGCCCATGCTGACATGTGTCTTGGTGTGCCCCTGGAGCCTGCATAGGGGAGTCAGGCTTCATCTCGCCCATAGACGTGCAGGGCCACTTACTCCAGGGTGCAGCAGCCTTGTCCGGCTCTACGTCAAACGAACAAAGTGATCTGTGGCTTGCCCTGGAGGTACCCCCATGCTATGACACATGACACGTGCCAGTGTGTCAGAAGTCAAGTCTTTGGGTGACAGTCGAGGCAGTGCAGGGCAGTGAGTTTCATCAGGAATGGAAGAGGCATTTGGGGGTCTTGGGAATGATGGACCGACCCCTGAGGCTCGTCCTGTCTCTCCTCGTTCGAGCGCCTCTTCTTGAGATGCCAGGGGAGAGCCGTGAACACTTTCCCGATGGAGTAGTGAAAGGGCCCATCATCTGGAGCTTAGCAGGGGAAAACGGGGCTCCTCTTGAATCTTGGCAGAACCTTCAGGGTTCCTCTCGAGTGGAGACAGGTCGGGCGGGGAACTTCTTTGGTCACAACAAGGGTGTGAAAGAGCCTTTCGAGGTCTAGGAGGGAAGGGTTGATTTCCACCTAGATGCCCCTGTGGACAAGGGCCTCACTCCACCTGCAGGGGAGAAGGTTCTGGTTTTTCTCAGGTGCTGGTTGGGTCCACTTGGGATATGATGGGACCACAGAAACCTGCCCTTGTGGCCACAGGAGAGGACAGTCTCCAAGTGATTTGTGAGGCGCCGCTGGAGATTCATCTCCCGGCGTTGCCGGGTCCTCAGTCCTGGTCTGGTGCTGAAGCTGAAACCTGAGCTTGCCTCGCCCATGCTAACATAGATCTTGGGTTTGTGCTGGAGCCCCCACAGGGGAGTCAGGTCTCGTCTTGCCTGGAGACGTGCACAGCCGCTTTCCTCCCCAACTGCAGCAACAGTGTCCGGGACCCTGTCAAGGGGATACAGGGATCTGTGGCTTGCCCTCGAGGTACCCCAGGGCTGTCACACGTGCCAGTGTTCTGGAGTCGAGCCTCGGGGTGACAGTCGAGGCAATGCAGGGCAGTCAAGTTCATCTGGTGTGGACGAGGCATTTGGGGGTGTTGGGGAATGGTGGCCCAACCTGTGAGCCTCCTCCCGACTATCCAGGTGTGAGCACCTCCTCTTGGGTTGTGACGGGAACACTGCAAAACCTTTCCCGATGGAACAGAAAAAGAGCCCCTTATCTGGAGCTCAGCAGGGGAAATCGGTGCTCCTCTTGAGTCTTGGCGGGACCCTCAGGGTTCATCTCCAGTGGGGACGTGTGGAGCAGGAACTTCTTGGGTCACAGCAATGGTGAGAAGTAGCATTTCGAGGTCCAAGAGGGAACGGGTGATTTCCCCAGGGACGCCGCAGTGGACAAGGCCCTCACTCCGCCTGCAAGGGAGAAGCTTCTGGTTTTTCTCGAGTTGCGGCTGGGTCCTCTCAAGTTACGATGGGGACCTCAGGGACCCACCTCTGTAGCCTCAGGAGAGGCTAGTCTCCATGCGAGTTGCCACTGGGTATTCCTCCCCGGTCGTCGCCGGGTCCCCTAGGGCTCGTCTGGTGCTGAGACTGCAGCCTGAGCTTGCCTCGCCCGTGCTTACCTAGGTCTTGGGGTTCTCCTGGAGCTCCCACAGGGGAGTCAGGCCTCGTCACGCCTAGAGACGTGCACGGCTGCTTCCTTCCCCCTCTGAAGCAGAAGTGTCCAGCACCCCGTCGAGCGGACACAGGGATCTGTGGTTTGCCCTCGAGGTACCCAAGGGCTATCATATATGCCAGTGTGTCGGGAGTCAAGTTTTAGTGTGACAGTCGAGGCAGTGCAGGGCAGTGAGGTTCTTCAGCAATGGACGAGGCATTTGGGGGTCTTGGGAATGATGGACCGACCCCTGAGGCTTGTTCTGTCTCTCCTCGTTCGAGGTCTTCTTCTTGGGATGCCAGGAGAGATCTGTGAACACTTTCCCGACAGAGCAGGGAAAGGGCCTGTCATCTGGAGCTCAGCAGGGGAAAACGGGGCTCCTATTAAGTCTTGGCGGGACCCTCGGGGTTCCTCCCGAGTGGGGACGGTTGGGTCGGGGAACGTCTTTGGTCACAACAAGGGTGTGAAGGAGCCTTTCGAGGTCTAGGACAGAAGGGGTGATTTCCCACGAGATGCCCCATGGACAAGGGCCTCACTCCACTGGCATGGGAGAAGTTGCTGGTTTTTCTCTAGTCCTGGTGGGGTCCTCTCGAGTTTAGATGGGACCAGCAGAAAGCCGCTCTTGTGGCCACAGGAGAGGACAGTCTCCGCGCGATGTGCAAGGCGCCTCTGGGGATTCATCCCCAGTCGTCTCTGGGTCTTCAATCCTGGTCTGGTGCTGAAGATGGAGCCTGAGCTTGCCTCGACCATGCTGATATAGGTCTTGGGTTTCCGCTGGAGCCCACAAAGGGGAGTAGTCAGGCCTCAGCTAGCCTGGAGACGTGCACAGCCGCTTTCTTCCCCAACTGCAACAACAGAGTCCTGGTTCCTGTCGAGCAGATACAGGGATCAGTGGCTTGAACTCGAGGTAACCCAGGGCTCTCACATGGGACACTATGCCGGAGTCGAGCCTCAGGGTGACAGTCGAGGCAGTGCAGGGCAGTCAGGTTCACCTGGAGTGGACGAGGCATTTGGGGTTCTTGGGAAAAGGTGAACAGACACCTGAGGTTCCTTTGGACTCACCTGGTGTATTGGGGAATGGTGGCCCAAACTGTGAGACTCCTCCCAACTCTCCAGGTGCAAGCACCTCCTCTTGACATGCAAGAGGAACACCAGGAAACCTTTCCCAATGTAGCAGGGAAAGGGCCATTTATCTGGAGCTCAGCAGGGGAAAACGGGGCTCCTCTTGATTCTTGGGGGGAGCCTCGGGTTTCTTCTCGAGTGGGGACAGGTGGGGAGGGGAACTTTTTGGATCACAGCAAGGGTGTGAAGGGGCCTTTTGAGGTCCAAGAGGGAAGGGGTGAATATCCCCGAGATGCCTCTTCGGACAAGGGCATCTTCCCATCTGCAGGGAAGTGTCTGGTTTTTTTTCGAGTTGTGGAGGGGTCCTCTCAAGTTATGACGGGGCCCCAGAGACCCACCCCTGTGGCCCCAGGAGAGGCCAGTCTCCGTGAGAGGCACGAGGTGCATCTCGGATTCTTCCCCAGTGGCGCCAAGTCTTCAGTCCCATTCTGATGCTGAGGCCAGAGCCTGAGCTTTCTTCACCCATTCCTACGTAGGTCTTGGATTTCCTGTGGAGCCCTTTCAGGGGAGTCAGGCCTCATCTCGCCCATAGACATGCAAGGCCTCTACTCCAGGGAGCAGCAGCCGTGTCCGGTTCTCCATCGAACGGACAAATGGATCTGTGGCTTCTCCTGGAGGTACCCCAGGGCTATCACCAGTTCCAGGGTGTCGGAAGTCGAGCCTCGGGAAGGAAGTCGAGGCAGTGCAGGGCAGTCAGGTTCATCTGGAGTGGACGAGCCATTTGGGGTTCTTGGGGAAAGGTGACCAGACACCTGAGGCTCCACTGGACTCGCCTGGTGTGAGGGCCTCCTCTTGGGATTCGAGGGGAGAGCCAGAAACCCTTTCCACTTGGAGCTGGGAAAGGGCCCCTCATCTGGAGCTGAGCATGGGAAAATGGAGCTCCTCTTGAGTCGCGGTGGGACCCTCGTTGGTCCTCTCGAGTGGGGACGTGTGGGGGGGAATCTTCTTGGGTCACAGCAAGGGTGTGAGAAGCATTTTGAGGTCCAAGAGGGAATGAGTGATTTCCTGCAGGACGCCGCAGCGAACAAGGGCCTCAGTCCCTTGCAAGGGTGAAGATTCTGATTTTTCTCGAGTTGCAGAGGGGTCCTCTCGAGTTATGATGGGGACCCCAGGGACCCGCTGCTGTGGCCTCAGGAGAGGCCAGTCTCCTTGCGAGTTGCGAGGCACCTCTGGGGATCCCTCCCCAGACGTCCCCAGGTCCTCAGTCCTCATCTGTTGCTGAGTCCAGAGCATGTGCTTGCCTCGCCCATGCTGACATAGGTCTTAGGGTCTCCCTGGAGCCCCAACAGGGGAGTCAGGCCTTGTCTTGCCTGGACACATGCACAGCCACTTACCTCGCCAACTGCAGCAACAGTGTCCGGTTCCCTGTCCAGCAGACACAGGGATCAGTGGCTTGCCTTCGAGGTATCCCAGGGCTATCACAAGTGCCAATGTGCTGGAGTCGAGCTTCGTGGTGACAGCCAAGGCAGTGCAGGGCTGTCAGGTTCTTCTGGATGAGGCATTTGAGGGGTCTTGGGGAATGGTGGACCAAACTGTGGGACTCCTCCCCAATATCCAGGTGTGAGCACCTCCTTTGACATGTGAGGGGAACACCGCCAATCCTTTCCCGATGGAGCAGGGAAAGGGCCCCTCATCTGGAGCTCAGCAGGGGAAAATGGGGCTCCTCTTGAGTCTTCGCGGGACCCTCAGGGTTCCTCTTGAGTGGGGACGGGTGGGGCTGGTAACTTCTTGGGTCACAGCAAGTGTGTGAAGGGGCCTTTCGAGGTCCAACAGGGAAGGGGTGAATTTCTCCAAGATGACACATTGGACAAGGGCCTCTCCCCGCCTGCAAGGAATTGTCGTTTTTTTTTTTTTTTTTTTTNACCTTGTAGATCAACTATACTTCAATAAAAATTAAAACAAATTTATAAGGCAAACATTCTTTATCTCTGTGTCTCATAATATAATATTAATATCAATGAATATTTATAGAAACACTTCTAGGCCACATTTTAGACCAAAGTTATTTAACTAACATTATGGAGACAAGAATTATGAGAATGCCTTTTCCAGTGCTGAAACTCAACTGAAAATGTAGGTTTTAGGTTTTAAAATCTAAATCGTCAGGTTTTAATTAAACTGAAGGCAGTCAATTACCCTGAAATACACTGAGGTGATCACTCGCACCCTCCACCCCGCACCCCTGCACAAATCCTATTGCTCCCACTTCTGCAACGTGCATCCTTTGTTCTCCCTGTCACGGCCTTGGTTCCGGCCACGGCTCCCTTGGCTGTGCTGAGAGTTGCCCCTTCAGTGCTCTGGTCCTGCAGTTTCCTCTGCCTGTGACCCCCCATCAACAACCTTAGATGAAAGTGACCTGGGTCCTCTCCAACTCATTCCCTCTGTCATCCAAGGTGCACCCTGGATCTAGCTGTATCAAAGACTTTTGGGGTTCAGGGTCTCTCCGGACCTCACCTCCTTTTCCTCACCTGGAGCTATTACCTGTTTGCAGGTGCCAGCTGTGACGGCAGCTCCTCGGGAAAGCCTCCCTGAGTCTCCCGAGACAAGAGGAAAGATGCCTCCCACATGCACACAAAACATAAACTTTGCCCCATCAGAACCCGTGACCCAGTGTTCAGCTCACATCCATCTCCCTGCTTCCTGTATTCGCAGAGCCTAACACAAAGGCTGGCACAAAGCAGGCATCCACTGGAGAAAAGTGTATGTAGTGAATGAGTGGATGCTGGTCCAATGAATGAGTGAGCGAACGAACACAAACATGAATAAATGAACACGAGTCCTTAAGAAGCTGCTCTGTGAGGCAAACAGTCAGTCTGGAATAGAAGACAAAGCTGCGGATGTAAATAAGTTCTTTCAGCTCCACGTGCATGGGCTGTCCCTTTAAAGTATAATAAAGACCCCCGGAATCTATCAAAGGAGTCCCTTATTTAGGCACGAGATACATAATGAGATATTCTTGCTTAAACTTTTTTAAAACCCTTTTTATTTCGTATTGGAGTTCAGCCGAGGGACAATGTTGTGATAATTTCAGGTCCAGAGCAAAGGGACAAAGCCACATACATACATGTATCCATTCTCCCCCAGATCCCCTCTCATCCAGTCTGTCACATCAAGCAGAGTTCTCTGTGCTAGACAGCAGGTCCTTATTGGTGATCTATTTTTAAATATAGCTGTGTGTACATGGCCATCCCAACTTCTTACTATCTCTTCCCCCATTCTCCCCCTACTTCACCCCGGCTTGCTAAAAAATTTTTCAGCAAAGCACAGGTTGAAAGTCCCTTGTATATCTGGCTGTCAACAGGGTGATGAGAAACTTCTGTTAACATGAGGAAGGGAAACATACACGTGTCAACTAAGAGGAAGCATGGGTCCCCAGACAACCAGGCCCCCCAGGTCCTCAGGGGAACCCCAAACCAATCCTTCCCTAGACACACATACACACACAAACCAAGACAGGCATACAAGTTTGCAGCAGCATGGAACAAGTCCCTTCCCACCAAGGCTAAGGACTGCAGAATTTTAGAGCCTGACCTTTCCATCCCCACTGGCCAGGGTCCCTGCTCAGTTATATATGCACCATGGATTTATGGGCAAGTTCCTTCACTCCTCTTAGCCTGCTTCCTGGGGCTAGGTAAAAGGGTACAGACATCAGCATGTTATAGAACTTTAAGACTAAAAACCATGTTGTACATAAAAGACTCAATAAATACTAGCTGTGGGGTTGCAAGGCATTGTTAGAATTTGAGACTACTGTTCTCCGTTCTCTTCATCACCTGCCACGATTATCAACAGTGCTTCCCTACAACAGATTCCCTTAGCAACACGCCTAAATAATGAAGTGGCCAGAGAGAGAGTTCCAAATATCAATTTAGATCAAAGCTGAACTGATGGCAAGTTGACATGCATGGATTTCCAAATGACTCCTTGCTCCCAGAGAGGACACGCCAGCACTCCCATGATCATAATGATTCGTGTGCACCAATTTTGCCCTCTGCTTTAAAAAATTCAAAAATTCACCAGCCCCAGCTTGTTCTGTCCTCATGTGACAACACATTGTGCTGGCTTGTTGAGCAGTGAAACACCCACGTTAGCGTAAGTCAATCACTTTCTCGAGGGTGAGGGAAAAAAAACAGGAAAACCATGGAAAAAGTTACATTTGGAGGGCAAAACATCCACCCAGTTTTGTAAGAACCACAAGGATGGAGGAGGCAGAATGATCTGGAACGTAAGACTGTGATAAGAAAGTTATTCCTCTGATAAGCTTTCAGGATTGATTGTCCTGAGGTCTATCACAGGACAGTAACAGATTTTAGAACGCTTGTTCTAACAGAACAATAACAGATAACAGATTTTAGAATTTTTCTTCTCTTCATATGATAGGCAAATAACAGGAGACTATTCTTGTTGAGTTTCTAAATTCAAGATAAACAAGAATTTCAGCTGTGACAGCATCTCTCAGCAATGGCCTTTGCATGCTTCAGGCAGTTTAATGACATGCTCCCCAAATGAGCCACCGCCCACCTCTGTGAGGGAGGAAGGGAGTGAAAGTCTCTCAGTTGTGCCCAACTCTTTGTGACCCCATGGACTGTAGCCCGCCAGGCTCCTCTGTCCATGGGATTCTCCAGGCAAGAATACTGGGGTGGGTTGCCATTTCCTCTCCAGGGGGATCTTCCTAATTGAGGGATCAAACCCAGGTTTCCCACATTGCAGGTGGATTCTTGATCATCTTGATCACCAGGGAAGCACCCCCCCCCACCATTGTAGTGGATATCATATCTCATCTGATCAGAGGTTAGCATCATGCATGACAACAAACACTTGAAGATAATGTCTAGGGTGGTATCTACAGGGATGGGGTTTTGATTCTATTAGCAACCCTCAGAGAATACAGTGAGCGAGATCTTAAGAAATTTGACAGACTGAATATATTTCAAAAGAGACAAAATTTCCATTCTTGGCTGCACAACTTGCAGGATCTTATTCCCCAGCAAGGATGGAACTGATCCCCACTGCAATGGGAACATGGAGTCAGCCACTGGCCCGCCAGGGAATTCCCAAGATACAACATTTTAATATGCTAAAACTAAATAAAGGTGTTTTTCAAAATACGTATATTAAGAAAATAAAGGAAACTATAATGAGAGGTTAGATTAAGAGATAGAGACCCAGGAAAGAACTATCTCAACAGTATTCCCCATATATATATGTGTGTATGTGTATATATATATATATATTTTTTTTTTTTTAATAGTCCCATACCTTGCTCATGGGGCTTTCCTGGTGGCTGAGTGGTAAAGAATCTGCATGCCAATGCAGGTGATATGGATTCAATCCCTGGAGAAGAAATGGCAACACATTCCAGTATTCCTGCCTGGGAAAACCCATGGACAAAGGAGTCTGACAAGCTACAGTCCATGGGGTTGCAAAGAGTTGGATACCACTTAGCAACTAAACAACTACAATNATATGGATTCAATCCCTGGAGAAGAAATGGCAACACATTCCAGTATTCCTGCCTGGGAAAACCCATGGACAAAGGAGCCTGACAAGCTACAGTCCATGGGGTTGCAAAGAGTTGGATACCATTTAGCAACTAAACAACTACAATAAACTTGATTTTTATAACAAGACAATAGTTACCAAAAGAAACGAAGCCTTAGAGCACACTCTTGAGAAACTTTATTTCAGATGATATATATAATAAAATTGCCATGAAAATAATAACACCCGTAACCGCACATACTGATTGCACAGTAAGCCAAGCAAAAAGACAGCTATTTTACAATATACATTCACGAATCTTGAAAAATCCTGAAGCAGATATTGTCATCCGCATTATTCGTCTACAAAAACTAGAATTCTAAGAGCTAAAAGGCAAAGAAGAGCAAGACACAAAATGATGAATGTTTTTTATCATTTTCTCAGTCTAAGAGTTATGTTTTAAACATCTATTTTTTATCTTCTTCATCCTATTGGAGCAAGTAAGCTGTTTGAAAGCAAATAATTAAACATGAAATCATTCTCTCCACCATCTGTGAAGTTTTTGTTTGGGGTACAATAATGAGTAAAACAGAAATTTCACTCTCTAAAACCCAAGTCTGTGCAGAATCACATACTTTCCTTATTGAAAATACATATATGGCTCTTTTTAGAGAGAAAGGAGGGAAAGGGATGAAAATTAGACTATAGAGACTTCTTTTTTATTTTTCTATAATGTAGCCTGGCATGCTGCAGTACATGGGGTCACAAAGAGTTGGACACAACTGAGCAAGTGAACTGACTGAGTCTGTGTTATAATTTCTGGATAAATCCTTGAATGAATCCCCAACTCTGAATTCAAATATAGATTATCCTTCTCCATGTACTACATTTGCACAGATCTTTTCAGAGATTCTTTTTCTAATTCATGACACTCTTTGCTACATCTGTTTTCTGCCGTATCTCTGCCCTGGCTTTATGCTCTGGACATTCTGATTCTACTTACTTATCTCTTATAGACCTTAAAATCTGTCAGGAGTTATTTATTATGTGGGTTGAGGGGATGTTCCTTCTGCACTGACTGTGTCTTCTGACTCTCTTGGGGTTACTTATGGTCTCAGTGTTATGTATTGTTTAAGCTCATCTTCAGCAAGAATGGGCTTCCCTGATGGCTCAGCTGGTAAAGAACCCATCTGCAATGCATGAGACCCCGGTTCGATTCCTGGGTCAGGTAGATCCACTAGAGAAGGGATAGGCTACCCACTCCAGTATTCTTGGGCTTCCCTGGTGGCTCAGCTGGTGAAGAATCCTCCTGCAATGTTGGAGACCTGGGCTGGGAAGATCCCCTGGAGAAGGGAATGGTTACCCATTCCAGTATTCTGGCATGGAGAATTCCATGGACCATACAGTCCATAGAGTCACAAAGAGTCGGACACGACTGAGCGACTTTCACTTCCACCTCACTGTCACTCAGCAAAAGTGAGCCCTGCAGGAACCCTGGATCCAGGAAAGGTGAAGGTGTGTCTAGAGAGCCGATCACTAGGGGGCGGCCTCAGAGCCCGAGATTCGGGGTTCTCTGAACTGCCAATGCCTGTTTGAGGCTCCTCCCTCACGAGGATAGCATAGGTTTGCACGCTAAGTCCTTTTAACCATGTCCAACCCTGTGCAACCCTATGGACAGCAGCCCACCAGGCTCCTCTGTGCATGGGATTCTCCAGGCAAGAATACTGGAGTGGGTTGCCATGCCCTCCTCCAGGGGATCTTCCTGACCCAGGGATGGAACCCCTGTCTCTCTGTGTCCTGCATCACAGGTCCATTCTTTGCCAGGGATTCCCATAAGGCGGGTGTGGTGCTTGAATTTCCCCTTCAAGAGCCTGTTACACCCACAGCCAGCGTCCCTCCCCCTGCTCCCTAGGAGGTTACTTCTTTTAAACTTCCACTTGTGGCTTCTATTAACTTCACAGAGGAGGTCGAGTTTCTATTCTTCCTGCGCATCAGGAATCCCACCACATGCATGTCTAAGCATGGTTTAAAACCCCAGCCTCTAAGGTCCTCCAACCTGGATTCCTACTGAGGATTCCAGACCTGACTCATGTTTGATGCCTGTTCCCCAAGACTTTCCCTTCTTTGCTTTTGGAGCACCTCTGTTTTTTTAATGCCACTATATTAAGGTCAGGGATCTCGCCCGTCAACTCAGTTTACTGTTTTGCTGGAAATCTTAAGTAAGACCTGTCTTCTTTATGTTTTCACATAATTCCTCAGGAACTATTACCCCAAAATGAACAGAGATAATTATTTCTAACATTTTCATGTTGATAAATACTCACACTTTAAATCTGCAGAGAAGAGCTATACAATTTTAAGTCCTTACTTTTTATTTAACATCTGCTTTTTAAAATAGAGTTTAAATTACTAAGGTAAATCTCATTTAACCATTAATTATATCCCCCTCCAAAACAGAACATAAAAACCCAAGGGAACACAAAATTAATCTCTGGGCCGCATGTTTTAGGGCTCAGCCCACACACAATCTAAACTCTTTACTTGGTTCCCCATAAACACCAAATGTGAGATGAATTCAGTGGCTAGGAGGTGATGTTAAAGTGGGAAAATTTTTATCTCAAACTCAAATCTTAATCTTTTTTTAACAGTTTTATAAGTCCTTTTTATTTCAGCCACCAGGCTGGTCAAAATGATATGTGTGTATGAAACTGATATGTGCTAGAAAGTCATTCATTTTCTTAAAACTTAACTTGCTGAGTATTTTTTTAAATAGGCAATGATTTTTGAGGTATCTTTTGTTGTTTATTTTACAAAATTCTGTTTTAGGGTGTTTTTCCATTTATTTTTTTAATTGAAGTATAGTTNGTGCTAGAAAGTCATTCATTTTCTTAAAACTTAACTTGCTGAGTATTTTTTTAAATAGGCAATGATTTTTGAGGTATCTTTTGTTGTTTATTTTACAAAATTCTGTTTTAGGGTGTTTTTCCATTTATTTTTTTTATTGAAGTATAGTCGCTCAAATGTTAATTTTGATGTGCAAAACCATCTGTAAATGCTTAGAGAAGAAATCAGGAGCTGCCCAGAAAACATTCAGCACCTCAGCCAACTGAGAGTACTCAAAAGGATCCCTCAGTGACTTCCTGGTCATGTAGGCATATTATTTGTGAATGAATCTTATTTATTTTTGTTTGTTTTGCATTTTTGTTTCTTTTAATATGGTTGGAAAACCCATTCATTAAAGATCTCACAATTCTATAGTACATTTCATTAGAATAGGATTTTTCATGAGACCTTATAATCCAGTTAGGTTCTTCACATTGTCTGTGTGGTTATCTGGCCAGAGAAATTGGGTCTCAGACTATAAAAGGCACGAGTCCTTCTAATCTACACATGAACAAATATAGCACCTAGGAAATCATTGTCAAGTGCCAATAGCTTCATTTCTGTTTCACTCCATCTGAAGATGGTTGCTGTCCTCTAGGAGCTCACTGGTCCCTTAACGCTCTACGGATGATAAAAATAAACAGCAGCAGCCATATTCAGTCCTGCACTGGATCTGAACCTAAGGACAGTTAGTCCATTACCCCCACCTACCGCAGTAGAAGAGGGAGGTCACTATGATGACGCAGGGCAGAACAGGTCAAAAGCAAACTGCTGGGATGAGAGGAGTTCTCGAAGGTCACCCGGTGGGATTGGCTGGAAAGTGGCTCTAGCTCCGGCAAATGTTTTTGCTTGGTTTGAAGTCCTCGCAAGAGCTGTTGCTATATAACAGAATTACACATCCTTTGGGAGACATCTTTCTCTCACATGTAGTGTGAAATTCTTGGTGATATCGACGGAGGCTTCACATAGGTATAGAGGTAGAAGAAATCCAGCACATTTGACAATTACAAAACATGTCACAGNTACACATCCTTTGGGAGACATCTTTCTCTCACATGTAGTGTGAAATTCTTGGCGATATCGACGGAGGCTTCACATAGGTATAGAGGTAGAAGAAATCCAGCACATTTGACAATTACAAAACATGTCACAGATGGAATATTATCTAACCATACTCCCACCTCCGCCTCCCTGCTGGGCAGCAGTTATACGGTCCTCGCCAAGAGCTACAGACCTGCAGTGGGTCGGTTGCTCACTCGCAAGGAAAACAATTTTTAATGCATGCAGTGGGATGGCTGAACCAAAAAAACAAAGTAAAACAAAATAAAAAGGCATCTCAAGTGACCAGAAAAAAATAAGTACATGGAAATAGGCAGGGTGTGAAGCAGAATATAGCCGGGAAAAACACAGTATTTCATTGGTTGCTTAAAAAAACCAGGGGTGTTCAGGTTTGGCTCAGGAATAAGGGGAAGTCTTAAACAAGAACAGTAATGGTAAACACATGCCAAGCTCACTATAATCTTCCTACTTTTTCTTTCACTGCTGTGTACTTTAAATTTTCTCATAGCAGGCATCTTTAACAACCAACTATGTAAACTTATTATTTCCATATGTTCTTCCCTCTTCTCCTCCTAAATTCCAAACATTGCCCTCAAGAGCTTTCAAAGCTGAATTAAATCAGAGAAGACACTGAGCAATTTTGTGCAAACATCTTTGAGATTGAAGAATTTATGCCTTATAAATGGTGTGAATAATACATTTGACTCTAACACAAACTTCTTTTATAGCCTTGCATGAAATTCGTACTACACATCTATATTAGACAGGCTTCACAGGTCCAGATGAAATATCCGCCTATGAAATTATTGTCATAGGAGGGTTACTTGTATTCATAATGAAAAACCTGATAGAATGTTAAAGCTTTCCCAATGAGAGATGGATGCCTTTCTTTTATCTTGCTCCTTGAGGGGAATAAAAAGCTTCGGGGATTTCAGATAAAGCTTATCAGTATCACCTAAGAGTTAATCACATCAAAGATAGAATGAGATTAATATTATGTGTGTGCATACTCAGTCTCTAGGTGGTGTCTGACTTTTTTGCAATCCCATGGACTGGAGCCCACTAGTCTCCATTGTCCATGGAATTCTCCAGGCAAGAATACTGGAATGGGTTGCCATTTCCTCCTCCAGGAGATCCTCCCGATCCAGAAATCAAAACCANCTAGGTTGTGTCTGACTTTTTTGCAATCCCATGGACTGGAGCCCACTAGTCTCCATTGTCCATGGGATTCTCCAGGCAAGAATACTGGAATGGGTTGCCATTTCCTCCTCCAGGAGATCCTCCCGATCCAGGAATCAAAACCGTGTCTCCTGCATCTCCTGAATTGTCAAGAATATTCCCTACCACAGAGCCCCTGGGAAGCAGGAAGGGTGAATTCTTTTGTACCAGCTTTCACACTGAATAATTATAATTGCCAAAATTTTGCAACATGAGTTCTTTGAAAACATGCTTAGTCACTCAAAGAGAGTCAGATTCCTACTATCCACTTCAAGAGACATGAAAAACAACCAACACAGCTTTCTGTTCTCTCAACCTTTTCATGAATCATCCTTGAAGTCTCAAGTTATTCAACAATATTTCTCTTAAAGTATGAGAAAATTAAAAAAAAGAGAGAGAGAAATTTTTGCTCTTCCTCACAGTATCTCAGATTTGGTTGGAAACAGTCTGCTGGGGGAATTTTTCTGTCATCTATCAAGAGAATGTCTAGTCCAGGCTTCAATAAGAAAGAGTAGTGAGTACTGGTCCCTGTTCAGAAATAAATACAAGAGAGGGTACACACGTTGTTTATCACCCAGGGTTTTAGAATATAAACTATTCCACGAAGCTTATATAAGGATTTACTCATGGAACAGATGCATCGGAACCAATGGCAAAGCTCTGGAGGCAAACACTGTGAGCTGCCCGGGCTCCTGCTTGCTGACGGGACCCACACTACAGAGCAGCAAGAGGCGGGACAAGAGGCGCAATTGAGCGCCTCCCCTAGAGGGCGAGACTCCAGAGGGAGCCAAAATACTCAGCAATTAAGATGACACTTTAATGCAGTATTTTCAAAGATGTGCAGGCGTGCTAAGTCCCTTCAGCCTTGTCCACCTCTGTGTGACCCCCTGGACTATAGTCTGCCAGGCTCCTCTGTCCATGGGATTCTCCAGGCAAGGATACTGGCGTGGGTGGCCATGTCCTCCTCCAGGGGATCTTCACAACCCAGTGATCAAACCTGCATCTCTTATGCCTCCTGCATTGGCAGGCAGGTTCTTTACCACTAGCACCACCCTTTTAAATGTGTAAATTAACACAACAAAGCTGATGAAGAATAAACTTTCAATATTTTTTTCAATATGTTAAGTAAAGATGTTGGATCTCCACAGAGTCTGGAAGGAGACTGTACTGATCTTGACTATTTAAACTCTGAACAATTTGTTCATCGTGGATTTTTTTTCTTTTTTTTTTTGGTCATACATATTGAGCTTTAAATACTGCATTAGCTTGTTTTAATTTCTGAATTTTTTGGTGCCTCTTAAATATGCATACAAGGTGACTTCCTCATCTCACCACACTCCCAGGCCTACTAGACTGAGGGGTTAATTCATGACTTTTCCCATTCTATTTTTCCAGGCACTTTCCTTTTTCTTTACAAGTTGAGGCTGCCATGTGACATGGCTCTGGCCTCTTGCATATGCACATGGCTCCTATGAAAAATTTTGCATTTGTTGTTGATTTCTGATACAAAACAGGTGAGTCAAAAAGTTGGTTATCCCCCATTCTCCTGCTGTTGCCTGCCTCTGAACNATTCACCCATTCCAGTCCATTTTAGTTCGCTGATTCCTAGAATGTCAATGTTCACCCTTGCCATCTCCTGTTTGACCACTTCCAATTTGCCTTGATTCATGGACCTGACATTCCAGGTTCCTATGCAATAATGCTCTTTACAGCATCGGACCTTGCTTCTATCACCAGTCACATCCACATCCGGGTATTGTTTTTGCTTTGGCTCCATCCCTTCATTCTTTCTGGAGTTATTTCTCCACTGATCTCCAGCAGCATACTGGGCACCTACTGACCTGGGGATTCCTCTTTCGGTATCCTACCATTTTGCCTTTTCACGCTGTTCATGGGGTTCTCAAGGCAAGAATACTGAAGTGGCTTGCATTCCCTTCTCCAGTGGGCCACGTTCTGTCAGCCCTCTCCACCATGACCCACCCTGCAGGCATGGCTTGGTTTCATAGAGTTAGACAAGGCTGTGGTCCTAGTGTGATTAGATTGACTAGCTTTCTGTTGGCATTCTGGTGAGGGTGACACTGGTTCGATCCCTGGTCGAGGTGGATCCCACAGGCCACAGGGCAGCTAAACACATGTGCCACAGCTATTGAGCCCACACGTCCTGAAGTCGGTGGTCCTCAACAGAAGCCACCGCTATGGGAAGCCCACACACCACAGATGGAGACTGGCCCCAATTCTCTGCTACTAGAGAAATGTTTGTACAGCAACAAAGACCCAACACAGCCGTAAATAAATAAATAAATATCATAAAAAGAGAGATAAGGAATGTCCCAATATTCTCTGGGCTACCTCATTATCCTAGTTTGAAGGGCAATCGAATCATCACTGTGGTAAGGCCTTTGATAGAATAAGCCAATATACACATTTTCTGTTTACAGAAATTGAGATCAAAAGGAAAGGCAACAAGAGATTTCCTTTTCATCAGAGACACAGTTCACAGCAGAATNACAGCATCGGACCTTGCTTCTATCACCAGTCACATCCACATCCGGGTATTGTTTTTGCTTTGGCTCCATCCCTTCATTCTTTCTGGAGTTATTTCTCCACTGATCTCCAGCAGCATACTGGGCACCTACTGACCTGGGGATTCCTCTTTCGGTATCCTACCATTTTGCCTTTTCACGCTGTTCATGGGGTTCTCAAGGCAAGAATACTGAAGTGGCTTGCATTCCCTTCTCCAGTGGGCCACGTTCTGTCAGCCCTCTCCACCATGACCCACCCTGCAGGCATGGCTTGGTTTCATAGAGTTAGACAAGGCTGTGGTCCTAGTGTGATTAGATTGACTAGCTTTCTGTTGGCATTCTGGTGAGGGTGACACTGGTTCGATCCCTGGTCGAGGTGGATCCCACAGGCCACAGGGCAGCTAAACACATGTGCCACAGCTATTGAGCCCACACGTCCTGAAGTCGGTGGTCCTCAACAGAAGCCACCGCTATGGGAAGCCCACACACCACAGATGGAGACTGGCCCCAATTCTCTGCTACTAGAGAAATGTTTGTACAGCAACAAAGACCCAACACAGCCGTAAATAAATAAATAAATATCATAAAAAGAGAGATAAGGAATGTCCCAATATTCTCTGGGCTACCTCATTATCCTAGTTTGAAGAGCAATCAAATCATCACTGTGGTAAGGCCTTTGATAGAATAAGCCAATATACACATTTTCTGTTTACAGAAATCGAGATCAAAAGGAAAGGCAACAAGAGATTTCCTTTTCATCAGAGACACAGGTCACAGCAGAATTATAACAATTACACTGCCTTCTTTTCCTAGCCCAGTTTTCTTAAAAGATGAATCAGGATGGTTTCCAAAAAACTGACTCTGAGAAGATGCCAGGATACAAGCATCTTTGCGTAGCCTCACAGGAATGGCAGCCTATGCCCACGTTTATTATGTAGTCCTAGGAGCCAAAGGTCCATATCTGTGCTATCCAACACGGTAGCCACCATAAATAGATGACTATTTATACTTTAATTTTAGGGAATTAAAATTAAATAAATTTAAAAATTCATTCTTTCAGTTGCACAAGCAAAGAAGATTGAGCACAAAAGAATTCATGCTTTTGAATTGTGGTATGGGAGAAGACTCTTGAGAGTCCCTGGACAGCAAGGAGATCAAACCAGTCAATCCTAATCAAAAAGTGGGCAAAAGAACTAAACAGACATTTCTCCAAAGAAGACATACAGATGGCTAATAAACACATGAAAAGATGCTCAATATCATTCACTATCAGATAAATACAAATCAAAACCACAATAATGTATCATCTCACGCCAGTCAGAATGGTCACCATCAAAAAGTCTACAAACAAATGCTGGAGAAGGTGTGGAGAAAAGGCCATCCTCTTACACTGTTGGTGGGACTGCAAACTGGTACAGCCGCTATGGAGAACAGTGCAGAGATTCCTTAAAAAGCTGGAAGTAGAGCTACCATATGAACCAGTAATCCCACTGCTGGGCACACACTCTGAGGAAACCAGACTGAAAGAGACAACGGGTACCCCAGGGTTCACTGCAGCACTGAATGAACACTGCTCCCATGGGAGCAACCTAGATGTCCATCAGCAGATGATGGATGAGGAAGCTGTGGTACACACACACAGTGGAATATTACTCAGCTATAAAAAGGAATGCACTGGAGTCAGTTCTAATGAGGTGGATGAAACTGGAGCCTATTAAATAGAGTGCTGGTGGTTTAGTCACTAAGTTGTGTCTGCCTCTTGCAACTCCATGGACTGTAGCCTGCCAGGCTCCTCTGTTCATGGGATTCTCCAGGCAAGAACACTGGAATGAGTTGCCACTTCCTTCTCCAGAGGATCCTCTCAACTCAGGGACCAAACCCAGGTCTTCTGCATTGCAGGCAGATTCTTTACTGATTTAGTTACGAGGGAAGCCTATAGAGATTAAAGTAAGTCAGAAAGAGAAACACCAATAGTGTATATTAACATATATATATACACATATATATGGAATTTAGATAGATGGTAATGACTATCCTATAGGCAAGGCAGCAAGAGACATAGATGTAAAGAACAGACTTTTGGACTCTGTGGGAGAAGGGGAGGGTGGGATGATTTGAGAGAATAGCATGTATATTAGCATATGCAAAATAGATGACCAGTGCAAGTTCAATGCTCAAAGCTGGTGCCCTGGGACAACCCAAGGGATGGGGTGGGGAGGGAGGGAGGTGGGGTGTTCAGGGAATATATGTGCACCCATGGCTGATTCATGTCGATGTGCAGCAAAAACCAATACAATATTATAAAGTAATTATCCTACAATTAAAATAAATAAATTAATTATAAATAATAAAAGTTTAAACAATTAAAAATTAAAACAAAGAGACAAACCAGTCAATCCTAAAGAAAATCAACTCTGAATATTTATTGGAAGGACTGATGCTGAAGCTGAAGCTCTCATACTTTGGCTGCCTGATGCAAAGAGCCAACTCACTGGAAAAGACACTGATGCTGGGAGAGATTGTGGGCAAGAGGAGAAAGGGGTGGCAGAGAATGGAAGGGTTAGATAGCATCACTGACTCAATGGACATGAATTTGAGGAAACTTTTGGAGACAGTGAAGGACAGGGAGCCTGGCATAGTGTAGTCACGGCGTTGCAAAGAGTCAGACATGACTAAACGACTGAACAACAATAAGATATACTTTAGGCACAGTAACATTTAGCATTTTAAATTCAATGACCTTTAACAAATGTATAAACTCTATCACCACTGCCTCAATTGTGACATAAAATATTTCTCATGAAATACTTGCAGTAAATTCATTCCTGTGCCCTCCATTCCATTCCATGTCAGGGGACGTTTAACTTTAAGGAATCCAATATGTTGCATTTTTCTTCCTTTGTATGCCATTTCTCAAGGATTCTCTGTTCCTTATCAGTTCCTATTCTGGGAACAAGTAGAGCTGCACACAGCTCTCAGGACTGAGATCGTGAGAAACGGTATCTGCTTGGATTCCTTTCTGTAACTCCCTTCAGTGACTCTCTTCAGCGTCCACAACCTTGTACGTATCAGACTATCCATACTGTGGCTATTGATAAAATTCCATCCTGTGTAACATCTGAGTGATCATCTTCCTAAAGACATATAAGCTTGCATTTCTGCTAATAAAGCACCCTTGCTCCATCAGACCTGGGTCACTTTGTCTTTCTTTTTCTCTTTCTTTCCCTCGTTCTTTTTCTCTCTCTCTTTCTCTGTTTCATTTTCTTATCGTTGACTCTGGACCACCAGGTTCTGGTCCATTAAAGGACCACAACAGATGGAAACAGAATTTAGTTTATCTGGCTTTTCTTAAGTGAACGTGAATAGACTGCTGCTTATCTTCAAAGAATTTATCCATTTCATCTAAGCTGTCAAGTTCATTGTTTTCTATCACTGTCTTCTTAAACTGTAGGTTCAGTACTGATGTCTCCTCATTCATTCCTAATATTGATGAATATCTCTCTCTCTTGTTCCTATCAATCTAGTTAGAGGCTTACTGACATTATTGGTGTTGCTAAAGAACTAAGTTCTAATCTCATTGATCTTCATTATTTTTTATTTTCACTTATAATGATTTATAGTCATCTCCATTTTCTTCTTTCTTCTGTTTACTATAAGTTTAATTTTATTTCTTCAGATTTTATCCATCCCTAACATAAGCAAATAGTGATCTAAATCCCACCTCCTACCAAGCTCTGCTTTAATCATATACCATAAATTTGGATAAGTTGGGCTTTTATTGTCATTCAGATGAAAATATTTCAGAATTCCCCTTTGATTTTCTACATGATCTATGAGCCATTTAGAAATATATTGCTTAAATTCCAACATAATTTTCTGTATACCATTCAGCTACTGATTTTTAGTTTGGCTCTGATGTGCTCACTGATTACACAGCCATGACTTTAATCCTTTTTAATATGTAGAGACTCACTTTATGCTGATCTATGTTTGAGTTCTCCATCTCTGTGCTAAGTCTTGGAAACTCCTTTCAGCGAGCTGAGGCAATCATAGGACGCATCTCGTTTATTTACTTTTCCTGAGAAATCATAATCCTACTCCATCCTCTGCCTTTTGTCCACTGTCTGAAAACTCTACTTGCTAATATTCTGTCTGGTTTTCTTGTCTAAATCCTGAAGGTAAATCGAATCCCTTTTTCTCATCATGACCAGATAGTAAAGTCCCCTATATAATTTTTCAACGTAAAAATTATGTTTACCAAATCTTGATCAAACAAGAAGTATGTAAGACAGAAGCTCTCTGCTGATTCATATACAATTTTCAAAATTAGTACTAGATATTATGGTTAAAAACTATCATGAAAGAATTCAAGCATTCATATATTTTTCATTGGTTTGCATTTATAGTCCCCAAAATGTTGAGTTAGTATTTATTCCTTGGATTAATTGATTAATTAATCCATTGATTTATCAGCTAAGATGTTTTCCCCCACTGTGAAATGGAAAGTGTATGGTTTCCATGCTGAAGCTTTTCTTTTGTAAATATGGTTTTTTAAAGTAGGGCTGACTCTTTGGAAGTAAGAAATAAAAGCATTCAGGTGAGTCCTAAATTTCAATGAATCATGCTTTATTTTAGTCTATTATTTTAATTCAGAAAATGTTTGAATCTGGTGGAACTATCCAAGTAAAGATTTGAAATTTTCCCTTTAACTCCCAAATTGTAACTTCTCTACCTACGTTTGCATTATACAGTGAGACACATTAAAATCCAGATAAAATTCATAGAGACTAAATATTCAGATTTGTTGTCCCTTCCTCACTGCTAGTTCCCAAACTGCTATGCTCTGTGGAATCTTCAAAAATTGCTCCTTGGAACACCAAACTTGTATATGCAACTACTACTTGACGTTTTTACTTGGATGCTCAAGAATCATCTCACACTTAAAGTGTCCAAAACTGAGCCTGTGAAACTCCTTCCAACGTTGACTCTCTTTTAATCTTTCCCAAGTTAGTAAATACCACTTCCACCCTGCCCAACTGCCCAAGCCAAAAACTCGAGAGTCACGCTTGTCTTTCTCTTTCTCTCATATACACAACCTAAAAGGAAACACTTTGGACATGACATCCAAACACACTATAAACAGAATGTGGACTGCTGCCAACACTTTCATCCAAGCTACCACCATCCCCAGCCTAGATCGCCCTCCAGCTCCCAAAATGCTCCCTCTGCCCTGCCCCATGCACCCCCTTGCAATGCAGTCTGTCCTCAGCACGGCAGCCAGGGCGACGCTGTAAGTCTATTAGGTCCTTCTCTACACCATTCCTCTGCTCAAGCCTTCCAATGCTCCTCTTGCCTGCATGTGCGCTAAGTCACTTCAGTCGTGTCTGACTCTTTGTGACCCCATGGACTGCAGCCTGCCAGGCTTCTCTGTCCAAGGGATTCTCCAGGCAAGAATACTGGAGTGGGTTGCTATTCCCTTCGTCAGGGGATCTTCCCAGGGGACCCAGGGATCAAACTTGGGTCTCCCGAGTT
Organism: Raphicerus campestris; assembly: GCA_006410735.1. Taxonomy (NCBI): domain Eukaryota; kingdom Metazoa; phylum Chordata; class Mammalia; order Artiodactyla; family Bovidae; genus Raphicerus; species Raphicerus campestris. Next base: position 132,515 of record SJYW01015618.1, on the reverse strand, counting down.
CCAGATTCTTTACCATATGAACCAGCAGGTCTATATTATATCATCATATTACTATCTGTCTCCCCTAACAGAATGCAAACTCTGANTGTCTGACTCTTTGTGACCCCATGGACTGCAGCCTGCCAGGCTTCTCTGTCCAAGGGATTCTCCAGGCAAGAATACTGGAGAGGGTTGCTATTCCCTTCGTCAGGGGATCTTCCCAGGGGACCCAGGGATCAAACTTGGGTCTCCCGAGTTACAGATTCTTTACCATATGAACCAGCAGGTCTATATTATATCATCATATTACTGTCTGTCTCCCCTAACAGAATGCAAACTCTGAGTAAACCATTCCGTTTACTGGGGAAACCCCGTAATGGAAACATGTCTAGCACATCATATGCACTCAGTAAAGACTGACTGCATAATTAGTAAACTGAACCTTTGCTTTTATCTCCAAACAAGCAGAAGCTAAAGTACTCTGTGTGATGAGGTGAGGGGGTCCGGGGCACAAAAATACAAGTGAGGATGACAATCATTAATCACGTTCTGAGAGCTGCCAGGAGCCCTCTGCCAGCCCAGGCGATCAGGGCATCAGGGTCTCATTTCACTGACTTTATTTAATAGGGTGTGCAGTCTGCCTAACACACAGCCCAGAGGGGCTTTCAGCTTGGGAATGGTCAGAGTATTATGACAACATTGCCATCTTGCAGACTGGAGGGATCTCTCTATCCCTTTGGGCGTGTTAGCATATTGTCACCTGATCTTGGTTATGAACCATGTGACACACGTGCTTAGGCTTTCTGAAGTCCATCCCTGACTCACAGCATGGCAACGGAGACGTAAAAGAGAAATTAAAAAGTAACTCCACTGGTAGGAACAGAGACGCAGACGCAGGAATGGACGTCTGGACATGGCCGGGGCTGGGATGAAGGGAGATGGGGACTGACCTATGTGTGCAGCTGGGTGTAAAATGGCTAGCTAGTGGGAGCCTGCTCTATAGCACAGGAGCGCAGCCTGGGGCTCTGTGGTGGCGCAGAGGCGCGAGACGGGGTGGAGCGGAGGTCCAAGCGGGAGGGGCTCTATGTGTGCATGCAGCTGACGCACTTCACTGAACAACAGAGATAAACACGACATCGTAAAGCAACTATACCGCAATTAAAAAAACAACAACCCTCTTTAAAAAGCTTCAGGAAAATAAAAGGTTAAGGTGCTGACTAGATTAGTAAACACACTAGATAAGATTTGGAAACCTCGGTGTAGCCTTTACTGTATGAATAACAGAAAAGTTTCAGTGCTGTTGTCTGCAGAAGCAGGCAGAACCCTGGTCTCCTCAAACGTGACCATGGAGGCTTCCTTTGCCTTGATATTAGAGGATGACAGGGAGTTATAAATCCAAGAAAAACATTGCTTAATTAAAAGTTTGTCCACTCTACATTTAATCTCCAACTGTTTTTCATAGGTGAAATAAGGATAAGATTGTTATCTACCTTCACTGTGAGAAATGGATAAATTGCCCACTTAAGGCTTAGAAAGCCTATAATATGCTTGAACAAAAATAAAATAAAATAACATACTCTTTGAGGCTAAATGAAATGACTATTTTAAATTAGAGTCCTGACAATAACTTCACAAAATCTTATCCCCAAATTTAATGCAATCCCACTGAGCTACTTAACTTATAAAGTTTCACATTTACAATCTTAAAGTAATAAAAACTATTTCCCCACTGAGAAAAATCAATCAAAAATTGGTTATCTCAAGATAAAATATAGATGTCTTATGCATTATTTCATTACTGGCCCTAGAACACAAAAGTAATACAAAAGTTATCGATCACTCTCAAAACTCAAATTATTTTCATCAGAACTTAATCACTGTTTATAAAAAACATATAACAGAGACCCTCAAAAGCTTTCATCAATCAAAGATCAATAATAGTATGAAAGTACAAGGTAGGTATTGGAACAATTTCACACAAAGAATAATGCATACTGGTTTTATAATGACTGCATTTTCTAACACCTCTATCCACTCATGAATGATCATTACATACCTAAGTTATAGAGTTGAAAAGTGACATTTTTTAATATTCCATTTTTTCATAGAGCAAACTAACAACACACTTTAGAGTAAAAAATGTATTAGCAAATGCAGTTCTTAAATGTGTAAAACCCTGAATAGTCATTGGAAAGATGATGCTGAGACTGGAGCTCCCATACTTTGGCCACCTGATGAGAAGAGTCAGCATATTAGAAAAGACCCTGATGCTGGGAAAGATTGACAGCAGGAGGAGAAAGGAATAGCAGAAGATGAGACGGTTGAATGACATCACCAACTCAGTGGACATGAATTTGAGCAAACTCTGGNAAATACAAGTGAGGATGACAATCATTAATCACGTTCTGAGAGCTGCCAGGAGCCCTCTGCCAGCCCAGGCGATCAGGGCATCAGGGTCTCATTTCACTGACTTTATTTAATAGGGTGTGCAGTCTGCCTAACACACAGCCCAAAGGGGCTTTCAGCTTGGGAATGGTCAGAGTATTATGACAACATTGCCATCTTGCAGACTGGAGGGATCTTTCTATCCCTTTGGGCATGTTAGCATATTGTCACCTGATCTTGGTTATGAACCACGTGACACATGTGCTTAGGCTTTCTGAAGTCCATCCCTGACTCACTGCATGGCAACGGAGACGTAAAAGAGAAATTAAAAAGTAACTCCACTGGTAGGAACAGAGACGCAGACGCAGGAATGGACGTCTGGACATGGCCGGGGCTGGGATGAAGGGAGATGGGGACTGACCTATGTGTGCAGCTGGGTGTAAAATGGCTAGCTAGTGGGAGCCTGCTCTATAGCACAGGAGCGCAGCCTGGGGCTCTGTGGTGGCGCAGAGGCGCGAGACGGGGTGGAGCGGAGGTCCAAGCGGGAGGGGCTCTATGTGTGCATGCAGCTGACGCACTTCACTGAACAACAGAGATAAACACGACATCGTAAAGCAACTATACCGCAATTAAAAAAACAACAACCCTCTTTAAAAAGCTTCAGGAAAATAAAAGGTTAAGGTGCTGACTAGATTAGTAAACACACTAGATAAGATTTGGAAACCTTGGTGTAGCCTTTACTGTATGAATAACAGAAAAGTTTCAGTGCTGTTGTCTGCAGAAGCAGGCAGAACCCTGGTCTCCTCAAACGTGACCATGGAGGCTTCCTTTGCCTTGATATTAGAGGATGACAGGGAGTTATAAATCCAAGAAAAACATTGCTTAATTAAAAGTTTGTCCACTCTACATTTAATCTCCAACTGTTTTTCATAGGTGAAATAAGGATAAGATTGTTATCTACCTTCACTGTGAGAAATGGATAAATTGCCCACTTAAGGCTTAGAAAGCCTATAATATGCTTGAACAAAAATAAAATAAAATAACATACTCTTTGAGGCTAAATGAAATGACTATTTTAAATTAGAGTCCTGACAATAACTTCACAAAATCTTATCCCCAAATTTAATGCAATCCCACTGAGCTACTTAACTTATAAAGTTTCACATTTACAATCTTAAAGTAATAAAAACTATTTCCCCACTGAGAAAAATCAATCAAAAATTGGTTATCTCAAGATAAAATATAGATGTCTTATGCATTATTTCATTAGTGGCCCTAGAACACAAAAGTAATACAAAAGTTATCGATCACTCTCAAAACTCAAATTATTTTCATCAGAACTTAATCACTGTTTATAAAAAACATATAACAGAGACCCTCAAAAGCTTTCATCAATCAAAGATCAATAATAGTATGAAAGTACAAGGTAGGTATTGGAACAATTTCACACAAAGAATAATGCATACTGGTTTTATAATGACTGCATTTTCTAACACCTCTATCCACTCATGAATGATCATTACATACCTAAGTTATAGAGTTGAAAAGTTACATTTTTTAATATTCCATTTTTTCATAGAGCAAACTAACAACACACTTTAGAGTAAAAAATGTATTAGCAAATGCAGTTCTTAAATGTGTAAAACCCTGAATAGTCATTGGAAAGATGATGCTGAGACTGGAGCTCCCATACTTTGGCCACCTGATGAGAAGAGTCAACATATTAGAAAAGACCCTGATGCTGGGAAAGATTGACAGCAGGAGGAGAAAGGAATAGCAGAAGATGAGACGGTTGAATGACATCACCAACTCAGTGGACATGAATTTGAGCAAACTCTGGGAGACAGTGCACAGGGGTGCCTGAGGGTGTACCGAGTCCATGGAGTTGCAAAGAGTTAGACAGGACTTAGCGACTGAACAGCAGCAATGTATAAAACAGGCAGTGTGTGTATAGCTTAGTTGCTTCACTTGCAAATAGGTTCAACTATTTTCTCCATGTGACTTTGAGATTACACTATGAGAAATATTCAGTCATCTGCATGATAACAGAAGTTAAATTATTGATAGGTCAAAGGACTTTTTATAATAGAGGATCTATACTCTTGAGAGTCCCTTGGACTGCAAGGAGATCCAACCAGTCCATTCTGAGGGAGATCAGCCCTGGGATTTCTTTGGAAGGAATGATGCTAAAGTTGAAACTCCAGTACTTTGGCCACCTCATGCAAAGAGCTGACTCATTGGAAAAGACTCTGATGCTGGGAGGGATTGGGGGCAGGAGGAGAAGGGGACGACCGAGGATGAGATGGCTGGATGGCATCACTGACTTGATGGACGCAGTCTGAGTGAACTCCGGGAGTTGGGGATGGACAGGGAGGCCTAGTGTGCTGCGATTTATGGGGTCGCAAAGAGTTGGACACAACTGAGCGACTGAACTGAACTGAAAGGAAACATTTACTCCCGACAATAAACTCAAAGGAGGATAACTCATAACCTGCTGTGAAACCAAAGAGAATCACAATTGATTTATGTAAATTTTTGTTTTCACAAACAAAAGCACTGAGTTCAAGACAATTTTCCATGGTAAGTGGTATCTTGCTATATTTTAATTAGATTCACATGAAAATACTAAAATTAATTTTATGCAATCTATTTTAATTCAAATAAATTTTCCCAATTCTTCCCTGGAGAAGTGGGCCACTGTCATGCAATTATGCACAATTATAACTCATAAAGGTCAAATGGCAAGTATATGAATAGGAGAACAGGAGAAATACTGGAAGCCATTTTAATCAAGGTTTACACACTTAAAGTCTCTGAAATCTGACAAGGATGCTGGAAATTACCTGCAACAGCCCCTTGTGTGGTAATGAGCATCCTAGATCCTAAGAGAAGAGATAAAACCCAGCCAGGATCATGAAACTACATGCCTGTCTGGGGCATTAGACAGGCATGTCTCGTGGAACATGTATATGGTCCTAGGATGTTCATGAGGCCAAGAGACAGGTATGGAGTCCTGAGACAGGTATGGAGCCACCATACATGGCAAAAACATGGATGGACCTAGAGATGATCAAACTAAGCAAAGTAAGTCAGAAAGAGAAAGACAAATGTCATATGATACCACTTATACATAGAATCTAAAATACAACACAAATGAATATTTGTTGATGAAAAAGAAGCAGACTCATAGACACGGCAGTTCCCAAGGGGGAGGGGAGGGGAGGGATTGGATGGGCTGGGAATTCAGGGTTAGCAGATGTCAGCTATTACATATAAAATGAATAAACAAAAGGTACTGTAGAGCACTGGGAATTATATTCAATAGCCTGTAATAAACCATAATGCCAAAGAATATGAACCGGCATGTATATATGTGCATAAGTGAAACACTCTGCTGTATAGCCGAAATTAACAATCTTGTAAATCAACTACACTTCAAATAAAATTTTTAAAAAATACTAAGTGCTGTCAGCTAAGACACTGAAGACAGGCCTCCAAATTAGTCATAACATTACAGTTCCAAGTCCAAGTAAGCATGAGTCCGGCATGGCTCACTCCAGTGGAGGTCCTTCTCTGTGCATCCTGTGAAATTGCTCTAATTCCTATAACTGGCTCAGGCTCTCCAAACAGCCAGCCTGCTGGGTAAACTTTAATCAATAAACAAACAAAAGCAGAATGTGGCACTATCCCCTTAAGTGGACATTAAACATTTAAAACTCATTTGGAAGATGGTTATGAGACTCAGTAAGCGTGCTGAGAAACATGTTGTCTTGAAGGGTCACTATTTTCCCCCCCTTTATTGGAACAGATATTTAAGCAATCAACAAGGACGTAAGTGTGAAGCGTCTGTCGTGTGTCAGAGTGTTTTAGCAGCCACTGCGTGATCAGGGATAAATATTCTAGACCATGCAGTCAAGGGAGCAACCGTGCAGACACAGCAAGCTGTTAGCACTTCTGAAGCAATGAACTCCACGAGAGAAGGGGAACCTGCAGTGGCAAATATTTCACCAAGATTCTTCTGCCCAACAAGGCAAATTGAATCAAGACGTCGATGAAATGTGCTTAGCTGTAATGAAATGTTCCTGTAGACTCTTCTTGAGTAGAATCTTGTGCAGAGTGACCCCAACGTACAAAGCTAAATAGTGAAATTTGAAATATACACCAAATACCAAGATCTTAAGCATCAAGGTGACCCAGTCCCGCCTTTACTGCTCTCTCATCCGTGCTTCATTATACTCTCTCAGACTGTTTGTAAAGAGCGCAGATAAGTGTTTAGGGGGCGTAGCTGTGGCCACCTGCTCAGCTATAAAAGGAGCCATTTCAAGGACCGACTGGGCTCTGAACAGTCATGGGGAATCTTCTGTGTCTGTTCTTGGTCAACAGTCTTATCCTTTCTTAAGAACGGCACTTCCTTCCTAAAGCCCCATCCTCCTGGCCCACGGCCTGCCTGCTCCTCCTCAGTGAAGATGGAGTCCTGGGCAACCCCCTCCTGCTGACTGCCTTGCATCCTGGGCACCCCCCCCACCTTCTGCCCCTGGGCTCCCTGGGGGTGGGGTCTGCTTCCTGGGAGCTAATCCCTCACCTGTGGCCCATATCCTGTCCCCTCCTACAGCCCAGGGGGTTCTGCCTAGCCAATTCCTTCCCCCTGTCTTTTCTCTCTTCCCCATCACCATTTAAAGAGGATTAAGTAATGCTCCCTTAAAAGCTATTCCCTATCCTCCTGTCCCTGCCTACTTGAAACAATAATTATCTATTTTTATATCTATTCCTTCAACTGGCACACATCCCTCCATTCATTACCATCTAGCTTCATCCCCATCACTGCTCTGAAGCTGCACTGATGAATGTCGCTTGCTAAAGGTTGAATAAGTCCTGTAGGTGACACCACGAATGACACCACCCTTATGGCAGAAAGTGAAGAGGAACTGAAGAGCCTCTTGATGAAAGTGAAAGAGGAGCGTGAAAAAGTTGGCTTAAAGCTCAGCATTCAGAAAACGAAGATTATGGCATCCAGTCCCATCACTTCATGGCAAATAGATGGGGAAACAATGGAAACAGTGACAGACTTTACTTATTTATTTTTCCTCCAAAATCACAGCAGATGGTGACTGCAACTATGAAATTAAAAAACACTTGCTCCTTGGAAGAAAAGCTATGACCAACTTAGACAGCATATTAAAAAGCAGAGACATTACTTTGCCAACAAAGGTCTGTCTAGTCAAAGCTATGATTTTCCCAGTAGTCATGTATGGATGTGAGAGTTGGACTATAAAGAACGCTGAGCACCAAAGAACTGATGTTTTTGAACTGTGGTGTTGGAGAAGACTCTTGAGAGTCCCTTGGACTACAAGGAGATCCAACCAGTCCATCCTAAAGGAAATCAGTCCTGAATATTCAAAGGAAGGACTGATGCTGATGCTGAAGCTGAAATTCCAGTACTTTGGCCACCTGATGTGAAGAACTGACTCACTTGTAAAGATCCTGATGGGGGAAAGATTGAAGGCAGGAGAAGAAGGGGACGGCGGAGGATGAGGTGGTTGGATGGCATCATCGACTTAATGGATATGAGTTTGAGCAAGCTCTGGGAGTTGGTGATGGACAGGGAAGCCTCGTGTGCTATAGTCCATGGGGTCAGAAAGAGTTGGACATGCCTGAGCAACTGAATTGATCTGAATATGTCCACCCAAAAGACATGCTGAAGTCATAACCTCATGGACCTGTGATGATTATGATCTTATTTGGACGTACGGTCTTGATGTAATTAATTCAGATTTAGTCATGCTGGGTTAGGGTGGCCCTAAATTCAGTAAGGCTCCTATTCTTAGAAGAGAAGACAAAAATATCCACACAGAGAAAATGCCACGTGACTACAGACTCAGAGACTGCAGTGCTGAGTCCACAAGCCAAGGAACATGGGAGATTGCTGACAACCACCAGAAGCTAGGATGTGGCAAAGAAGAATTCTTCCCTGGAGCCTTCAAAGAGAGCACAGCTCTGTTACATCTTGTTTTTGGACTTCCAGCCTCCAGAACTATAAGAGACCATGTTGTTGTTGTTTTAAGTCATCTAGTTTATAGTATCTGGTTACAGCAACACTGGGAAATAAATACACCATTGCTGAGAGTTTCTAGGAGAGTAACCATCTGCTCCAGTTTTCTGAAAATATGGTAGAGTTTTCAGTGCACATGCTAAGTCATTTCAGTCGTGTCCAACTCTTTATAACCCTATGGACCAGAGCCCACCAGGCCCCTCTGTCCATGGGATTTTCCAGTCAAGAGTGGGTGGCTGTGCCCTCCTCCAGGGGACCTTCCCGACCCAAAGGTCCAATCTGTGTCTCTAGGAGCTTTCAGTGCTACACCCCAAAAGAGCCTGGGGGAAATCAGGGTGAGTCTGTCACCTTGCCTTCTGGCTCAGACACTCTGATGGCCACTTCCCTTTTGAAAAAGCTCTCCTTCCCTGGTACCCATGACTCCAGCTCTCAGCTAGTTCATTCCATCTGATGGCAGCTAGGAACTCAGATTTCTCAACCCCATCTCACCATTTCAGACTTCCCTTCTTTACTCTGCCTGGAATCAACAGCCAAGAACTTGGGGCCTGCACTCAGTGCCTCCTGGTCCCTCCTTGAAAACATCAAGAACCTCTTCTGCAGATTTCCAGAATCCACCCAGTTCTTCACATTCTGCTTCCCATCCCGCAGCTCAGGCCCTCCTGCCCTCTTCCCAGCTCCCTTTGGTCACAGCAGCAGCCCCAGGGTTGGCTCTTTCCACTGCCTGTTCTCCACCTTCCACGCTGAGCCTGTGCGGACAGAGGGGGCCTTCTAGAGATGCCTTCTGAGGCCCTACATTATTAAATCTTCCCTCTAAGTCTCATCTCCCCCCACCTTCTCTCCATGATCTGAACTGAGATTTCATGGCTCACTGGGCCTGTCACTTGCCAAAACCTGCTGGGATCCCTCTGTGAGACTCATAAATACCTTGTCACAGTCATGTGGGACTCAGCACTGGCCCTGCAGCATCCTAGAAAGCATCCTCAGCCACTCCTGTGCTCAAGCACTCCNGCAGGTGCGTCCACCCTTTGACCCAGCAATCCCAATCCCAGGAATCTCTGTCAATAGCACACTTGTAAAAAATACCCAAAGATTGTTCTAGGAGGTACTGTACATTGTAACACTATACATGATCACGTCCCCCAGTAAGGAGTTGTTGAGGAGACTGGAGCTCATTCCATAGATGAGAGCCATGTGACTTGTGAGAAGAAGTGACATAAATCCATGTTATTGAGGCATGGACACCAGGGCATATCCTGATGTGAAAAAATGCTCAATAGAGAGAATTTTGTATACACGCTACTTTTTAAGAAAAGAGGGTATGAGTATATTTGTACATGGATATGTGTGTGTGTGGAATTTTGTTTATATTAAAAAAGAAACAAAAATCATAAACTATAAGTAAAAGGTGAGCTAAACGGAGAAAGGAGGAACGAGGTAAGGAAAACAGAGTGAAGTCAGCTTCTCAAACACCTTGGTTTTATTCATTGGGCTTTAAAATATCACAGAATTATGTCGATTTTGAAAAATCTCAAAAACCAAAGTGAAATTAACTATGTTTTGAGTTGATGGCCTAACCATACAAACTGAAATTCGTTCAATTTCAAAGCAGTAATTTTGCTTCAATTNCAGAATTATGTCGATTTTGAAAAATCTCAAAAACCAAAGTGAAATTAACTATGTTTTGAGTTGATGGCCTAACCATACAAACTGAAATTCGTTCAATTTCAAAGCAGTAATTTTGCTTCAATTATCTAGTGCAATTCATACCCTGATGACTAAAAGAAAAATCACATGAAAGGGTTTTCTGTAGTCAACAAGGACTGCTGCTGCTGCTGCTAAGTCGCTTCAGTCGTGTCCGACTCTGTACGACCCCATAGATGGCAGCCCACCAGGCTCCCCCGTCCCTGGGATTCTCCAGGCAAGAACACTGGAGTGGGTTGCCATTTCCTTCTCCAATGCATGATAGTGAAAAGTGAAAGTGAAGTCGCTCAGTCATGTCCAACTCTTAGCGACCCCATGGACTGCAGCCTACCAGGCTCCTCTGTCCATGCAATTTTCCAGGCAAGAGTACTGGAGTGGGCTGCCATGCCTTCTCCAGGTCAAGGACTAGAGTTGCACAAAACCATTATTCTGAAACAACTGAGTGTGTACTGCAGACAAAAGCAAAGGGATAATTACATTGACCTGCAGAGACAGGAGTCTGTGTACAGCAGAGAAAGACAGAGACATAGGATGGAAGTGGTCCAGAAGAGATCCCTAGAGTCCTTGAGATGAACTGGAAGCTTCCAGAACAATCACAGTGTGCTGTGGGGAATGCTTTCCTTAGCTCTATACACTGACAAGACCTCACTTTGGCCACTCCTGTGCTCCAATCAGATAAAAATGGCTGCTTCTAAGGTCAATGGAAGGAAATGGATAAGAGGAGTGAGGGGCACTTTGTTATCCCAGAGAATAACGAAGCCATCAAAGGCCACTTGAGTTGTCTCAGAAAAACTCAGGAGGCAACCTCAAGAGCGTCCCCTCCTTTAAGCTTGAAATGTAATCATTGTACCATCTACAAGAATAAAAGTTGCAATTAATTGAAATATATCAAATATTGAAATCCATACATTAAAAATAACTCTAAAAAAGCAAACATAACATTTTATTTGTCCCCTTTGGATAATGTTAGAGAACCAACTAACTGGACTATTAAAAAAAATGGCACCGGAAAGAAAAGTAAGCATCCACTCTGCCTTTCCTATGTCAGATGCACCCTTAGGAAATTGGAATAGTTAAGGAGGGAAAGTTACTCCATATAGAAATAATTTAGCCATTAAGTGAAGAAAGAGTAGGAAAATGTAAGACTCCTAGCTTGCACCCATGAATGAATCAGTAGGTTTAGATGAATGAATGAATGATCATCAGTGACTGATTATTTCATGGCCCAGTGAAGAACAGGGCACCATCCATGACACAGGAGAGACGACAAGATGCACAGCTGAATCTGAGCGGCCTCCCATTATCCCTCCTAGTTTATGGACACGCTCGGGACAGAAGCACATCTCAGTGACACCAGTGGGAAGCATTGTGCAAACGCTACAGGACAGTGAACCTAGGTTTCTTTCAAAATGAACTTGCCAGTGGAGCAACAGAACAACACAGCGCAGTGAGAGCCAAGGAAACTCGAGAGATGCACCAACCAACCGCAGTGTATGAACGTCATTCCATCCCCGACTCAACACTACTGTTAGCAAACCAAGGGGCAAGCATTCCTGAGACCATCAGGGGGCTCACAGTACTCCTGTGATGGTTGCTAATTTTATGGCATTGGTTTATGTTTGGGCTTTTGATTGTTTTGGTGTGATAACAGCAGTATGAATTCCTCATCTTTGATATTCAAGAACTGAACTGCTATGACAAAATTGTATGATTTCTTGAATTTGCTTCAAAATAATTTGGTGAATGTAGGTGGAGCGTGGGTGGGGATTTAAAAGAAAAAAGATGGGCCAACAATGAATAGATCCAGGGGTTGAGTGTTCCTTAGACTTTAGAACAGATTCTAATTGTGTATATATTTCAAAAATTTTGTGTTACAAAATACCAAAATAAGATACTAGCAGATGAATTATTAAAACACAATGTCTGATTATACTTGGCTTCATGATATAAGTGTGATTTCCTTGAAGACAGAGACAAAGGCTAGTTTAATTTTCATCTTGAATGCCTATAAGTGTTGAGGGGTTAAGAACCCTAAAAACTTTTGATGAATTAAATAATAAAAGAACATGTACACATACTAATCAATTGATCCTACAGATCTGTGGAGATATTTGAGACAGCAAAACATTCCGTCTGCCATGCAATGCCAGATAAAGACAAAGGCATGCACTGTGTGGAAGGACTCGGGCTTTGCTGAGAAATGCTGAAGAGAAGAGCTTTTTGTTTTGCTTGGTGTGTTGTTATTTCTGAGGGTCACATTTTTCTCCCCTGGTTCACATGCCTAGAGGGCTGACGGCACCTGTCAAGTAAACGTGGCCTCAACAATGGGATTTTCTATCTGTGATAATTCTGAGCTTGAGTTTTTCTCAGTTTCAAAATATGAAATGGGGGATTTCGTATTTTCGCTCTGATTTTAAACAAAAATCACAGAATAACAGAGTGATAACCGCTGCCATCCTGAGCATGAAGTGTGTGCTTAGACGGTGCCTGTGCAAGGCGAGCGTGCCTGACTCTCACCTTCATAGGAGATGACTGGGTGTTCTACTCTCTGGCACAGAGACGCGCCTGTCTCTGGCTGGGCGAGTCTCCACCACCCCAGGCTGGAGAACAGCCACGCGATGACGCAGGGTCCCTTCATGATGGGCGGGAGACCGTCAACTCTGGGCGCTTNGGAAAACAGAGTGAAGTCAGCTTCTCAAACACCTTGGTTTTATTCATTGGGCTTTAAAATATCACAGAATTATGTCGATTTTGAAAAATCTCAAAAACCAAAGTGAAATTAACTATGTTTTGAGTTGATGGCCTAACCATACAAACTGAAATTCGTTCAATTTCAAAGCAGTAATTTTGCTTCAATTATCTAGTGCAATTCATACCCTGATGACTAAAAGAAAAATCACATGAAAGGGTTTTCTGTAGTCAACAAGGACTGCTGCTGCTGCTGCTAAGTCGCTTCAGTCGTGTCCGACTCTGTACGACCCCATAGATGGCAGCCCACCAGGCTCCCCCGTCCCTGGGATTCTCCAGGCAAGAACACTGGAGTGGGTTGCCATTTCCTTCTCCAATGCATGATAGTGAAAAGTGAAAGTGAAGTCGCTCAGTCATGTCCAACTCTTAGCGACCCCATGGACTGCAGCCTACCAGGCTCCTCTGTCCATGCAATTTTCCAGGCAAGAGTACTGGAGTGGGCTGCCATGCCTTCTCCAGGTCAAGGACTAGAGTTGCACAAAACCATTATTCTGAAACAACTGAGTGTGTACTGCAGACAAAAGCAAAGGGATAATTACATTGACCTGCAGAGACAGGAGTCTGTGTACAGCAGAGAAAGACAGAGACATAGGATGGAAGTGGTCCAGAAGAGATCCCTAGAGTCCTTGAGATGAACTGGAAGCTTCCAGAACAATCACAGTGTGCTGTGGGGAATGCTTTCCTTAGCTCTATACACTGACAAGACCTCACTTTGGCCACTCCTGTGCTCCAATCAGATAAAAATGGCTGCTTCTAAGGTCAATGGAAGGAAATGGATAAGAGGAGTGAGGGGCACTTTGTTATCCCAGAGAATAACGAAGCCATCAAAGGCCACTTGAGTTGTCTCAGAAAAACTCAGGAGGCAACCTCAAGAGCGTCCCCTCCTTTAAGCTTGAAATGTAATCATTGTACCATCTACAAGAATAAAAGTTGCAATTAATTGAAATATATCAAATATTGAAATCCATACATTAAAAATAACTCTAAAAAAGCAAACATAACATTTTATTTGTCCCCTTTGGATTATGTTAGAGAACCAACTAACTGGACTATTAAAAAAAATGGCACCGGAAAGAAAAGTAAGCATCCACTCTGCCTTTCCTATGTCAGATGCACCCTTAGGAAATTGGAATAGTTAAGGAGGGAAAGTTACTCCATATAGAAATAATTTAGCCATTAAGTGAAGAAAGAGTAGGAAAATGTAAGACTCCTAGCTTGCACCCATGAATGAATCAGTAGGTTTAGATGAATGAATGAATGATCATCAGTGACTGATTATTTCATGGCCCAGTGAAGAACAGGGCACCATCCATGACACAGGAGAGACGACAAGATGCACAGCTGAATCTGAGCGGCCTCCCATTATCCCTCCTAGTTTATGGACACGCTCGGGACAGAAGCACATCTCAGTGACACCAGTGGGAAGCATTGTGCAAACGCTACAGGACAGTGAACCTAGGTTTCTTTCAAAATGAACTTGCCAGTGGAGCAACAGAACAACACAGCGCAGTGAGAGCCAAGGAGACTCGAGAGATGCACCAACCAACCGCAGTGTATGAACGTCATTCCATCCCCGACTCAACACTACTGTTAGCAAACCAAGGGGCAAGCATTCCTGAGACCATCAGGGGGCTCACAGTACTCCTGTGATGGTTGCTAATTTTATGGCATTGGTTTATGTTTGGGCTTTTGATTGTTTTGGTGTGATAACAGCAGTATGAATTCCTCATCTTTGATATTCAAGAACTGAACTGCTATGACAAAATTGTATGATTTCTTGAATTTGCTTCAAAATAATTTGGTGAATGTAGGTGGAGCGTGGGTGGGGATTTAAAAGAAAAAAGATGGGCCAACAATGAATAGATCCAGGGGTTGAGTGTTCCTTAGACTTTAGAACAGATTCTAATTGTGTATATATTTCAAAAATTTTGTAATACAAAAGTTACAAAATACCAAAATAAGATACTAGCGGATGAATTATTAAAACACAATGTCTGATTATACTTGGCTTCATGATATAAGTGTGATTTCCTTGAAGACAGAGACAAAGGCTAGTTTAATTTTCATCTTGAATGCCTATAAGTGTTGAGAGGGGTAAAGAACCCTAAAAACTTTTGATGAATTAAATAATAAAAGAACGTGTACACATACTAATCAATTGATCCTACAGATCTGTGGAGATATTTGAGACAGCAAAACATTCCGTCTGCCATGCAATGCCAGATAAAGACAAAGGCATGCACTGTGTGGAAGGACTCGGGCTTTGCTGAGAAATGCTGAAGAGAAGAGCTTTTTGTTTTGCTTGGTGTGTTGTTATTTCTGAGGGTCACATTTTTCTCCCCTGGTTCACATGCCTAGAGGGCTGACGGCACCTGTCAAGTAAACGTGGCCTCAACAATGGGATTTTCTATCTGTGATAATTCTGAGCTTGAGTTTTTCTCAGTTTCAAAATATGAAATGGGGGATTTCGTATTTTCGCTCTGATTTTAAACAAAAATCACAGAATAACAGAGTGATAACTGCTGCCATCCTGAGCATGAAGTTTGTGCTTAGATGGTGCCTGTGCAAGGCGAGCGTGCCTGACTCTCACCTTCATAGGAGATGACTGGGTGTTCTACTCTCTGGCACAGAGACGCGCCTGTCTCTGGCTGGGCGAGTCTCCACCACCCCAGGCTGGAGAACAGCCACGCGATGACGCAGGGTCCCTTCATGATGGGCGGGAGACCGTCAACTCTGGGCGCTTGTCTAACCAGAAGCCCGCGGTCCCGTCATGGGTGGAAAGTGCCTAAAACACACAGAAGAGAACAAGTTCATGAACATGGGCGCAGGTTTTCAGCAGCTGGTCTTTTGGTAAAGCCTCAGCACTCTAGTTAAAAAAAGAGAGAGACTTGGAGTACTTAGAAAAAAATCCCTTTTTCTGGAAAATATTTCAGAAATGTGTGTGTGTGTATATACACATATACACACACACACATATATACACATATATACATATATGTGTATATTATATACATATATGTGTATATTATACACATATATACATATACATATATATGTGTGTATATACATACACATGTGTATGTGTACAGGCTTCCCAGGTGGCACTAGTGGTAAAGAACCCACCTGTCAATGCAGGAGACATAAGAGACATGGCTTCCACCCCTGGGTCAGGAAGATCCCCTGGAGAAGGAAATAGTAACCCACTCCAGTATTCTTGCCTGGAGAATCCAACGGACAGAGGTGCCTGTTGGGCTACAGTCCATGGAATCACAGAGTTGGACACGACTGAAGCGACTTAGCATATCTATCTATCTGAATCCAGACCTCTGTTCCTCCCAATGACTTTATGAGATAGCCCATCCATTATAAAAGGGGGAATATTCATGCTTAAGCTCTATCGAGTTGTCATCATCACTCCTGAACAATGTACTTTAAGATTTGTGATCATCGTTTGGTTTTCCCCCGGAACATCATTCTTACCTCCCTGTGAAGACACAGATCTATATGTGGAAGCCCTCTGAATTCCTCCCCTTCCCTACAAAGCCCCTATTAAATAAGGCCATGAGCATTGCCCTTTCCTAATAACCTGATTAACATCATGCCCCCAGCTCTTAAAAATCATCCACAGTGGGTGAGTTTATCCTTTGAAACTTACAGATGACCTGGCTGCAAACTTTCTGGCTAGCGATCAAGTGCGAATCAAGTAAACCCTAAGCGGAGCACCTACTGGGTGAAATGAAATTACTGCGCTGGGAGCTGAGAGGCTGTAAAGAGCATGAATAATGTAAAAGATTAATAAGCTTTAAAATAAGATAGGCTTATAAAAATAACGATAATCCAAGCTGTTGTAAAACCATAAAAAGAAGCTGGAGTGCTGTGGGAGTTAGGGGAGAGAGCACACTGCTATTTAGGGGAATCAAAGATGGGCCCAAGGAGGACTTCATATTTGAGTTTAATCAGAGAGGATAAAGAGGATTTCAACAGACAGAGATTTCCGAAAGTAATCCAGAAGAGGATGAAAAGACATACTGGATGGGGTAAGGGGAAGGATCAGGCTACACGGGCTGGGAACAGTTTACTATACTTGACCTGGACCCCAAAGGATGTAAAGGGGAGAAGGGAGAAGCAGCTTAGAGAGCAGGCTGGGTTAAGATTTGGAAGGTGAATGATACTAAGTCCTGAGGTCTTTATTTTCATAACAGTAAGCTACCACAGTATATTAACACTAGGAGAAATGTTAACAAGATCACTCTCACCAGAGTGCACAGAGGAAATTAGGTAAAGAAGAGCATAAAGGTGGAGAAGTTAAACTGAAGCTATGGCAATTGTCCAGAAGAGGACTAAGTGGAGCTGTGATTTCAGGGGATTTCAGTGTCAACAGACATTAAGGCAAACCCAGTAAACACACCATGTGATGGGTAAGCAGAAGTGCAGAAAATTAAAGATGTCATAGATTCTTCAACCTGCCTCCCTGTGAAAGCTGGATCCGCGTCCCTTCCCTGCAGCCCTGAATCTGGGTTGGCTCTCTGACTGCTCTGCTTGGCTGAATATAATAGAAGTGCTGACACCCCAGCTTCCAAGCTCTCACCGTTAGAGGCCGGCAGTTTCCACTTCCTGTCTCTTTGATCACATCCTCTGGGGCATGGAGACATGGGGTCAGAAGTTTAATGCCCCTGAAACCACCACCCAGAGAGACCACATACAGGTCCTCCTAGCGACATCTTCCACATAGTTGGGGTTCCCGGCCAGCCCCACCAAGACACCTGACACGTGAATAAAGCTGAAACCCACTGAGTGACTTCAGTAAGTATCCCAAGAGCACAGGCGTCAGTGAGTGGAGCCCGGCCCAGCTTCCTCATAAACGGCTATTGTTCCAATCTGTTAAATGTGGAGGAACAGAAAGCAAAAAGCACAGATGGACTCAAAGGATGCAAGTCCCTTTGAGGACACTGAGGCCATTTTTTTTTTCCAAATATGAAAAACAACAGAAGAAGTTTTAGAGGAGGATATGATCATTTGGTTTGGTGTGTGTTGGGTTTAAGATGTTGAGAGAACATTTAAGGAAGTGCAGCAGACTGTGAAAAATCCATGGCGGATGCTCAGAAAAGAAAAAAAAAAAGAATTCAGAGATAGGATATAGTATTTGGAATGGTTAAAACCATGGGTGTGGTTCAGACTCATGAAATACGAGAGGGGAAACATTGACTAAAGAGAAGTATTTATTTAGACATTGTTAAAGAAAAGTAACCACACAAAAATAAGAGAAGAAACACAGAGCATCTCACAAATATAGCACCACGGGGGCCAAATTAAGCTGCAGGGAGGGCAGGTATAACACACTTTAAAAAGAGACCGCATCACTCGCACCCTGATGAGGCAGAACGAGGACCGCTGGCTTTATTTAGTCAAAGAACAGTCAGGAGACAGAATCCATGACGCAAGGAACCAAGAAGGAAATGGATGAAGCAAAAGAGGGACAGAATGTGTGGTGCCTTGAATGTTGCCGCTGCTAAGTCACTTCAGTCGTGTCCGACTCCGTGCGACCCCATAGACGGCAGCCCACCAGGCTCCCCCGTTCCTGGGATTCTTCAGGCAAGAACACTGGAGTGGGTTGCCATTTCCTTCTCCAATGCATGAAAGTGAAAAGTGAAAGTGAAGTTGCTCAGTCGTGTCCAACTCTTAGCGACCCCATGGACTGCAGCCTACCAGGCTCCTCTGTCCATGGGATTTTCCAGGCAAGAGTACTGGAGTGGGGTGCCATTACCTTCTCCAACCTTGAATGTTAGGTAACTCCAGAAAATTACGTGAAGTCAGATAAGCACTAAGAGATCAAAGTTCTGAAAATTTTAGGATACAGGAAAAACTGATCATTAAATGTGTCTCCTTTTCTGAGGAGTGGGGAGTGGAGAAGAAAATGCAGATTTTAGAGGGAGAGGTAGTATAAGACCCAGAAAAGCAGGTGACAAAGGATCAAGTTTCCAGAAGAGGAGGTGGTTGTGAAAAAGAAGAAAGAGTTTCATCTTTAAAAACAGGGTGTGTTCATGAATACATGGTAAGGGACTGTACAGTCCATGGGATTCTTCAGGCCAGAATACTGGAGTGAGTACCTGTTACCTTCTCCAGCGGATCTTCCCAATCCAAGGATCAAACCCAGGTTTCCCACATTGTGGGTGAGTTCTTTACCAGTTGAGCCACAGGGGAAGCCCAAGAATACTGGGGTAGATAGCCTGTCCCTTCTCCAGGGGATCTTCCAAACCCAGGGATTGAACCCAGGTCTCCCACATTGCAGGCGGATTCTTTACCAGCTAAGTCACCAGGGGAGCAAAGAGAGGGTGGTTATGAAAGGAAGAAAGGGGCTTCATCTTTAAAAAGGGGGTGTGTTCATGAATATACGATAAGATATCAAGATAGTGATGAGACAGAGATGATATCTCAATATATGAGATATAAAGATGGAGAAAGCATGAAGTGGAGGGTACGTCATCTTTCATAGTCTCCACCTTCTGATTCCCATTGACTCAATCAATATTCCTGGGGTTAGAAATGTACAAATTAGACAGAGAAACAGATGAAGGGGCTTCAAATTGTGAAGAGACAAGAGAATGGTGTCTGTGGGAGGAAGAGACTGTGAGCAAGAAATGTGAAGGAAGGAATGCAGAGAAAAACTGGGGTCCAGGGGCACCTGCATGCAATGGGGCCACGGCCCCTGCCCAGAGACAGCACACTGTCATGGCCAATGGAGTCCCAGTTGCTGAGAAGTGGGGTGCAGAGACGAGAATGTAGATTCAAGAAGGAAAGGTAGAATAAGACCCAGAAAAACAGAGGTGCCAAAGGATTACAGTTCCAGTAGAGAGGGTGGTTATAAAAAGGATCAAAGGGATTATAAAATTAAACGNAATGTGAAGGAAGGAACGCAGAGAAAAACTGGGGTCCAGGGGCACCTGTATGCAATGGGGCCACGGCCCCTGCCCAGAGACAGCACACTGTCATGGCCAATGGAGTTCCAGTTGCTGAGAAGTGGGGTGCAGAGACGAGAATGTAGATTCAAGAAGGAAAAGTAGAATAAGACCCAGAAAAACAGAGGTGCCAAAGGATTACAGTTCCAGTAGAGAGGGTGGTTATGAAAAGGATCAAAGGGATTATAAAATTAAACGCATGGTTATAGTAGATTATAAAATCAAAAGTATGATTAATTTCACCCTTGGAAGTGGGGTCACAGTCTGCAAAACTGGAGACTGCTCTAGAATGCCAGCTTAGAGGTGAACACAGGGACCCACAGGGAATACTGGGGTCACTGTGACCTGAGGCTTATGACGTTTCACCAAATGACGTATCTTAATAAGAGTTTGGGATTAACACAAAGACACTACTATATATAAAACAGATAATCAAAAAGGCCCTACTTACTGTATAGCACAGCAAACTCTACTCAATATTCTATAGTAACTTACATGGGAAAAGAATCTGAAAAAGAACAATGTATGTATATCGAGAAATAAGTTACTTTGTGATGCACATGAAGCTGACACATTACAAATCGATCCTTTGTTGTTGCTGTTCCTGTTTAGTCTCTAAGTTGTGTCAGACTCTTTTGCAACCCCACGGACTGTAGCCCGCCAGGCTCCTCTGTCCATGGAATTCTCCAGGCAAGAATACTGGAGTGGGTTACCATTTCCCTCTCCAGGGCATCTTACCAATCAGGGATCAGACCCATGTCACCTGCATTGGCAGGCAGATTCTTTACCCACGAGCCACCAGGAAAACCCAACTCTACTCCAATATAAAATAAGAAATTAAATTTTTAAAAAGAATAACACCTGTCAGAGGTGCTCGGGTGTGATTCTGTTCCGTTCAGAGCGAGGAGAGGCAGAGCACCGTCCCAATCCTCTCGGTAAAGGTTGCAGCTAGATTATCACTGCCCCACATCAAAAAAAATTGGTGCTGATTAAAAAAAGATACAGGAAAGCTAGTGAAAGTAACACTGAAGGCTCAACAAGCGCTAGCTGGCTCTGTGACAGGCAGGACAGCAAGCACTGACCCCCACGCCCAGCACCCACCAGGCGCCCAGACCAGGATCTCTGACACACCGACTCCCTCTGAACAGCATCCATCACGGAGATGGATGGGAACACGGCCACCTCGACCTCTGAGACTGAGCTCACGTCACCTTAAGGCTAAAAGCAAATTCTTTCTCTTGCAGATCGCTTTTCAACGTGCAGAGCCAAGGCAAGCCAGAGCCCACTTCTGTTATGTGGAACGGAACGAGCCACACAGACAACTGCCGATTGGGACTGGCTTACGTTTACGACAGCCATGCATTCCGATCTCAGTCCTGACATCTCTGCCTCCTGAAGGAAAGGTGAAGAAAAATAACACAAATGCCCGATCCGCCCCCTCCCTGGGATTTTGGAAGTGATGATTAGAGAAGGAAATGCCGTGTCAAGTGAAAGAGCAGCTAAAATGGGAGAGACCCGTGGTTTGATGGGGAGGAGATGAAATTACAGGTTTGCCGTGTTAAGCTAAGGGAAGCACATTTAATGAGAACAGGTGATTTTTAGAAGTTTATAATTTTCAGACTATAACATGTTACCTTTTTCTTCCTAAAATAAAGGCACTATAAACAGTCATCCTGGTAAGGTACCAGGGAGGGACATGCAGAGTGGTCATTTAGATCAGGGTTTTTTGAGCATCCTACCATCAAAACTAACTCCTTGAATAGCCTTTTACTCTAAGTGGGCTCAGATATAAACATCAGGTCCTTCCATCCTGGACTCTCGCTTCTTCAAGGAAGACCATGGCGTTGGGGGAAGCATCTTTATGTCAGCAAGGTCAGTGCTCAGACATACTGACATTTAAATCCAGGCAGTTCTTTGCTCTGGGAGTTGTTCTGTGCATTTAGCACCATCCCTGGCCTCTCTCCACCCACTCCCATCCAGTAACCAGTAGCGCCCCACTATCTGTGCCATTCAAAATTGCCTCCAGACTTTATCAAATTGTCCTGGTTGATAATCTCTGATTTGAATGTGTCAAAACACCTCTCCGTTTTTAGAAATAAAAGAAGCTATCATCACTTGAAAGATTACTTTAAAATATGCTTATAAAATTATCCAAGTGAATTTGTATTGAATCATTTCAGGAAAATTTCAAGAAAAGTGAAAGTCACATTAAATATAGCTATTTAGCTCCATTGGGGAAATACATGAGGAAAGAATTTTCAAAGGATCAATTTCAGGAAAAGTTGTTCGAATTCCATCCAATTATCTCTGGAATATTAAAAGTATGTTTGGTGAGTTGATACTAAGCAAGTCATTTTGTCAATAGGAAGATTCATTACAGAGAGCCTCTTTGGGCTGTGCAATCAAATCATTTTTGTTGCTGCTTCTTCAAAATGCCTCAAGCCTTCTTTTCAGTTTCCTGATGTGGGAAGGAGTAGTCCTCTGTAAGCTCGATCTAAAGAAGCAAAACTCTGTATATGTGTGTTTATGCAATAAATAACATTTCCCGTTCACACCCACACTGCAAATGAATAGGCTTTAGGGAACAGAAAATAACTGTTGCTTTTAGAAAAAAAAAAAAAAAAAAATACTGCTGTCAGAAGAAAAATCAAAAGAATGAAAGCTACACAAGAAGTTTTGCTTCGGGAACAAAAGTCTCACTAGTGATTAATAAAAACAGATCCAAAATAAGCTTCATGGACCTCTTTTCAGTGGCAGCTGGTTTTCTTCTGAGTCTTAGGCTAGAAGCAGCCAGGTTCACTGGTGTTGAGAGTCTGCGGAAACCCTGCCAGCCCGGCTCCTACCTGATGGCTTCAGGACCACCATCTCTGAGAGGATGAAGCCAGGTGAGAGAGCTGACCAGTGAGCGGCTCGGAGAGGACCAGGAGGCTGAGCTCCACCCTCGCAGGAGCGCACCGACCCTCGGGAAGATGCTCTGCATGCGCATCTTAACTGTAAAAAGTTACGGTCTTTGGTACCAGCGGAACCATGACAGCGTTTGGCAGACAGGGACAGACAGCTCTTCTGAAAGGTCTGTGTTTACCCTCATCTCTCCAAGCATCTCGTGGCCCTCCTCCATGAGATCAGGTGAGCCGCTCCCCCAGGCACTAAAGCCCCAGCCCAAAGCAAAAGCAGCAGAACCACTGAAGAAACCAGCCTACCCTGGGAACAGACCACGGAGCCTGACACCCGCACACCCTGGCACAGCCAAACGTGGCATCCTGGAGCCTGGTGCACCATCAGCAGCTGCCAGGTGAGCAGCCCAACCCCACTGAAACCCTTGCAAGATCTTCCCCCTGCTTTCCCAAGATAACCCTTTGCCCTTTCACCAACGACCCCCCTCCTCCCAATTCCACCGTCACCGCTGCCAGCACCAAGGCTTCTCTCCAGCCCCTCCAGCCCAGCCATGGTCCTTCCGGTAAGCCTTGCACGTACATGTGCACATCCGCTGATGCCTCAGCCCCACGTGCATCCTGAGGCTTCCCATTACCCAAGGTCAAGGTGGCCTCCACCTTCTGTACGTACACACAGCAGCCGCCTACTCCGGCCAAGGCGGCAGATCCCCTGCGGTAAACCCTGATGAGTCATGAACAGTCTCTATTTCCTCATCAAGGGGTCTATGGAAAGCCACAACCTTCCAGGTTTCTAAATTTTGAATTCTCTCCTTTTTTATCATAAACAAGCTATGGGTTGAGCATGTAGTGACAGCCCCAAGTTAGACATTCCAACAAGCTGAACTGGCCGTCTCAATGAGTCAGAAGCCACATAACTGATGTCCTATGTAGCATGGAGAGCTCACCCACCCCTCGGCACAGAGCAAGCACCCTTGTCAGGCAGTTTATTCAGTCCCTTGGCACACGGGGTATGGGAAGTGTCTCAAAAACTCATGAATTTGAGAGATGGAAGGGACACTTAAAGTCATCTTGTCACTTTGCAGCACAGAAAGCAAAAGCTCAGATGGACTGAAGGGATCTTACCGGTGAAGGTAAGAAGGAGGGAACAGTGGCAGGCCACGCTGAAACAGGAGCAAAACCTGCTGGCCCTTTGCCTGGCACACCTACCTTCCTGCTCACACTTAGGGCCACAAGTTCAAATGACTCACAGCACACCCAGAAACATAGTTCTCTCTGGAGACTAAAGCAAAACAGATGAACCCATGGTCTGGAGACAGGGGTCATCACTAATCCAGCCAGTCACTGAAGGATGCCACCTGTGGGCAAAGGAGAGCCCTCTGACACAGGTGTGCACAGTGAAGAAGGCACAGTCTGGGCACTTCCAGCTCACAAGTGTGCCTAATCAAGCAAGCCAAAATCCACCTTTTGATAAATACCCAGTTATCCTAGAAGTAAGAGCAAATCTTACAAGCCACAGGAAAAGGAGGAATTCCTCTGAATGGTTCAAGTTCAAGAAAGGGGAATAAAGGTCAGGGGCCATCCAAGCCCATGGGGTGTATTCAGGGCTGGAAGGAACCTGTTGAATGAATCTGGGCTCTTTCCTCATAACATCAGACACTCTAGGTACTGAGCAGGAAATGCCATTAAGTGAAGAACCATTAAAACAATAAACTTAAGTTAATGCAAAGTGTCCAAGAAAATAGATTCCTCTATTCTTCTCCAAAAACAATAACCAAACATTGTATTCTTTGGGAAATGTAGCAAAATTAAAGTTTTCTTGTTATGGTACTGAGTCTATAAAGGAAATCAGGATGTTCACCAGGCATCTTGCATCTTCGATTTTTAGGTACCTTTTCAGAAAACTTGAATCCTCTTTATATTGTTTTAACCCATGTACCATGGCTGCCAAATTTCAACCAAAAGAGGGTGTACACAAATGAATTAGTGCAGCATTTTTCGGAATGTCTTAATGAAAACCCTGACCGCCCTCAAATACGGAACCCCTTCTGCATGCCACCTTCAGGTAACTGAACAAGAAACTGACTTTCTTACTCACAGATTTTCATCATATCTGAACTGAGATGAGATGGAATTTTATGGCTATATAAAATGACCTCATGGTATAAAATGGGAAAAAGCAGACATTAGACTATTTTATACATTTCAATAATGGTTCGGCTCCAGTGACCTTATTTTATTTCTCTCTTCAAAGGGAATTGTTATTAGACTTTTGCCTTTTTCTCCTTGTTTAGTTCCAGATCGCCTGGAGGGATCATAAAAATAAATGAAGTCCATTAGATAAAATTATTATTTACACAAAGGCAATATTAATTTTATCTGTCAGCAGGTTTTAAAACTAAGTGAAAGTTCATTCAATGTACTTCTGTGCTAGCTAAACCTACAGGAACTCTTTCTAAAAAAGAAAAAAAAAATAATGGTCCCACAAGACAACATAACTGTTAATATATCTACAATTACTAAGGGATTTATCCAGAGAAGTTCCCTCAAGGCAGGACACTCATATGGGCAGAACAAAATAATCACGCTATAAATGACTCTCGTAGTGTGACAATTACTATTCATAGCTCCTGTTCATTTTTAGGTAAGATAGGCAGGAGGCGGAGTGCCGCTTTGTCTCTCGTCAACCAGAAGGTGCGATGTCGATGGTGACATGCAAAAGCACGCAACAGTGGCGGGAAGACATGCAAAAGCATGCAACGGTGGCGGGAGGACATGCAGAAGCATGAAACGGTAGAGGGAAGACATGTAGAAGCACGCAACGGAGGCGGGAAGAATGCTCTCCAGCATCTCTGCTCTGGCCAGCATCACTGATCACCTGTGACTGCCAAGTCTGACGAGCTTACGCCATGGGCATCTATCACCATGGCAACTGTGCTCATGACCTCAGCTCTTAAACGTCTCCCCAGACCCTCTCCTCCCTGGCCTCCTTAACCATGCCAATCTCCGCCTGCTCTACTGCATTCAGAGCCCTCATTTCCCACTCTTCCCTTTAAATGAAGGTGCAACTCAGCCTCTCCCTCTCAGTCTGCACACTCTCAGTGGCCCATCTCTTCAAACTCGATGATGCAATATAGTTCCTAAAAGTGGGTGACTTCCAAGTCTATAACACTCTATGAGACCTCTGTACATAATCCAGATCTATAAATCAAAAACAGCCTCCTCCGAAAACAGGCCTCTTCACATAAATCAGACAGAAGGAGCCCCTCTGAGGGTGGCGCCCTTGTCCGCCTCACCAACTGCATCCTTTACGTCCACTTTCTCTCATCGCTGCTCCCCCCCTGCTCTGGCATCCAACTTAGAATCCGAGGACTTGCCTTGTCTCCCCTCCTTCATCTTCCCAGGCTCCTCGGTCATTTTGTCACTGTGTTCTGAAACTCCTCCCCAGCCCACTGGGAAAGACCCTGATGCTGGGAAAGACTGAAGGTGGGAGAAGAGGATGACAGAGGATGAGATGATTGGATGGCATCACCAACTCAATGGACATGAGTTTGAACAAACTCCAGGAGTTGGTGATGGGCAGAGGAGCCTGGCGTGCTGCAGTCCCTGGGGTTGCAAAGGGTTGGACACGACGGAGCGACTTAACGGAACAACCCCTCCCTACCCTAAACACCCTCTCTATTTCTCACCTCTACAATATTGGCCATTTTTTGACAGATTTTCTTGCCTCCAGTTCCAGTTTCTAAGCTTCATCTCTGAGTAACAACTTTCTCTGATCCTTTCCCACTTTCCTCTACCCCCATGGGTCCCCTGCACATCAACACTCATTTCTATTTGTCATCCTGAGTTACAATTACCCGTGTACGTGCTTCATTTGAAAATAAGGCTGTGACAATCTTAGCCTCTGGACAATACAGAAGGCATAATATATATCTAAAAAATTATCTCATGAGAAATGAGTCAGTGGAGAGAAACTGCACACTCGCACATACCTCTCTACCTTTTATCAATATTGATGCTTCCATTAAAATGCAATTCTTGTTCCCTTTCCTTCTATAACTCTGCTACTCACTGTCACAGATGTCTTATTCCTCTATTAAAATTCTCCTAACATCTGGTCCAAATACACGGATTCCCACAGTTTTGAGAAATGTCCTTTCTAAATGTCATAATTTTCCAATTAATGGTCAAAGGGATGAAGGGATTACTATAGGCAGACCGGCTAAAAAGAGGAAGTCTCACTGGGCCTGGAGACATGAACACACATGGAAGATATAACTGAAGTTTGTGAACCCTGCGGGGTTTGGATAAGTTATTCTAGCACACCATAATTCGCTGCAACCGCTTGGAAAAAAAATCATAGGATGAAAAAGGAAGAAATTACAACTCACAGCAGAAGTAAATTCATCAAACTCATTGTTGTAGGGTGAAAATACAAGTAACTTGAAATAGCATCAGATAAATCTGGGGCTTCCCCAGTGGCTCAGCAGTAAAGAATCTGCCTTCAAAGTAGGAGACTTCCAGGAGACAAGGGTTCAATCCCTGGGTTGGGAAGATCCCCTGAAAGAGGGAGTGGCAACCCACTCCAGTATTCTTGCCTGGGAAATTCCATCAACAGAAAAACCTGGTGGGCTACAGTCCATGGGGTCATTAAGAGTCAGACATAACTGAGCACATAGGCAGGAGATTGTAACAGATAAATTTACATATAATAGACTACTAACAATTTGGGAAAACTAAGGTGTTTAGTGAAAAAGCCACTGATTAGTGTTTTCAGATTTCAGTTGGGAATGGCCCTGTGTGTGACATCTAATGATACCTATTAGGTCCAATGGGATTTCCTCAGTGGCTTTGATAGTAAAGAATCTGCCTGCAATGCAGGAGACCTGGGTTTGATCCCTGGGTCTGGAAGAACCCCTGCAGAAGGGCAAGGCAACCCACTACAGTATTCTTGCCTGGAAAATTCCACGGACAGAGGAGGCTGGTGGACCACAGTCCATGGGGTCACAAAGAGTCAGACACGACTTAGCATGCACGCACATTAAGCCCAATGGACCAACATGTCAAAGCTTATTCATTGGAGTTCAAATCTGTCATACTCTTTGGTCTAAAAATAAAAAAGACAAACCTCATGAGTACTAATGACTATTTGGGGGGGGGCAGTTATTCAAAAACAAGAATAAGAAATCCTTCCTAACATAAGTAATAACTGTAGTTAATATTGCACTGCATCTTTTCAATTTGCTAAAAGAGTGAATGAGGTTTTCCAGGTGGCACTGTGGAAAAGGATCTGCCTACTAATGCAAGAGATGCAGGAGACTCATGTTCGATCCCTAGTTTGGGAAGATCCCCTGGAGGAGGAAATGGCAACCCACTCCAATATTCTTGCCTGAAATATCTCATGGTCAGAGGAGCCCGGCAGGCTATAGTCCACGCGACTGAAAAGAGTCGGACAGGACTGAGCATACAAGAAGGCAAACTGTAGAAGTTCTCATCGCAAGAAAAAAACACTGAGACACATATCAAAATCAAAGAGTCCACTATCAGAGTGAAAAAATATAAGAAACCACAAAAAAGGCTATGTAGTGATGTACAGCATCAATACATTTCTTGTTTTCCTGAAACAAGGCTATAAAATAAGCATTAGCCTTCTTTCATATTCGAAGATCATGGCATCCAGTCCCATCACTTTATGGGAAATAGATGAGGAAACAGTGGAAACAGTGTCAGGCATCATTTTGGGGGGGCTCCAAAATCACTGCAGATTGTGATTGCAGCCATGAAATTAAAAGACGCTTACTCCTTGGAAGAAAAGTTATGACCAACCTAGATAGCATATTCAAAAGCAGAGACATTATTTTGCCGACTAAGTTCCGTCTAATCAAGGCTATCCTTTTTCCAGTGGTCAAGTATGGATGTGAGAGTTGGACTGTGAAGAAGGCTGAGAGCCGAAGAATCAATGCTTTTGAACTGTGGTGATGGAGAAGACTCTTCAGAGTCCCTTAGACTGCACGGAGATCCAACCAGTCCATTCTGAAGGAGATCAGCTCTGGAATTTCTTTGGAGGGAATGATGCTAAAGCTGAAACTCCAGTACTTTAGCCACCTCATGCGAAGAGCTGACTCATTGGAAAAGACTCTGATGCTGGGAGGGATCGGGGGCAGGAGGAGAAGGGGACGACCGAGGATGAGATGGCTGGATGGCATCACTGACTTGATGGACGTGAGTCTTAGTGAACTCCAGGAGTTGGTGATGGACAGGGAGGCCTGGCGTGCTGCAATTCATGGGGTCGCAAAGAGTCAGACACAACTGAGCGACTGAACTGAACTGAACTGAACTTCTTTTGTATTCTACAGATATAGAGACAAGACTCAAGGAGCTCCCACAGATAAACAGAAAAGCTAACAATTTTAACAGGTGCATCCCTGGTTCCAAATCCATGGTCATCTTGCTACACTGAAGATACTGCCCCTGTGTATGCAATAATCATTTATTGACTAGAGCTTGGAGGCCTGCTAGACACATGTATCGTCTGGCTGAAAAAATAAGCAGGTGCTCTATTTCTACCAACTGACTTCATATTGGGCTTGAATATGTGTTTCCTTGCAGATAGAAATTTTGCTAACTAACAGGCACCATCTTTCAGTGACCCTGAAGTCAGAGATCTCTTGGACTAAAATTTAATCCAGCCAGTGATGAACATGCACCAGCCTGAGCACAACTATGAAATGGCTTTAGCATCTTCTGTCATTCTCTTCCCGCCAACTACACATCCTCCTGGGAGCCCAGGATGTGGAAGAGCAACTATCAGGTGGGGAGTATCAATGGATGTCTCAGCTCCACCTTGACCCTGAAACTGCAACTTTGATCTTCTCTTCACTCCTACTTGAGTGCAAAGAATTACCTCCAATCAAACAAGGACCTAACACACCCCTAGCTGCCACTCTGCCCCAAATCTGCTTCCTCCCTGAGTCCTCCCATCATAACCAGAGTCATTTTTGTGTCTCTAACTTCCCCATGTGATACTCTGACCCATCAACAAACCCTATCTATGGCTCACACTTCACACTGATGCTGAAGCTCCAGACTTTGGCCGCCTGGTGCAAATAGCCGACTCATTGAAAAAGACCTTGATGCTGCGAAAGACTGAAGGCAAAAGGAGAAGAGGGGCAGAGGATAAGATGGTTAGATAGCATCACCGACTCAATAGACATTAATCTGAGCAAACACCAGAAGATAGTGAAGGACAGGGGAGCCTAGCATGCTGCAAGGAGTCTACAGGGTCATAAAAGAGTGGGACACGACTTAGTGACTGGACAGTAACAACAATGGGTCACATGCGTGGCCCCTCTCCCCTCAAAGGCTGCAATCCCACGTGAAGCTGTTTCCTTCCCACCTGCACCCAGCAGATTCTCTCCCATCAGAGTCTTGGGGCTTCTCTCTCTTGACTCCCCTCCACACAAGTCTATTATCTACACTGCAACCAGAGCAATCTTTATAAAGAGATTGAAAATGTCAGACTCATAGAAGCAGAGAGTGGAGCTGGCTGCCAGCAGTTGGGAAGTGGGAGAAACCGGAGGGAGGACAAAGGTTCAGGTACATGGGATGCACATGTTCTAGACATTTAACGGACAGCGTGGTGACCATCGTCAACAATACACACGTGTGCTTGACAGGTGCTAACAGACTAGATCTTAAACATCCTCATTACACGGGCACACACAGGTAACAGCTGAAGGGGCGGATGTGTTCAGTAGCTTGACTGTGACAATCATTTCTCCGTGTGTGTATATATATCAAAACATCACATCGCACTGGCCTAATGATATGGTATGTTTATACGAATTCCCATCATTGGAGGGCCTTTGCGTTACAAGCCCAAATATAACGGAGTCAGGGCAGATTGTCATTCTCTTAATTTTTATTGAAGTATATTTGCTTTACACCGTTTTGTTAGTTTCTGTTGTACAGCAAAGTGAGCCAGCTCTGCGTGTACATATATATATATTCCCTCTTTTTTGGATTTCCTTCCCACTTAGGTCATTTTAAGGTAACTGATTCACTTGCTTTATTAAGATATTACGTCACTTGTGATTTTTGATCCTATTCCTTAAGTAAAATTGTGTCTTACCCTTTTTAGGCTTTTAGGTGTTGTTACCAAAGTTACAAAGTTTCATAAAATTGTTTAGATAATCGTCCAATAAAGTTTCCATCCTATTTGCTCTTTAAGAAAACAAAACCAAGAATCCCGTCGGGTGCTGCGTTACGTGCTGGGCTAAGTTGCTTCGTCACGTCCGACTCTTATCGACCCCACGGGCTATAGCCCACCAGGTTCTTCTGTCCATGGCATTTTTCCAGTAAGAATATTGGAGTGGGTTGCCATGCCCTCCTCCAGGATCAAACCGGTAGCTCTTAAGCCTCTTGCCCTGGAAAGTGGATTCTTTACCACTAGCACCACCTGGGAAGCCCCACTGTATGCTGTAAATATATGCAATTTTTATTTATCAATTGTTCCTCAATAAAGCTGGAGAAAAGAATCAATTATAATAAAATATCTGCATGTTTTTAAAGGACGGACCCCACCCACTTCTGTGCTTTCCCCAGCACTCCTATGCTCCATTCTAGGACCACACACACCCATGCACATACACCCAGGTACACACAGGCGCACACTCATCTCTGTGGTATTTCTGTCCACTGAGTTCATCAGCTTTCAGATGTCACTTGCCACTCCTTAGGTCCAGAGGTCATTTCTCCAGGTTGTTTCAAAGCCTTCTCATGCCTCAGGCTTCTCTCAATGTCACCTCCTCAGAAATGAGTCCCAACCTGGCAGGCTGACATGGCCTCTCACTGTCTAGCAGATTCTCCTCTGTTCTCTTCTTAAGCCACTTAAATTACATGAAACCACTCCACTGATGTATGTGCGTATGGCCTGCTTAATCCACAAGAATATCAGAGCTCGAGGACTGAGCCTCAGTCACGCTCAGCGGATGTTCCCAGAGTCCAGAGGAAAGTATGATATTAAATATTATCAACTGACTGACAAGGTCCTAGAAAGGAAAGAAACCAAGACAGACTTCAGCTAAGTGATGGGGAAAAAAAAAAAATCACTGTAAAGGCTTGAATGCTTTCTGCCAATGCCTCTGAGCGGTGCTTACCATAAGTTTCAGAAGCATTTCCATGGAAAACTACAAGTTTCCTCCCAAGAAATCAGTCTATTAGGTGAGATTTCAGGAGAAGAAGTCAGCAAAGCCCGTGAATTAGATGGCGCAAAAGCATGGAACAAATAGCGCGTAATGCGATGCTGGGACATGCACACGCGCTGTGAACATATGGTGTTTTGTTCTGCACTTCGTTAGCCTGAAATATGGAAAGGTCATTGAGGACATTACAGTAAAGGTCTCCGTGGTTTAAAGTAATCCCCAAGTGTTTTAAATTCTACATTTTCTAAATATTAAAAAAGAGGTGACAGTGGATGTGTTAATGGAAACACAATAAGAAGAATTCCTAAATTCGAGTCCAGGAAAAGTAGTGACAGATTGCATCAATCTGGCAAGCCATTCCCAGGTGCCGCTTTGGTAAAGACTTTGCTTGCCAACACAGGAGACTCAGGAGACATTGGTTCAATCCCTGATCCAGGAAGATCTCCTGGAGATGGAAATGGCAACCCACTGCAGTATTCTTGCCTGGGAAACCCCATGGACAGAGGAACCTGGTGATCTACAGTCCATGGGGTCACAAAGAGTCAGACACAGCTGGCCACTGAGCAAACACACA
>SJYW01015618.1:78095-95045 GCA_006410735.1 Raphicerus campestris | reverse complement strand
TGAGTCCTCCCATCATAACCAGAGTCATTTTTGTGTCTCTAACTTCCCCATGTGATACTCTGACCCATTAACAAACCCTATCTATGGCTCACACTTCACACTGATGCTGAAGCTCCAGACTTTGGCCGCCTGGTGCAAATAGCCGACTCATTGAAAAAGACCTTGATGCTGCAAAAGACTGAAAGCAAAAGGAGAAGAGGGGCAGAGGATAAGATGGTTAGATAGCATCACCGACTCAATAGACATTAATCTGAGCAAACACCAGAAGATAGTGAAGGATAGGGGAGCCTAGCATGCTGCAGGGAGTCTACAGGGTCGTAAAAGAGTGGGACACGACTTAGTGACTGGACAATAACAACAATGGGTCACATGCGTGGCCCCTCTCCCCTCAAAGGCTGCAATCCCACGTGAAGCTGTTTCCTTCCCACCTGCACCCAGCAGATTCTCTCCCATCAGAGTCTTGGGGCTTCTCTCTCTTGACTCCCCTCCACACAAGTCTATTATCTACACTGCAACCAGAGCAATCTTTATAAAGAGACTGAAAATGTCAGACTCATAGAAGCAGAGAGTGGAGCTGGCTGCCAGCAGTTGGGAAGTGGGAGAAACCGGAGGGAGGACAAAGATTCAGGTACATGGGATGCACATGTTCTAGACATTTAATGGACAGCGTGGTGACCATCGTCAACAATACACACATGTGCTTGACATGTGCTAACAGACTAGATCTTAAACATCCTCATTACACGGGCACACACAGGTAACAGCTGAAGGGGCGGATGTGTTCAGTAGCTTGACTGTGACAATCATTTCTCCATGTGTGTATATATATCAAAACATCACATCACACTGCCCTAATGATATGGTATGTTTATACGAATTCCTAACATTGGAGGGCCTTTGCGTTACAAGCCCAAATATAACAAAATCAGGGCAGATTGTCATTCTCTTAATTTTTATTGAAGTATAGTTGCTTTACACTGTTTTGTTAGTTTCTGTTGTACAGCAAAATGAGCCAGCTCTGCGTGTACATATATATATATATTCCCTCTTTTTTGGATTTCCTTCCCACTTAGGTCATTTTAAGGTAACTGATTCACTTGCTTTATTAAGATATTACATCACTTGTGATTTTTGATCCTATTCCTTAAGTAAAATTGTGTCTTACCCTTTTTAGGCTTTTAGGTGTTGTTACCAAAGTTACAAAGTTTCATAAAATTGTTTAGATAATCGTCCAATAAAGTTTCCATCCTATTTGCTCTTTAAGAAAACAAAACCAAGAATCCCGTCGGGTGCTGCGTTACGTGCTGGGCTAAGTTGCTTCAGTCGCGTCCGACTCTTATCGACCCCACGGGCTATAGCCCACCAGGTTCTTCTGTCCATGGCATTTTTCCAGTAAGAATATTGGAGTGGGTTGCCATGCCCTCCTCCAGGATCAAACCGGTAGCTCTTAAGCCTCTTGCCCTGGAAAGTGGATTCTTTACCACTAGCACCACCTGGGAAGCCCCACTGTATGCTGTAAATATATGCAATTTTTATTTATCAATTGTACCTCAATAAAGCTGGAGAAAAGNCAGTCGCGTCCGACTCTTATCGACCCCACGGGCTATAGCCCACCAGGTTCTTCTGTCCATGGCATTTTTCCAGTAAGAATACTGGAGTGGGTTGCCATGCCCTCCTCCAGGATCGAACTGATAGCTCTTAAGCCTCTTGCCCTGGAAGGTGGATTCTTTACCACTAGCACCACCTGGGAAGCCCCATTGTATGCTGTAAATATATGCAATTTTTATTTATCAATTGTACCTCAATAAAGCTGGAGAAAAGAATCAATTATAATAAAATACCTGCATGTTTTTAAAGGACGGACCCCACCCACTTCTGCGCTTTCCCCAGCACTCCTATGCTCCATTCTGGGACCACACACACCCATGCACATACACCCAGGTACACACAGGCGCACACTCATCTCTGTGGTATTTCTGCCCACTGAGTTCATCAGCTTTCAGATGTCACTTGCCACTCCTTAGGTCCAGAGGTCATTTCTCCAGGTTGTTTCAAAGCCTTCTCATGCCTCAGGCTTCTCTCAATGTCACCTCCTCAGAAATGAGTCCCAACCTGGCAGGCTGACATGGCCTCTCACTGTCTAGCAGATTCTTCTCTGTTCTCTTCTTAAGCCACTTAAATTACATGAAACCACTCCACTGATGTATGTGCGTATGGCCTGCTTAATCCACAAGAATATCAGAGCTCGAGGACTGAGCCTCAGTCACGCTCAGCGGATGTTCCCAGAGTCCAGAGGAAAGTATGATATTAAATATTATCAACTGACTGACAAGGTCCTAGAAAGGAAAGAAACCAAGACAGACTTCAGCTAAGTGATGGGGAAAAAAAAAAAATCACTGTAAAGGCTTGAATGCTTTCTGCCAATGCCTCTGAGCGGTGCTTACCATAAGTTTCAGAAGCATTTCCATGGAAAACTACAAGTTTCCTCCCAAGAAATCAGTCTATTAGGTGAGATTTCAGGAGAAGAAGTCAGCAAAGCCCGTGAATTAGATGGCGCAAAAGCATGGAACAAATAGCGAGTAATGCGATGCTGGGACATGCACACGCGCTGTGAACATATGGTGTTTTGTTCTGCACTTCGTTAGCCTGAAATATGGAAAGGTCATTGAGGACATTACAGTAAAGGTCTCCGTGGTTTAAAGTAATCCCCAAGTGTTTTAAATTCTACATTTTCTAAATATTAAAAAAGAGGTGACAGTGGATGTGTTAATGGAAACACAATAAGAAGAATTCCTAAATTCGAGTCCAGGAAAAGTAGTGACAGATTGCATCAATCTGGCAAGCCATTCCCAGGTGCCGCTTTGGTAAAGACTTTGCTTGCCAACACAGGAGACTCAGGAGACATTGGTTCAATCCCTGATCCAGGAAGATCTCCTGGAGATGGAAATGGCAACCCACTGCAGTATTCTTGCCTGGGAAACCCCATGGACAGAGGAACCTGGTGATCTACAGTCCATGGGGTCACAAAGAGTCAGACACAGCTGGCCACTGAGCAAACACACAACGCACCAACACTCTGCAGCTGCGATGCTGCAGGAGAACTGCGGATGGCCGCGCTCGCTCGTGCCATGAGGAAAGAGAGCGGCACCTCCGGTCCCCTCAGCCTGCAAGTCCCAGGGACCCACCTGCCCACCACTGCTGGCCTGGGATAGGCAGCAATTCAGAGATGCTTTGGCACACAGACTCTAGACCTAGACTGCCTGAGTTCACTTAGCTCTAATAATAGCTTATGCCTCAGGGTCCGTTATCTGTCAAATGGAGAAAAAAGCCATGGCTTAAGATCACATGAGTTAATCTGAAAGAACATAGATAACTCCCTAGCAATTAGGAAGCACCAAAAAGTTTTAATAAACAAATAAGGGTTATTTTTAAAACACTTAAAATATTCAGGGGGAAAAAAAAAAACCCTCCAGCTACCAAATTAGTGTCTTCCTACAAAGGGATGATAAAATCAGTTCATGGTTTAAAAAGAGCTGTGATGGTGGGCAGCCTCAGCCTTAGGAAAATTCCACATCTCCCCAGGAAGCATGTAAAAGAACAGTCACAGCCGCATTTTTCATAATAGCAAAAAACAAGAACAGAGGTGTCCACTCAGAGAATGGGAAAGCTTATGGTATGTTATATCACGGGGAAAAGGGATGGGCACCAGCTGCATGCAATGTAAACAAATATCAGAAACATCATGGTGAGAGAAAAAGTCAAGAATAATGTACAATCCAGTAAATCAATATTTGGGACTCCCAGGTGGCACTCGTGGTAAAGAATCATCTTGCCAATGCAGGTCCGATCCCTGAGTCAGGAAGATCCCCTGAAAAAGGGAATGGCTACCCACTCCAGTATCCTTGTCTGGAGAGTCCCATGGACAGAGGAGCCTGGCGGGCTACAATCTGTAGGGTTGCAAAAAGTCAGACACAACTGAAGCGACTTAGCAGGCATGCATGCAAATTGATATCTATTGAAAATATGCAAAATTAAAGGATAATTTGAATTTGTTAAACCGATATTTAATCACAATACTGTAAATCAATTATACAATTACAAAAAGATAACAAGAATTGTAGAAATATGTTGTCAGACAGCTTAAAAATGTGGATAAGACATGAAAAATGTATTTAAAAAACAAGGAAGGCAATGTAAACAGAAACTTCACAGTGGTGCTGATGTGAAAGTTAGGAAACGTTGAAAGAACAATGGAGGAATTTCACTACTTCATCGCCTCCCCATGAACAAGCCGCTTGAATCAATTAGACCCACTAATCCTCTTCAGCCCCATCCACTTCCCTGCTTTTCCACTTCCACCCTTTGCCTGGACCACACACTCTTTTCTATGTCTCTATTAGAACCTCATGCCTCCTCTGAGGTCCATATTACTCATGAGTCCCCCTATGTCCATTACCGTTTCCCCAGCCAGAAGCGAGGGCCCTCCACCAGGCCTCCTTGGGAAGCAACTGTCTGCATCAGCTCAGCTCAGCTTATAGTCTGGCCTCTTCTGCTCTATGGCAGGGCCACCCACGAGACCTTGTGGCACACACAATACTATAGCCCCTCAAAGTGAAAGTGAAAGTCGCTCAGTCATGTCTGGCTCTTTGGAGACCCCATGGGCTGGTCAAGTCCATGGAATTCTTCAGGTCAGAATACTGGAGTGGGTGGCCTTTTCCTTCTCCATGGGATCTCCCCAACTCAGGCATCGAACATAGGTCTCCTGCATTGCAGGTAGATTCTTAACCAGCTGAGCCACCAGGGAAGCCCAAGAAGACTGGAGTGGATAACCTGCCCCTTCTCCAGGGGATCTTCCCGACCCAGGAATTGAACCAGGGTCTCCTGCATTGCACGTAGATTCTTTACCAACTGAGCTATCAGGGAAGCCCACATAGCCCCTCAAAGCCCACCACATTTATTTTTTGCACTTAGACATGACCTAATATTTGTTGAAGGAAAGGAACAACCAATCACTTACAAACAGTGGAAAGAATATCCAGCTAATATAGGAGGAGGCTGAGAAAGAGATGAGTTTTGGAAGCCTGGGAATTGTATAAATGAGCTAGAATGATCACATTTTGGCAGAGAAATAGAAGAAAAATCTCAGGGTAGAATTTTATGAGAATGGGGGTAGCAAACACATTTATCTGCTAGAAGTGAGAAGACCAAAGTTACTTTTATAATGAAATCAAATAAATCATGGCACATCCATACTATTAAATAATACACAGCCTGTAAAACCAATGTAGCAAAACTCTACACACAGACACAAAAATCCAATAATGATGCTGAAAAAATAAAGTGTAGACATTTACTTATCTATGCAGAGAGAAAACGGAGTGGGATTCCATTCTTGACTGAAATAAGCCAGATGATTTCTATGCTTATATGTTTGTGGGTGAAAGAAAACTTTGACTACTCCTAGGAAGTGGAGGGTAATTTATATTTGTCCATATTCTGTAATTTATTTCTTTTTAATTGGAGGATAATTGCTTTATGAGATGGTGCTGGCTTCTGACATGCACCAACATGAATTAGCCACGGGCATACATGTACCCCTCCCTCCTCCCAGCCCACTCCACCCCTCCAGGTTATCAGGGTACCAGGGCTGAGTTCTCTGTGTCAGACAGAGAATCCCCACTGGTCATCTATTAGATATGGTAACAGGCATGTTTCCAAGTTGCTCTCAGTTCATCCCACCCTCTTTCCCCCATGTGTTCACAAGTCTGTTCTCCGTGTCTGCTTCTCCACTGTTGTCCTGCAAGTCAGTTCTAATGAGATGGATGGACCTGAGCCAATTATACAGAGTGAAGTAAGTCCAAAAGAGCAGAACTAATATCGTATATTAATGCATATATACGGACTCTAAAGAGATGAGACTCTTCTGTATTGTTTGAATTTTCAACAAGCATTGACTTAGTTTGTAACTTAGAGTAAGCAAAAAATGTGAATATTTAGGTTTAAGATAAGCGAACAGGGTGAAATTAGTTTTCTGGATTAGCTAATGAGACTGGGGCTAAGTTCCATCTGTAGAGTCAGTTCAGGCTGACTCACTGGGTATAAAGGGATACAAAAGGATGGGAGAACAGGAGCTGAGGGCAGGACAGAAAGCAAGGCAAGTTTAAAGAGGGGATGATGAGAAGGTAAAAATATTGACAGAGCAGATGCCAGCTTCCCATAAGAATTTTCCAAACACAACAGGAAACCCCTACTATTCTCATTTAAAATCAGGTGAACACTTACGATGAAAATACAGTATATGCAGGTGTAAACTGTGAGTCCATGATAGACATTTCTGCAACTGCGACCTCCAAGCCCTTTCCTTACTATACTCATTTTTCAGTTCAGTTCAGTTCAGTTCAGTTGCTCAGTCGTGTCCGACTCTTCGCGACCCCGTGAATCGCAGCACGCCAGGCCTCCCTGTCCATCACCAACTCCCAGAGTTCACTCGGACTCGCATCCATCAAGTCAGTGATGCCATCCAGCCATCTCATCCTCGGTCGTCGCCTTCTTCTCCTGCCCCCAATCCCTCCCAGTATCAAAGTCTTTCCCAAGGAGTCAACTATTTGCATGAGGTGGCCAAAGTACTGGAGTTTCAGCTTTAGCATCATTCCTTCNAAGGGTCAAGTCCTAACCACTGGAACACAAAGGAATTCCCCCAGAAAAATTTTAAGGGACTTAAAAGTATTCATATACTTTGTCTTGGTGCTTTCATTTGAAGGACCTTCCCTGAAGAAACTGATCAGATAAGTCACCACATATTCACATGGAGGGATATTCCTTCCGGTCTGATTATAATACATTAATTACAGCCATGAAATGGAAACTTCAGTTTAGAGAAATGGAAATGGTTCAATATAAATATAATACAGAACATCAGAAAGAGAGGCTATTGTTTTTAAAAGAAATTTTAAGGACATGAGAAATACTCAGGATACAATATGAAGTGCATGGGCAGGAAGCTAAACTCTGTTCCTGGCATATGAACAAGTATCCGCACACAGCACACCCACAAATGCAAGCCACATGCATGCACACACACAGACAGTCTCATACTGACGTGTAAACATGCAAACGCTGGGAGCCTGGGCTCTGAGTCAGCCAGTAAACTGGATGCAAATACCAGTTACGTCTCTTGCTGGTTGTATGGAGTCTATTTCCATCTTCAAGTGGGGATAACCTTTGAGGACTTAATGCTTTAATCAATATGAAATTCTGAGAACAATGCTAGCCCCACGGTGCTCACTTACTGTTAGACACAGCCTGGTGGATCTGAATTGTTACAAACAACGTCTGGAGGGAAATACACCAGATCATCAGAATTGTCTGAGATACGTAGTTTGGCGTAATTTCTTAATACTTTTAGGGGTTGTTTTTGCAAGTTTCCTGCAGATGGGCATATAAGGTTATTATCATCAGAAGAAGTATTTCCATATTCTTTGAGAAAATACTGCAGAGAAGAATGAAGATGAATGGGGATGTTAATGTGGCAGGCTGGATGGGAGGGGAGTTTGGGGGAGAATGGACACACATTTATGTATGCTTGATTCCCTTCGCTGTTCACCTGAAACTGCCACAACAGTGTGAATCGGCTCTACCCTAAAACAAAATTAAAAGTTTAAAAAATNTTTAAAAGAACTTCCTATTCTTTTCCCGTTGTGTTTCCAAAGTGAAAGCAGTTCAGAGAGCTAAGGTGGATTTTTCCAGGATTGCTTTTCTCCAAAGAGGAGAATAAATGGAAAAACTAATGGGCATAAAGGTGGCTGGTGGCATCTGCAAATACTGTGTCCATGTACTTGGACATGTCCTTAAACCGTGTATATATAATGCTTAGAAGACTAAGAATCTAGTGCTGCATGTCAGCCAAAAAAAATATTTTCTGCCGTATCCACCCTTGATTCTGAAACATGCTCCTCTGGGGTCTGAGAATTCCCGCAAGGACCACAGTTCGGTGTGGCCTCCATCACCAAACACCTGCACGATGGCTCGAACCAGCAGTCCCTGGTCCGCTTCTTGGCCTTTAAACATCAGTCTCACCCGCCTGCTCCACTGTCCCCACAGCAGGAGGTAATGAGTGCTGTGATGATCAAATTAGCATTGCATAGCATAAACGAGTTTTGTTTTCCCCTAATCACAGTCCTCTATAAATCTCTAGCCAGCGTATCTTTACAAATCAATTCCTGGACCACCAAGCAAGATTCTTAACCCATGGGGGAATTTTCAGGACAGGATACACCCTGCAGAAGAGTTTAAGGACGAGGGGCCCAGGGTTGTTAGCTAAGCACAGCTCAGCCCTAACACACAGCTGCTTCTTTTCCGTTCCCTCTAGAACTCTGCCTCTGAGCAGGCCAGCACTGCCTTCAGCAGCCCTGATAAATTAAAGGCAGGCCTGCTCCAGTCCAAGCGGGCCCCACATATGGACTGCCAGACAGTCCTCCGCGCCGTCTACAGCGAGAAAAATCGTTATTTTTATTTGCGGTAACCCACATGCTTAAAACGTGGGCATCCCTGGTGGCTCACATGGCAAACAATCTGCCTGCAACGTGAGAGACTCGGGTTCAGTCCCTAGGTTGGGAAGATCCCCTGGAGAAGGGAATGACAATCCTCTCCAGTATTCTTGCCCGGAGAATACCGTGGACAGAGGAGCCTCGTGAGCTTCAGTCTATGGAGTGGCAAAGAGTCCAGCATGACTAAACAACTAACATACACTCACACACACACACACACACACACACACACACACACACACACACACACAGGGACTCAGATGTCTCAATCCATTTCTTTTGGTCCACTCT
This sequence comes from Raphicerus campestris, assembly GCA_006410735.1. Lineage (NCBI taxonomy): Eukaryota > Metazoa > Chordata > Mammalia > Artiodactyla > Bovidae > Raphicerus > Raphicerus campestris. Next base: position 86,208 of record SJYW01015618.1, on the reverse strand, counting down.
TTTCACTGAAAGTCAAGACTCATGAAGAAGGAGCCGCAAAACACTCCCAATCTTACAGTTAATTAATAAAGTGACTTTGCTCACAGCCAAGGACTAATTAGTTCCATGTAAACATACAATCACACAGCGGCAAAGGACTTCGATATCTTATCTCATCTGTCAACACTTCTCCGGAATTTTTAGAAGTGGCATGTTTCAACCTCACCCTCAGTTTCAGAAGAGATGCTACAACTTTATCTCCAATGCCACCATGCAAATTGAATTATTCCACAGGTCTTTCCAACTTCTGGAATCAGACAGCTGTGAGTTTGAATTCATTCTAACTTCTAGCATGAGAACTCTGAAAGTTTCCTAACCTTGGCCAACTTTCTTTTCTCATCTAAAACACTAGGGCCATTGAATTGTCATGGTTTATGTGGGAAACAGATAAGCTCATGCTTTTAATGTTCCCAAAACAACATCAGGCATGTATTGATGGTCCACTCTGAATGCCCTTCTCTCCTTGCCCCAGCCACTGTTCTGGTTGAATCGTGACTGGTTTTCTCTTTTTCTTCCATCCATAAAGAAGGCTGAGCACTGAAGAACTGATGCTTTCGAATTGTAGTGCTGAAGAAGAGTCTTGAGAGTCCGCTGGACTGCAGGGAGATCAAACCAGTCGATCCAAAAGGAAGTCAACCCTAAATATTCACTGGAAGGACTGATGCTGAAGCTGAATCTCCCACAGTCTGGCCACATGAACTGACTCCTTAGAAAAAGACCCTGATGCTGAGAAATATTGAAGGCAAAAACAAAAGAAGGCAGCTGCAGATGAGATGGTTAGATAGCATCACTGACTCAATGGACATGAATTTGAGTAAACTCCGGGAAACGGTGAAGGATGGGGAAGTCTGGCGTGCTGCAGTCCGTGAGGTCACAAAGAGCTGGACTCGACTTAGCGGCTGAGCAACAACACTCCCAACACGGCCTAAACACTCCTGTCTCNCGAGAAAAATCGTTATTTTTATTTGCGGTAACTCACATGCTTAAAACGTGGGCATCCCTGGTGGCTCACATGGCAAACAATCTGCCTGCAACGTGAGAGACTCGGGTTCAGTCCCTAGGTTGGGAAGATCCCCTGGAGAAGGGAATGACAATCCTCTCCAGTATTCTTGCCCGGAGAATACCGTGGACAGAGGAGCCTCGTGAGCTTCAGTCTATGGAGTGGCAAAGAGTCCAGCATGACTAAACAACTAACATACACTCACACACACACACACACACACACACACACACACACACACACACACACAGGGACTCAGATGTCTCAATCCATTTCTTTTGGTCCACTCTTTTCACTGAAAGTCAAGACTCATGAAGAAGGAGCCGCAAAACACTCCCAATCTTACAGTTAATTAATAAAGTGACTTTGCTCACAGCCAAGGACTAATTAGTTCCATGTAAACATACAATCACACAGCGGCAAAGGACTTCGATATCTTATCTCATCTGTCAACACTTCTCCGGAATTTTTAGAAGTGGCATGTTTCAACCTCACCCTCAGTTTCAGAAGAGATGCTACAACTTTATCTCCAATGCCACCATGCAAACTGAATTATTCCACAGGTCTTTCCAACTTCTGGAATCAGACAGCTGTGAGTTTGAATTCATTCTAACTTCTAGCATGAGAACTCTGAAAGTTTCCTAACCTTGGCCAACTTTCTTTTCTCATCTATAACACTAGGGCCATTGAATTGTCATGGTTTATGTGGGAAACAGATAAGCTCATGCTTTTAATGTTCCCAAAACAACATCAGGCATGTATTGATGGTCCACTCTGAATGCCCTTCTCTCCTTGCCCCAGCCACTGTTCTGGTTGAATCGTGACTGGTTTTCTCTTTTTCTTCCATCCATAAAGAAGGCTGAGCACTGAAGAACTGATGCTTTCGAATTGTAGTGCTGAAGAAGAGTCTTGAGAGTCCGCTGGACTGCAGGGAGATCAAACCAGTCGATCCAAAAGGAAGTCAACCCTAAATATTCACTGGAAGGACTGATGCTGAAGCTGAATCTCCCACAGTCTGGCCACATGAACTGACTCCTTAGAAAAAGACCCTGATGCTGAGAAATATTGAAGGCAAAAACAGAAGAAGGCAGCTGCAGATGAGATGGTTAGATAGCATCACTGACTCAATGGACATGAATTTGAGTAAACTCCGGGAAACGGTGAAGGATGGGGAAGTCTGGCGTGCTGCAGTCCGTGAGGTCACAAAGAGCTGGACTCGACTTAGCGGCTGAGCAACAACACTCTCAACACGGCCTAAACACTCCTGTCTCACCCCTCTTCACATGATCCTGTGGACAGCCCCTGAGCACGGCTGGCAAGACACAACCCTATCTTACTCCAAACTCCAGCCTCACCTTCCACCAGGCACCACACGTGATTGAGCATTCGTGAGACACTAGCCTGTTCATACTTACACATCCCTTTCCCTCTTTATGCTTAGAACACTCTTCCAACCACAACTTTCCATCTACAACTCCTCCTACCCTGTGAAGACCGACCACAGATGTATCTGCAAAAGTGTGGTGATTCACCCACTCTCTTCCCCCATGAGAATGAGATCTTCCTTCAACCTTGCACTCAAAAGCCATTTCATATACCCTTTATCCTTCCACTTGCAAAGGGATATAATTCTTCATGGATACTGCAACAGGCCACAGGCAGAGATCGTCTTATAGTAGACCTCTTTTTTTTTAATCACAATAGAGAACTTAGATACTAAACATTATGGAGACCCAGCTAGTGTTTATGAGATGAAAGAAGAGGTGCAGGCATGGCTGATAAGCCCAGCTTCTGGGTCGGGCTTCCAGAGTTCCTGCCCCATGCTGGCTGAGTGATCTGGGCAAGTTATGCAACCTCTCTAAAGCTCAGCTGCCTCATTATGAAATGTGGATATCAACTGTACTTTCCCCGTGGGTTGCTGTGAAGATTATAATATTGAATTCTTTACATGCATCATCTCACACTGACTAGCATGCAATGATTAACACACATCTGCTGTCACATTGTAATGAAAATGGGAACACCTCATTTCAAGCCATATCATACTCTGTTGAAAAATGGGTCAATCTTTCTCACTGAGTGTTCCCTATCAGTGCTCAGAGGTTTAAGATTTTGAAACAAACAACTTAATAAAACAGAAGAAAAGGATGAGAGAAAAGAGTAACAGAAACTTGGCACATACAGCTCTCCTCTCTGCCACTGGAAACACAGTAAAAGTGGTACAAGGCATTTACATCCAAGTTCTCAGACAGGTTCTGTGTCTTACTGTGACTCCTCCTTAGAAGACATATACATGGCCTTTATGTTAATTTCCTCAACCGTGAAACCCAGGGTGGTCCTATTCCCCTTAACCATGGTGATATATGTTTTCATTTAGCTGCCTGTCATAAGGTTAAACTAAGCAGGAACATCAATGATTTTTTTTTCTAATCAAAGTCATAAATACAAAGAAAGCTGAGCACCGAAGAATTGATGCTTTTGAACTGTGATATAGGAGAAGATTCTTGCGAATCCCTTGGACTGCAAGGAGATCAAAACAGTCAATCCTAAAGGAAATCAGAACTGTCTAAAATATCTGATAGAGAGAGGAGAGTGAAAAAGCTGGCTTAAAACTCAACATTCAAAAAATGAAGATCATGGCATCTGATTTCATCACTTCATGGCAATTACATGGGGAAACAATGGAAACAGTGACAGACTTTATTTTCTTGGGCTCCACAATCACTGAGGATGGTGACTGCAGCCATGAAATTAAAAGATGCTTGCTTCTTGGAAGAAAAGCTATGACCAACCCAGACAGCATATTAAAAAGCAGAGACATTACTTTGTCAACAAAGGTCCATACAGTCAAAGCTATGGTTTTTCCAGTAGTCATGTGTGGATGTCAGAGTTGGGCCATAAAGAAGGCTGAGTGCCAAAGAACTGATGCTTTTGAACTGTGGTGTTGGACAAGACTCTTGAGAGTCCCTTGGATTGCAAGGAGATCAAACCAGTTAATCCTAAGGGAAATCCTGAATATTCATTGGAAAGACTGATGCTGACGCTGAAACTCCAATACTTTGACCACTTGATGTGAAGAGCTGACTCATTGGAAAAGACTCTGATGCCAGGAAAGACTGAAGGCCGAGGAGAAGGGAACGAAGGAGGATGAGATGGCTGGATGGCATCAGTGACTCAATGAACATGAATTTGAGCCAGCTCTGGAAGATGGTGAAGGACAGGAAGAGTCAGACATGACTGAATTACTGAACAATAACAACACACACACACACACACACACACACACACACACACACACACACACACACACATGTATATGAAAGTGAAAGTGTTAGTTGCTCAGTCATATCTGATTCTTTGTGACCCCCATGGACTGTAGCCCACCAGGCTCCTCTTTCCATGGGATTCTCCAAGCAAAAATAGTGTTTGTGTATATATACTGTTTGTGTATATAGTGGTTATATATGTATGTGTGTGTGTGTGTGTGTATACACATATATATACACACACACATACTTGTGAGATGCTGTTTGCACACATCAGGAAACAAAGCAGGTTCTCTATGCCCTGCTTGTTATCGCATTTTGGTTCCTTCAGAGAATTTGAGTAATACTTAGAAATGGCTTCACAAAGATCCAAGATTCTTCAGGAACACCACATTATGGGCCATTCTGCATGCTCTCACAAAAATTCTTCCCTGTCATCCAGGGGCCACATGTGTATATATACATACACACACATATGAGAAAAAGAGGACTAAAATTGTAGCTTAGGCACCCATAACTTTCTAATACGAGTGACAAATCTCTAACACAAAGCTAAACCATTTATAAGATTTAGTAACAGCTCAAAATCTCTAACACTATATCACTAGATTCCGTATTTCATCAAATCATCTTGAAATGTGTATTTGCAATGATGAGCGATTAGAAGTCTCCTCCGATAAAGGATCATTTCAGTGTTCCACTGGCACAAAATTTCAAGACAAATAATTTCCCCCTATTAGGAAGAACNAACCATTTATAAGATTTAGTAACAGCTCAAAATCTCTAACACTATATCACTAGATTCCGTATTTCATCAGATCATCTTGAAATGTGTATTTGCAATGATGAGTGATTAGAAGTCTCCTCTGATAAAGGATCATTTCAGTGTTCCACTGGCACAAAATTTCAAGACAAATAATTTCCCCCTATTAGGAAGAACTCATGATTAGACTAAGCTCTCATAGCTGGTTCTTGAGATCACGGAGTGAAAATAACCACAAATGAATGAACAGACACTAAGGCCTTTCAGGGGGACCATCTCAGGTGGCCTCTGAGGGTTACCCAGGTAAGGGGGATACTGGCATCCCAACTGTAAACCGACACGCGATGAGCTTGCTTCACCATCTCCCTCTTTCCAACAGGTATGATTCCAGAAGGGATTATCCGGCCACCCAGAGAAAGGGTGAAAGGAAAGGAACTAGTTCCCGGGCATGTTCTCTCCCTGATGTAATAAGGAGCCATGTGTTTTGGTGCAACTTCTAGGATTACAGAAGGCTAATCAAGATGTTCATTGTTTTATCCCACCCTGAAACAACAGGCCCAGGCAGCCAACTCAGGAACTTGGAGGCTCTGTTTGCACACGTCAGGAAAAACAGCAAGGTGTTCTCAATGCCCTGCTTGTTATGGCATTTTGGTCCCTTCAGAGAATTTAAGTAACATTTAAACATGGCTTCACAGATAAACAGTCTCACCAGAGACCCAAGATTCTGGAGGAATCCAACATTGTGAACCATCCTGTGTGCTCTCACAAAAACTTTCCCTGTTATCCAGGGGCCATGATGTTTCTAACTCAAGGAAGGTCAGTCTTTCCATTTATACGACAACACCTTTCTTAATTTTAAGCCATCGTGGTGGTGGTATAGTCACTAACTCGGGTCCAACTCTTGCAACCCCATGGACATTTTAAGTCATATTTAAAGGTGCGTGTCTGAAGGCCCAGGAAAGTATTCCTTCCAAACCTGGTCACTTCCCTTCATTCTCATTAAGTAGAATGATATATAATGTATAAAGCCAATGAGGTTCTACTGGAGAGACACAGTGAGAAGAATACAGTGCTGGAGGTAGGCAGCCCTGAACCAAACACAGAACTGCAGTTACGCCAGCTCTGTAAGGCGAAATAAGGATATCCATGCTCACCTGACTGGGCAACTGCAAGGGCTTCCCTGGTGGCTCAGACGGTGAAGCATCTGCCTGCAATGCGAGAGACCTGGGTTCAATCCCTGGGTCGGGAACATCCCCTGGAGAAGGACATGGAAACCCACTGCAGTACTCTTGCTTAGACAATTCCATGANAAGAAGGCAGCTGCAGATGAGATGGTTAGATAGCATCACTGACTCAATGGACATGAATTTGAGTAAACTCCGGGAAACGGTGAAGGATGGGGAAGTCTGGCGTGCTGCAGTCCGTGAGGTCACAAAGAGCTGGACTCGACTTAGCGGCTGAGCAACAACACTCTCAACACGGCCTAAACACTCCTGTCTCACCCCTCTTCACATGATCCTGTGGACAGCCCCTGAGCACGGCTGGCAAGACACAACCCTATCTTACTCCAAACTCCAGCCTCACCTTCCACCAGGCACCACACGTGATTGAGCATTCGTGAGACACTAGCCTGTTCATACTTACACATCCCTTTCCCTCTTTATGCTTAGAACACTCTTCCAACCACAACTTTCCATCTACAACTCCTCCTACCCTGTGAAGACCGACCACAGATGTATCTGCAAAAGTGTGGTGATTCACCCACTCTCTTCCCCCATGAGAATGAGATCTTCCTTCAACCTTGCACTCAAAAGCCATTTCATATACCCTTTATCCTTCCACTTGCAAAGGGATATAATTCTTCATGGATACTGCAACAGGCCACAGGCAGAGATCGTCTTATAGTAGACCTCTTTTTTTTTAATCACAATAGAGAACTTAGATACTAAACATTATGGAGACCCAGCTAGTGTTTATGAGATGAAAGAAGAGGTGTAGGCATGGCTGATAAGCCCAGCTTCTGGGTCGGGCTTCCAGAGTTCCTGCCCCATGCTGGCTGAGTGATCTGGGCAAGTTATGCAACCTCTCTAAAGCTCAGCTGCCTCATTATGAAATGTGGATATCAACTGTACTTTCCCCGTGGGTTGCTGTGAAGATTATAATATTGAATTCTTTACATGCATCATCTCACACTGACTAGCATGCAATGATTAACACACATCTGCTGTCACATTGTAATGAAAATGGGAACACCTCATTTCAAGCCATATCATACTCTGTTGAAAAATGGGTCAATCTTTCTCACTGAGTGTTCCCTATCAGTGCTCAGAGGTTTAAGATTTTGAAACAAACAACTTAATAAAACAGAAGAAAAGGATGAGAGAAAAGAGTAACAGAAACTTGGCACATACAGCTCTCCTCTCTGCCACTGGAAACACAGTAAAAGTGGTACAAGGCATTTACATCCAAGTTCTCAGACAGGTTCTGTGTCTTACTGTGACTCCTCCTTAGAAGACATATACATGGCCTTTATGTTAATTTCCTCAACCGTGAAACCCAGGGTGGTCCTGTTCCCCTTAACCATGGTGATACATGTTTTCATTTAGCTGCCTGTCATAAGGTTAAACTAAGCAGGAACATCAATGATTTTTTTTTCTAATCAAAGTCATAAATACAAAGAAAGCTGAGCACCGAAGAATTGATGCTTTTGAACTGTGATATAGGAGAAGATTCTTGCGAATCCCTTGGACTGCAAGGAGATCAAAACAGTCAATCCTAAAGGAAATCAGAACTGTCTAAAATATCTGATAGAGAGAGGAGAGTGAAAAAGCTGGCTTAAAACTCAACATTCAAAAAATGAAGATCATGGCACCTGATTTCATCACTTCATGGCAATTACATGGGGAAACAATGGAAACAGTGACAGACTTTATTTTCTTGGGCTCCACAATCACTGAGGATGGTGACTGCAGCCATGAAATTAAAAGATGTTTGCTTCTTGGAAGAAAAGCTATGACCAACCCAGACAGCATATTAAAAAGCAGA
>SJYW01015618.1:57580-74543 GCA_006410735.1 Raphicerus campestris | reverse complement strand
TGCTCACCTGACTGGGCAACTGCAAGGGCTTCCCTGGTGGCTCAGACGGTGAAGCATCTGCCTGCAATGCGAGAGACCTGGGTTCAATCCCTGGGTCGGGAACATCCCCTGGAGAAGGACATGGAAACCCACTGCAGTACTCTTGCCTAGACAATTCCATGAACGGAGGAGCCTGGTGGGCTACAGTGCATGGGATCGCAAAGAATCAGACACAACTGAGTGACTTCACTCACTCAAATGAGCTAATATGTGCAAGGTCACCAGGGTGGGTGCCTGCTGCCCAGCTAAGTGTCAGTAATCCTGAATTAGTTTGCATGGCCTTTCACACGGGGGCTATGAATATTCTAGATTCTTTTCCATATCACCCATCACTCCTTACTATTGAACAGATCACCTGGGGGACGTGTGGACAGACAATGTCTGTAAGAGGGGCCCCAATGCAGCTCTCGTAATCACATACTGCCTGTAACTTACATGCTCACATGACAGGCCAGCAGGAAACAGGAACCCATTCAGGCTCAGTCATGTCTGACTCTTTGTGACCCCATGGACCCCGCCAGGCTCCTCTGTGCATGGAATTCTCCAGGCAAGAATACTGGAGTGGGTTGCCATGCTCTCCTGCAGGGGATCTTCCCAACCCAGGGATTGAACCCAGGCTTCCTGCATTGCAGGCCGATTCTTTATCATCTAAGCCACCAGGGAAGTCCACAGGAACCAACAGGCCAGCAGAAATGACCCAAAATGGTGAACTTCTGGGGTCTCTCTTTACTCATCAGGAAAAAATTAAGACTGAGTTTCTAATTCCTCATCAAGGAGCTAAGACATGCTCTCTGTTTTAACCAGTCAGAAAAATGGAAATGGGAAAAAGAATTTGTTAGAAATCAAACTAACAGACCATAGTTAAAATGACACTATCAAATCATCTCTGTCTCAAAGGGCATCACATGCCCAACAGCAGGAATTGTCCTTATAGATAAGTCTTCCTGATGGCAATTGCTTCCTCGTCATTAAGTTTAGCAAAGTAATGGATACCTATTTATAATATCAAAAGGAGAGCACAACACAGGTTTTAAAAAGGTTGTCCAGTGAGAATAGTTTCATAAAGACTCTACCCTAGATTTATTAAAAAATAAATATAATAATGAAGCCTCTAAAAGTAGGAAGCTAAAAATATATCCTCAGATAAGAACCAAATTACACTCCGTTGATGTTCAAATCAGATGAGACTTTAAAGTACTTCTTTGGGGGTAAAAGGAGAAACACTTTTTTTTTTCTTTTCAATGAAAGGAATTATAGATATCAAAAGTAATATATTGGGCTTCCCTGCTGGCTCAGTGGTAAAGAGTCCACCTGCCATTATAGGGGGCATAGTTCGACCCCTGGTCCAGAAGATCCCATATGACATGGAGCAACTAAGCCCACAAGCCCCAACTTCTGAAACCTATGGGCTGCAGCTACGAAGCCCTTGCACCCTAGAGTTCACGCTCCACAGGAGAAGCCACCATAATGGGGAGCCCACACGCCACAGTGAAGAGTGGCCCCCATTTGCTACAACTAGGGACAAGCCTGTGCAGCAGTGAAGACCCAGTGCAGCCACAAATACACGAACACAATTTTTAAAAATAATATTTTGATTTATACAGATGCTTAAGGCACCAAATTTAAACATCAAATATGTGTTGGATATGTAGAGACTATATAGCAGTAAACTACATTTTGCAAACAATTCAAAGAACTTTACACCGTATTAAGGAGTTTAAAACCAAATTTGGGGAGAATAAACATGTGCATAACTTGGCTACTAAGAATTGATAAAAAAAATCATTTGAAAAAGCATAAAGAAAATATTTATAGTGTTAACATTTAAACCAGAATTGTTTAAGTGTTAGATAGATAGTGTTAGATATTGAGTGTCCTGATATCTAGAAGACAGACAGACAAGATATAAAGAAATTAGCCAAATGGAAGAAACTTTTTTGTGGTACACAGATTCCAAACAGGTCTTTAAGTAAAGATTAGGTGTTCATTGTCATGAAATTTGGAAAATGGAAAAGAAGATAATCTAGAATGAGAAACATGGGTACTATCAAAGTTATCATAGAATAAACATTGCATATCAGAGTTTTTTAATCTCAGTATTACTAGCATTTGGATGGGGGAGTGGGGTTTTGGAGGTGCTATCTTAGCACTGGAGGGTGTTTAGCAGTATCGCTCGCCTCTACCCAGGGATGCTAGGAGTTCAAGATAATAAAAGTAAGATTAAGAAAAGACATTACTTTGCTGACAAGATCTGAATAGTCAAAGCTATGGTTTTTCCAGCAGTCATGTGTAGATGGACCATAAATAAGGCTGGATGCCAAAGAATTGATGCTTTTGAATCGTGGTGTTGGAAAAGACTCTCGAGAGTCCCTTGAACAGCAGGAAGATCAAACCAGTCAATCCTAAAGGAAATCCATCCTGAATATTCATTGGAAGACTGATGCTGAAACTGAAGCTCCAATACTTTGACCACCTGATGGGAAGAACTGATTCATTAAGAAAGACTCTGATGCTGGGAGAGATTTGAAGGCAAGAGAAAAAGGGAACAACAGAGGATGAGAAGGGTGGATGGCATCACTGACTCAAAGGACATGAGTTTGAGCAAGCTCCGGGAGATAGTGAAGGACAAGGAAGCCTGGTGTGCTGCAGTCCATGGGGTCAGAGAGTCAGACACAACTGAGCGACTGAACAAGAATAACAGTCTTGACAATCAAAATGCCTCTTACTGTTGTTTAGTTGCTCAGTTGTGTCCCACTCTTTTGTGACCCCAGAGACACTAGCTTAACAGGCTCCTCTGTCCATGGAACTTTCTAGGCAAGAATGCTGGAGTGGGTTGCTACTTGCTTTTCGGGGGATCTTCCCAACCCAGAGATGGAACCTGCATCTCCTGCATTGGCAGGCAGATTCTTTATCACTGAACCACCAGAGAAGCACCAAATATCTCTAGATATTGACAAATATCCCTGCTTTGGGGAGGTGGGTGGGGGTGCAATTCACCCTCCCTCCCAATCACTGCTATATACAAAGTTATAATCTCAAAGAAGTTTCTGAGTTATGACAGAACAAAAGAACTAAACAAAAAGGGAGCATTTCAATCTTTTCTTCATACTTCAATTTTCTTGTCTACTTACTATGCCAATAGGATCCTGTAAATAGAATGTGCTACACATATTAATCAAAACTATTTCCTGAGTGCCTACAACACACAATTTCACCACAATGAAACGTGGGTTTCACAAAATAGTTGCATAATGGAAGCCAGATAAATGTGCTTGTTTCCACAGTAACAGGGATAGAACAGTTTGGTAAATGAAATGAATACTGTCAAAATTTGTAAGCAAAGCCTACATCTAATCCACTGCAAAAACATGAACAAAAACTCTGAATGTCCAAAGGAAGTGTACCTTGATCCCTTAGCTACTTGACAGCTTCGGTTTTGCTCCACAGATGGTAATGGAATTACAAAGCAAGTATGCACCTGTGAAAGAGGATCCAAGCCCTTCACAGGGGTCAGCCATGAAGAAGACGAATAAAGACAATTTACTGACTAATCCTCCACTTTCTTCTCTTCTCTCTCTGCAGCTAAGCAGTGCTTTTGCCTTCCATCCCAAGAGTCAACTGAGCCTTTCCTTAGCAGTTGGCATGGAATCTCCAGATGCTTTTAAGCTCTGCATAGGGACAGAGCCATGGCTACTTAAGACAAAGAGGAACTGAGTCTTCTGTCCTGTCCCACTACCATCACCACCACCTCCACCATCATCACCTTAACTACCACCACCAACACCACTACCATAGCAACCACCACCAACACCATCATCACCAGCACCACTACCATCAGCACCACCACCACCAGCACCACCACCACCAAACACCTCCACACCATTACTGCCACCACCACCAACACCTCCACCACCATCACCACCATCATCACCAACAACACCTCCATCAACACACCACCACCACCACCATCACCACCAACAACACCTCCATCACCACTACCATCACCACCAAAACCTCCACCACCACCACTACCATCATCATCACCACCACCACATCACCACCAGCACCATCACCACCAACACCTCCACCACCACCATTACCATCACCACCACCATCACCAACAATAACACCTCCGTCTCCACCACCATCACCACCACCACCATCATCACCAACAACACCTTCATCACCACTACCACCAACAACAACACCTCCACCACCACCACTACCATCATCACCACCAACACCTCCATCACCACTACCACCCCCGCCACCACCATCTTCACTACCACCACTACCATAGCAACTGCCACCAATATTATCTCCACTACCATCACCAGCACCAGCACCACCACTACCATCATCATCACTATTATCACCACCATTACCACCACCAGCACCAACACCTCCATCAACACACCACCACCAACAACAACAACAACACCTCCATCACCACTACCATCACCACCAAAACCTCCACCACCACCACTACCATCATCACCAGCACCACCAGCACCACCAACACCAACACCTCTANCACCTCCACCACCATCACCACCACTACCACTATCACCAACAACACCTCCATCACCACTACCATCACCACCAAAACCTCCACCACCACCACTACCATCATCACCAGCACCACCAGCACCACCAACACCAACACCTCTACACCATTACCACCACCACCACCAACACATCCACCACATCATCACCACCACCATCACCAACAATGACACCTCCATCTCCACCACCATCATCAACAACACCTTCATCATCACCACCAACACCTCCACACCATTACTGCCACCACCACCCACACCTCCACCACATCATCACCACCACCACCACCATCACCACCATCACCAACAACAACACCTCCAACACCAACACCAACACCTCTACCATCACCACCACTATCACCAACACCTCCATCAACACACCACCACCACCATCACCACCACCACCACCTCCACCACCATCACTACCACCACCACTATCACCAACAACAACACCTCCATCACCACTACCATCATCACCACCTCCACCACTACATAGAAACCACCACCAACACCATCTCCACCACCACCACCATCACCACCATCACCACCACCAACACCTCCACCACCACCATTACCATCACCACCACCATCACCAACAATAACACCTCCATCTCCACCACCATCACCACCACCACCATCATCACCAACAACAACAACACCACCTCCATCACCACTACCATCACCACCAAAACCTCCACCACCACCACTACCATCATCACCACCACCACCACATCACCACCAGCACCATCACCACCAACACCTCCACCACCACCATTACCATCACCACCACCATCACCAACAATAACACCTCCGTCTCCACCACCATCACCACCACCACCATCATCACCAACAACACCTTCATCACCACTACCACCANCAACACCTCCACCACCACCATTACCATCACCACTACCACCATCACCACCACCATCACCACCAATAACACCTCCATCTCCACCACCATCACCACCACCACCATCATCACCAACACCTTCATCACCACTAACATCACCACCAACACTTCCAACACCACTACCATCATCACCACCACCAACACCACCTCCATCACCACTACCATCATCACCACCTCCACCACTACCACAGCAACCGCCACCAACACCATCTCCACCACCATCACCACCACCACCACCACCACCTCCACACCATTACCATCACCACCACCACCACCACTACCATCACCACCACCACCACCATCATCATCACCACTAACATCACCACCAATAACACCTCCACATCACCATCACCACCACCATCACCACCACCAACAACAACACCTCCACACCATTACCATCACCACCACCACCACCACTACCATCACCACCACTAACATCACCACCAATAACACCTCCACATCACCATCACCACCACCATCAGCACCAGCACTATCACCACCATCACTGCTCCCACCTTGATCAGCACTACCATTAGCCGGAAGGTGTAATTTCTACAGCAAGGAATCCTATGACCCTGCATTGGGCTCCAGCACAAGCAACCCTCTTCTTGGACAGAAGCGCACTCAATTTTCCCAGCTTCCCACACTTCTTACCTACACTAGACTTTTCCACTTCTAGAACTTCTACATTTCCCAAACTGGCTCAAGTTGTTCTCTTGACCTACAGCATCAACTCTATACAAACAGTTAGCTTACCAACCTATGAAGCCTAAGAAAAGACATTGGATACAGAAAAGACTAAAACTGCTCAATGAACTGCAGAAATACTCTCCATGTTACAAAACACGTTTTCTAGTGGATGAGCACTCATTTGTTTAACTCTTACAAAGTACTTAATAGATGCCTGGCACTGTTCTTACCATTCTACAATTATCATGATCTTGCTCCATAACAACTCAATGAAACCATGACTATCAGCATTATCTTCTTTTTAAATGAATAAACTTTATATCAATTCTGAGGTGAGGTGAAGTTGCTCAGTCGTGTCCGACTCTTTGCAACCCCATGGACTGTAACCTACTAGGCTTCTCCATCCATGGGATTCTCCAGGCAAGAATACTGGAGTGGATTGCCATTTCCTTCTCCAGGGGATCTTCCCGACCCAGGGATCAAACCCGGGTCTCCCACATTGGAGGCAGACGCTTTAACCTCTGAGCCACCAGGGAAGTCCATATCAATTCTACATATATTAATTATAATTAATATAATAACTCATATTCTTAAAACAGCTTTAGTTTCATAGCAAAATTGAGAAAAAGACCCAAGAATTTCCCTTATGCTCCCTGAGATCACATGTGCACAGCCTTCCCCATCATCAACATCCCCCATCAGAGTGAATCCACACCGACACTATCATAACTGAAAAGTTACTGTCATCTTTTCACAGGTGAGGAAATTGAGACACTAAAAAATATGCCTGAGGTCACAGGAAGTGGCAGAGCTGAGATTCAAACCCAGGAAGCAGTCTCTCTAGGGATTCTAAACCACTCCACTTTGGAGCCACTGTAAATGAAGACAGTTCCAAAGCTAATTTTATGTCATACTTTTCGTAATATGTATACTTTTCATAAATGTGAAAGTAACACTTCCTGCATAAATGTCATAGGTCCATACAGAGCTGTAGAAACCTTTGACCTGCTGAATTTCAATTTTTTTCTAACAACAGAACCCTATTTTCAAGAGACTCAACCCCACACCACAGAGCACTCTGGAGAAAATTTGGGGTCAATTTAGACAGTTTAGAAACCACTGATTTTACTTCAACCTTCTCTTTTCACAGATATGAAAACTGAGGCCCCTAGAGGGAAAGTCTTTGGCCAGAGAAACACAGAGCTAGTCAACAACAGAGCTGAAACTAGAACAGAGGTGTTGTGGTGCCAAGCAGTTGCCTTTCAATTATCCCTGTGTACCCTGGCTAATCAACAGATCCATAAAAGTGCACTTTATCATCAATCAGTTTGGAGACGTGACTACAGACACATGAAAACAATTCAGCAGAAAAGGCAAAAGGTAACCACTCACTCAAACATGTCTTCTTCTCTAAGTCTTCAGGTCAAGTACCCTAGTGAGAAATCTAGGATCTGGGCTGGCCTTCTCATCTATTTGGGTCCAAAGCCCGTTGCAGGCAAAGCTGGGCCACCAAGTCACCAGCAGTGTTAGCCGGGGAGAAACTGTAACAAAGACTTTGGGGGTCTGAATTTATGGCTGAGCAAGAACTAAAACCTAGGTCCTCTGTCTGTCTGTCCCTCCATCGATATCCAGCACACACTCCCAGCCCAAAGTTCTCCCACCCACTCCACACCTGGAAGGGTCCCTTACCTGAGTGTGGAGGAGACAGAGGCTCCTGGGCAACAGCCTGTAATTGATTTAAGGGTTGACCTTGAGATCTTCACATCTTATACCTTTCCATGACTAAGTTCTTCCCCTGCAGAAAACTACTGCTCCCCGCTGCCCGGAGGAGGTGTTGAGAAATGATTCAACACACCTGGCCACGGAGCCAAAGTGCCTCAGACAGAGGCCCGAGATGGCCTGGCACCCAGGATGGCTCCCATCACCGCCCACGCAGCTGCTCCAGCCGGAGTCTCCAGGTGGAGGAACAGACCTCCAGAAACGCTGTGGTTTTAACAAGGGAGGAAGACCTCCCACTGCTCTGTGGTTTTTTTTCCTGAGATGAAGTGTGAGTCTACCTGCTTTACTGAGAGGTTTTCTTTCCTATATGAGACACGATGCAACCTTAATAAAAAATGTTGTGTACCTTCCTATAAAAATAATAACTCAATAGCAAACAAAATCTTTTAGCTTTTATTTTACTATAAGAAGTTTTCATTTTTAGAAACTGGTCATTAAAAGTTAGTGCTAG
Source organism: Raphicerus campestris (assembly GCA_006410735.1). Taxonomy (NCBI): domain Eukaryota; kingdom Metazoa; phylum Chordata; class Mammalia; order Artiodactyla; family Bovidae; genus Raphicerus; species Raphicerus campestris. The sequence continues at coordinate 66,109 of SJYW01015618.1, read as the reverse complement.
AGGTTTTATTTTCCAGCCTCTTTCATTTGTTTTTAATTAAAGAAAGGAAAGTGTATAAATAAGAGATAAGCATCTACCTATACCTATAGAGGACAAAAGAAATCATATGGTGGTATCAGTCTATTTTTTAAGAAAGTAAAAATTAATAAGAACTCCAGTGAGATATTAAGTTCTTACTAGGAATATCCTATGTGCAACTAATAAATATTTTTCTGACATTACATGGGCTCCAGAGAGGGAGGACCTTTCTTTATTCACCTTTTCAAAGCATTTTGTTCCATTTCCCTGCAGCTGTTTTAATGTCTGGTTTCCTAGGAAAGTCAGCTGCCAATCACCCCAGGATGAAGATTTCTATTTCATTGGTCTTTAATCTTGCAAAGGATCCAGACTACTATTTTCCCAGATTATAAATAAGTAAATAAAACAATCTGCAAGTAAGGATAAAAAAGGCATACAAGCTGCTTACATTTCCACAATAGAGTGTGCTGTACCTACTCACTATATTTATTTCAGCATATCACAAATGACAATCTCCATCAGGACTTTTTTTTTCCTTCATAAAAGGCATTTCTTGTTTTATCCTGTGCTACTTTGAAAACCATAAACAAAATAGCTCATAGCACCTCTCCAAAAATTATTCTCAAACTCCATGCACACTAAAGCTAACTGTTCCAGCCCAGCCAAAAAGAAACAGCATCAGAGGGCTGCAGATTGGAAGGAAGAAATAAAGTGGCATGTCTCTGGCATGTTCTCTGCTATGCTGCTGACTATCCTGTGGAGCTCTGGAGTTTAATCAGTCTTCTTAATTGGACACTTAGTTCAGCCCCTGGGTTGGAGCAGGCAAGTAAGAGAGAAATCTTGGCCATCCATTTGTACTCTGTGCCTTGTCTACACCACAGTTAGTAACTGTTAGTCACTCAGTCGTATCCAGCTCTTAGTGATCCCATGGACTGTAGCCTGCCAGGGTCCTGTGTCCATGGAATTCCCAAGGCAAGAATACTGCAGTGGTTAGCCATTCCCTGCTCCAGGGGATCTTCTCCACCCAGGGATCAAACCTGGGTTTCCAGCATTGCAAGTGGGTTCCTTACCATCTGAACCACCTGGGAGGCGCATGGGTATCCTCTGATTTCATCCACGGCAGGAGCCAAGCATCTCTATCCCATATCCAACCAACATCAAGTGAAAACGAAAAGGGCAACCCTACCAGCACCCTGATAAAAGTTCCTGTTCTCACATTTCAGTTCATTTCAATTCAGTCACTCAGTCACGTCCAAATCTCTGCACCCCCATGGACTGCAGCACGCCAGGCTCCCCTGTCCACCACCAGAGTTTACTCAAACCCAAGTGCACTGAGTCGATGATGCCATCCACTCATCTCATCCTCTGTTGTCCCCTTCTCCTCCTGCCTTCAATCTTTCCCAGCATCAGGGTATATTCAAATGAGTCAGTTCTTCACATGAGGTGGCCAGATTATCGCAGCTTCAGCTTCAGCATCCATCCTCCCAAGACTCAGGACTGATTTCCTTTAGGATGGATTTGTTGGATCTCCTTGCAGTCCAAGGGACTCTCAAGAGTCTTCTCCAACACCACAGTTCAAAAGCATCAATTCTGTGGGGCTCAGCTTTCTTTATAGTCCAACTCTCACATCCATACATGACCACTGGAAAAACCATAGCTTTGACTAGACAGAACTTTGTTGGCAAAGTAATGTCTCTGCTTTTTAATATACTGTCTAGGTTAGTCATAACTTTTCTTCCAAGGAGCAAGAGTCTTTTAATTTCATGGCTACAGTCACCATCTGCAGTGATTTTGGAGCCCCTCAAAAAATAAAGTCTCATGTTTACTAATCCATGACTACAATAAACTGGGCACTTCCCTTAAGTCACCCACAGACTGGTAGGCAAGTCACATCATTACCACATTCCACCCACTGCCAGAAGGATGGCTCATCCCCAACTCAGAGAACTAAACTGTGCCTCCAACTATCACAAGGAAGGAACAGAGGAAGAATGAAATAATCTAGCGCCCAACAAATAGAAAGACTCACACTAAATATGCAACTATGATAAGAAAATGCTGCATATTATGACTTAAAGGAGAAAAGCTCAGATGATATGTACGTGCCTGTCCAGTCGCTCAATCATCTCTGATTGTTTGAGACTCCATGGACTGTGGCCCACCAGGCTCCTCTCTGTTCGTGGGATTTCCCAGGCAAGAATACTGAAGTGGGTTGCCACTTCCTCCTCCAGGGGCTCTTCCTGACCCAGGGGTCAAATCAGAGTCTCCTGCATTGGTAGGCAGATTCTTTACCAGTGCAACACATGGGAAGCTTTGTGACTAGGACTCTATTTAGAATGAGACCCAGGGTCTTAGTTAAACCCATGCAAGGTGGTCCCTGAAATTAAAAGACCATCTCCTTTGAGAAGGAAGTGTCCTATCCCAGTAAATATGGAGTGGAAATTCAGTCTTGTCACGGATTGCTTTGTCCTTCTTTATTTCTGTTGCCTGTTCCAATTAAGCTAGAGAACTATGTCTATGAAAATGAAATACAATCAGCCACTTCCCAGATTATCCTATATGGAAATGACTTACCTTTGGAATGGCTATCTTGACTGACTAAGAATATTCCTTAAACTTTCACATTAAGTGTAATATAAAGCAAGGACTATGACCTGATTTTATTGATTCCTCTACCATGCTACTATCATTTTCAAAACTTAACAGTCCCCATTGTTAATATTTTTTCTGTATAGGGACATTTCATGACCAAAGCACAGTGTTCGTATACCGACTCATCCTTCCAGCAGCAATCTCTGGTGTTTCATCCACAGTGTCTACCATCCCATAAAATCCACCACGTGAAATATAGTGGAATTATTTGTGGCAGGAGGTAAAACAAAATCTGCATCCCCAGCTAAGAGTCACGAGGTCAGGCAGCCAGGTGTTGGGCAACTCGGAATCCGAATCAAAAAACCTTTGAGAATGACAGGCAACACTCCCAGGGGAGTGGCAAATAAAAGTATCCAATGACAGGAGAGTGGGTAAAAAATTCTTTTTAAGTCACTAATACAGTCCTCCAGGGAAGGAGAAGGGCATCGTGTAAGCATATACCACCCACAAGAGCAAATGTACAAGTGCAGATGAGACTACAGAGGAGATTAGCTGCGTGTGTGTGTGATAAGTCACCTCAGTCATGTCCAGCTCTTTTTGACCCTAAGGACTGTAGCCCGCCAGGCTCCTTTGTCCATGGGATTCCCCAGGCAAAAATACTGGAGTGGGTGGCCATTTCCTTCTCAGGGGATCCTTCTGACCCAGGGACAGAAACCACATCTCCTGCATTGGCAAGCAGATTCTTTACCACTGGGCCACCAGGGAAGCCCTACACTGTATAACTTCTCCTTTAAATAAATTTCACTGAACACAAGCAAGATGTGTCCCAAAATAGGTGAAGTAAAACTCAACTCTATAAANAATACTGGAGTGGGTGGCCATTTCCTTCTCAGGGGATCCTTCTGACCCAGGGACAGAAACCACATCTCCTGCATTGGCAAGCAGATTCTTTACCACTGGGCCACCAGGGAAGCCCTACACTGTATAACTTCTCCTTTAAATAAATTTCACTGAACACAAGCAAGATGTGTCCCAAAATAGGTAAAGTAAAACTCAACTCTATAAAATAAAACTCATTTAAGACATTAAGAGACAGCATCTCTAACTTTTTTTTTTTCCTATCTAGTAGCATCTGATTCAAAATTATCATCTACTGTATTTTCTAACTAAAAAGATAGCCAATTCTCTTGTCACTGTGAAATAAAAATTTATTACATAATTATTTTAGGAAAACACATATTATATGCACAAATAGACTTTATTGTAAGCGTATTTCATTGCAATAATATCTGAGACTTTAAAGAATACCATTGAACAGCATTAATTTAATTTACAGTGAAGAAAGCATAAGATATGGAAACTGTACTCAGCTGTGTTCAAGGTCTCTCAGCTCCTTGTGAGTAAGGAAAAAATTACTTTCATCTAAAATGGGAGTTTTCTCCAGATTTTGCTGCTGCTTAGACTATATATTCTCTTCAAATAAGCATAAAATGAAAAAAAGACCCTCTGATTAGATTTGATAGTATAAATTTACATTCAGTGCTCTAAGTATCATGAATTCTGCATAAATATTAAGATGGAAATATGTCCATTTTCAAAGATTTATATGGCATTTGCTTGAATGATGCTTTTACAGTCAACTAATCAAACACAAAAACATTGGCCACATTCTTTACTAGAAACTTTTACACAAATGATACAAAAAAGTCATGCAGAAACTTCAGCAAAACCTTCCCTACACTGATGAGAAGAAAATACCCAACACAGGTTATCAGTGCCAAGTGAGAGGAGAATATCTCCCAAAATCAGATCAAGGGTTTTTAAGTTAGAAGACTTCAGAATGCATCTACTTTCATGATTCTACACTGGGGAAATTAAAAACTCCATGTCTCAGTTTTATCTATTAAATGGGAATAAAATCCTCTACCATTCGGGGTTTTATGACTGACATTTATCATGACTGACAAAACATACCGAAAACTTCTACTACCATGCCTGACACACTGCAGGTCTTCTGTAAATATGAGATTTCCTATAAAACCATTTAATGAATGTTATATCATTTTAGATCACTAGAAATCACATGGCATGTTGAGAAGCCTTTTGGCAGATTTTCGAAGCATGTAACGACTCTGCTTAAATAAACTCAACAATTTGTTAAATAAGTACATAAAAACATAAACATCCAATAACTGCTTACAACCAGTATTTACTTTTAAGATGCAGTTTTCAGAAAACTGTTTTCTTTAAGCAAAATTTCATTAAAGAAGGGAAAAAAAAAAAAAAACACAAAATAGGTCTTTGGCCAGTGTATAAGCAGCTGCAAGGATCAGAGGAGCTTGATCACTTAGTATCTAGGATTCCTCGATGGTAAGATGGAGCTCTCACGCCTAGCAAAGATGATCATTGAACACAGACACCCATAAGATATCCTGAGCTCCGGAGATGTAAAATGTCAGCAAGAAGGAGAGGAATCGAAACACTGTCTCACACATCAGAGGAGGCATACCAAAGAGACCTTAGAGGAACTTACTTAAACTTAGTGCATGTGTTAGAAGATGAAAAATTAGCACTTCTTTTAACATTCCTTTAAAATCAGTATTTTTATAATTTTTCCTCTTTTTTTTTTCTTTCAATTGGCAAGGTGTCAAAAGGCAATACAGAGAAAAAGTACTTCCAGATGGTGGGTCTCAGCAAATTGGGTGGAATTTTCCTTTAAATAAAATGGAAAATGTATGTCACAGAGGCCATGCTGAACACCTATCAAATCGCAATGACCACTGCCTGCATCGTTAGAAGGCACTCACTGCTTTATGGCTTCACTCTATTGTAAAGAGTTTCCAAAATTTGCATGACGTTCTGCAGCACTGGGGTCAGCATCGAGTCTGTGATTTAGTGCAAAGAGACAGACTGTGGCATTTTCCGTGACTAGACAACATTCTTCTTGGTAACACAGATGAAAAAGTTGAGCAAAACAAAACTTTGCATCCTTCCAAGACAGCTTTACCCTGTCCCAACGCAATAAAATCCATGGGTCTTAGTTGCTGTTTAGTTACTCAGTCGTGTCCGACTCTTCGCAACCCCATGGACTGTAGCACACCAGGCTTCCCTGTTCTTTACTGTCTCCCAGAGTTTGCTCAAACTCATGTCCATTGAGTCAATAATGCCATCCAACCATCTCATCCTCTGTTGTCCCCTTCTCCTCCTACCCTCAATCTTTCTCAGCATCAAGGTCTTTTCCAATGTGTTGGCTCATCACATCAGGTGGCCAAAGTCCTAGAGCTTCAGTTTCAGCATCAGTCCATGGGTCTTAGGGGTACCATCAAAAATTTTCTCTTGATCTTTCCAGTTTTACATTTTACTCTGATCATTGTGTTTTTTTGGGTGGTTGTCAGTTAAAACAAGGGAGGTAAATGAAATGATGGTAAGAGGTCACCAGATCATAGATTAACTCTCAAAACTCTTTTAAAAAATTCACTCTGAAATACTTCAAACTTCAGCTAGGGGGTTGAATTTTATTTGTTCTACCCTTTCACTCTAAAATCCATAAATGAGGGGAGAGAGCGTTGAGATTTGTAGATATGATCGGTCAGGAAAGATAGGGGTTAACTTGTGGCCAACTTGGTCCACTCTAGCCCATTTGTGATCACTGGTAATTACAGGATAAGCCCCCAAGTCATTATTCATCATAAGAATTGGCCCCACACTGCCCAGCAATGAGATCAGGCAGGCTCCCCGGCCCCCTCCCCCCAGAGTCCTCAGGGACGGGAAAGCAGACCCTGGAACTATGGGTCCTGCCTGCCTACCTCCCACTGCAGGGCTGTCTCATCCATGCAGTGGATGGAAGCTGTTGGCACAAGGTCAGGAAGCCTGTCAAAGGCAGCATGAAAATCGCAGTGTATCGAGTCCAAGCCCTGGCCTTCACAGATGTACGGCTACACAAAGAAGACATACAATGTTTTCAAGACTCATAGCTGTCCTGTTTTTAATTTGAGAGAGTGCATTCAGACCAATAGCTCCAAACCAAGGGCGATTTTAGCCCCTCTGCCTGGGAAAAGTAGGCCAGGTCTGGAGACAATTTCGTCTATCACAGTCAGGGATGCTCTTGGCATATAGTGAACTGAGGTTGGGGGTGCTGATGTATTTCCCATAATGTATGAGAAAGGCCCCCAAGAAAGAAACTCCACCTCCAAACAGTGCCAAGATTGAGAAACTGCTCCCAGACTGGGGGCAGGGGGTGGTGGGAGTGGGCAGGGGAACTGCAATTTAGAGAGCATTATGCCCTGTGGGGAGGAAAGACCAGTACCAGACATAATGATCAGAACCCCTCCCCCTTCGATGATTGCAATGAAAGCATTACCATTTGCTCACAGTTCCTGAACCAAGAGCAAAGTTCCTCATCCCCTGCATATATAATCACTATTCTTAGCTTGCAAGCTGTCAGTTACAGACCTGGGAACTCCGTACCACAGGAACTTTTCTCATCTGCTAAAGTCGGAAGACTTTTCCAGTCATTGGACAGCTTTCTAACTATATTTCATATCCTATACAGGTCCTCTCTTTATTTTGCCATGTAAAAAATAAGAGAAGCAATTTATAGAAAAATTTCAACTCTCTGCTATATTAAAATGCTGCTGCTTTTACGATTTTACCCCAAAGATGTTACACTAGAATAATAAAAAAAACCCAGCTGGACACAATTCGTGAACAATTGTTTTTCAAAGAATACTTTGTTAATGTCATAAACTTCAGCTTCTAATCAAATATTTGATTCCACTGGACTGTATATGCAGAGTATACTTATCATTTCTACTCCTGTACATCATCTGCTTTGCCAAAACATTTTTTCACCTCTCACATAAATCTACATTTATTTAAGTCCTGGATGGGATCTCAGTTTGTGCGTTTTTCTTCTCAAATACCTGTATCATTTGATCCCAGCTATTCCTTGGCACTACCTATAATCTGCTAAGTAGGAACCAACAAATACTTTTCAAACTTAAGGGAACAAGGAGAATTGTAAAGGTTCAACCCATCTGACTCCATAACTGCATTCCTGTCTCTGGAGACATTTTTCTTCACTTCTGTGCTGTGAAGAAGTCCACAGACCCTCAGATCCACACATCCTTTGCCTATCAGTCATTCTGTTACATAAATCATTTTAGTATTTATTAAATCCCTCCTATGTCAGTGGGCTAGGACTGCTATAACAAATTACCATAGAATGGGTGGGTTTGTTGTTTTACTTTATTTCTAAAGACTGGGTGGCTTTAGAAGTAAAGATCTATTTTCACAGTTTTGGAGTCTAGGAAATCCAGATCCAGGATGCTAGCAGATTTGGTTATCTGGCAAGAACCCTCTTCCTGGTTCAGAGGCCAGTCTTCTGCTGCACTCTCACACTCACAGTAAGAGCGGCAGATGGGGAAAGAAGTGGGGAGGGGGAAGCAATCTCCTGGGCTTCTCTAAGGGCACTAGTCCCATTGCTGAGGGTCCATCCTCACGATGCAATCACTTCGCAAATGCCACAATCCTGATATCATCACACTGGGGATCAGAAATTAAACATTTGAACTTCAGAGGGACACCACCTCTCAGTCTGTAACACCTTTTACATGAAAGATGGAGCAAAATCAGGGCACAGACTCCACTTCCAGGCTCTTTGTCTCAGTATAGAGAAGGAAATGGCAACTCACTCCAGTATTCTTGCCTGGAGGATTCCACAGAAAGAGGGGCCTGGCAGGCTACAGTTCATGGGGTCGCAAAGAGTCAGACACACTGAACCAGTTTAACTTTGCCTCAGTAGAGCAGCATTTGGCTTCAGCCCGCGATGATCAGACACCCTCTCGTGACTCCAATCAAAGCCTTGTTGTTTGCTCGAAATCCCTGGCATCCAACAAGGGCATTCTCTACTGTCTGCAC
>SJYW01015618.1:29165-44965 GCA_006410735.1 Raphicerus campestris | reverse complement strand
CCCCACTCAAACATCCCAGCACCCACAGTCATGTCCAAGGTGCTCTTTTCCTCTCTCTGGTCTCTCCTGGGGGAGAGTCCTTGGACTTTACTATCAAATACAGAAGTGACTCTGAAATTAGCCCCAGGCATTCCCAAATATCCAGACTCACATACATGACTGCCTCTTCTCTCCAACTGAGTGAGAAATGAAAGGCTTCAGCTCAAAATGAACATGGTCCTAGGAGACTTCTTGCTCTTCCTTCCAAAACCTGCACTTAGGCAGAATTTCTATCTCACCAAATGGTCCGTCCACCAACTCATTCAAGGCCAAAACTAAGCAGGACTCTTAGGTTTTCTTCCCCTCTCCCCTAGTGCCCAAGCCATCAGAGTATCACTCACCTTGCTTCTAAAAATATGCCAAATCCATTCGGTTTCCTCCCCCTCCACCAACACCCTAGTCAGTACCACCATCATGCCTCATCCGGTCACCTGTGATGGCCTTCTAGTTGGTCTTCCTCCTTTCCCTCTTGCTATTCTATCATCCACTTCCCTAATGGCAACCAAGAAAATTTAAATGACAATTTAAAAATGCAAACAAATCCTGTCCCACCACTGTTTCAGCAAAGGCTTCCCAATGTCCATTTTAAATAACCAGGTTTACTGTCTTACCACAGAGACCTACACACTCTAACTCTTGGCCACCTCTTGATCTGAATTCACACCACTCTCCCTTTCCAAACTATACACGCACGAGTGCCCAAAGTTGCCCCCTCTTCACTGCCTACCACACGACCCTATCTGGATGTTCTGCATGTTACTTACCACTTTATGTTACTTTTCTATTTGTTGTTGTTCAGCCACTAAATCATGTCCAACTCACTGAGACCCCATGAACTGCAGCACGCCAGGCTTCCCTGTCCTTCACTCTCTCCTCGAGTATGTTCAAGTTCATGTCCCTTGAGTCGTGATGCTATCCAGCCATCTCATCCTCTGCCACCCTCTTCTCCAATTGTCTTCAATCCTTCTCAGCATCAGGGTCTCTCCCAATGAGTTGGCTCTTCGCATCAGGTGTGATGCAGTAATTGTTTATAATCTAACTCTCTCCTAAAACATCTGCTTCATGCAAACTGCGAGTCTTCTTGTTTGTCGGTATATTTCCAATATGTAAGAGGCTCCTACCCTGTGTGGACTCAGTAAATATCTATTAAAGAGAGGGGACAGCTGGACACAGGTGATCTCTTCCCTGTCACTTTCCTCACAATTTTCAAGAAAAGTGGTTAGTCTGTTACAATGATAATAAAAACACAGTTTCTAATCTGACATGAATCGGGATGGGGATGCCTGCTAGTCCTTGATGACCCGCGTGTACAGGAAGAGATGCTTCAGAGGTACCATGTGTTTATACAGATGTTCGTCCATGAGGGACTTTTGTTTGAGATTAACCACCAATCATGTGTTTTCTGCAAGGAAATTACACACTGAGAGTGGGTTCCAACCCTCAACATACTTGCTGGCTCAGGGAAATAAAACCAGGACACTGCGGAAACCTATAGCAGCTTTATTTTGCAATAACATTTAGGATGGGGAATGCTCTGCCCTGGAGTTGTCTTGGTGACCTTTACAAGATAAAGGGGGTGAAACACATTCCAAACCTGAATTCAGAAGTTATATATCATCCACTGAGGTTGGCATGCAGGTAACCTCTGAATTATGCTGGCAAATTTCTTAACTATCCAGGTTTTGGTACTCATCACTCAACTGGGGATAATGTTAGAAGCTTCTTTTTGTATGGTTGCTGAGAAGATGAAATGATATAAATAAAGCAGTTATACCAGTGCCTGGGATATACGGTATGCTCAAGTAACCTGAGCCACTAATATGAATTATTACTAAGCTGTTATTATCAGTGGTTTATAGAATGTTCCAAAAGGAGAAATGCTGAACAACCTCTATCAAAGTCTGTTATCACTGCCACATTACAAGGGGCTGATTAATGACTTCCACTGGTGAACAGATCCAAGTCCTTCAGACCCGAACCTACAGGCAGGTGGAGGTGACCCGGAATATTTACACTCCTTGCTTTCAACATGCGGAGATCTGAGCTGCACTCAGATAAAAAGAAGAACTTGTTCTAAATCAAGAACGCATTCACAAACCATGCACCTGTGCTTAGAAATATTAGTTGTAGGTAAACTGACCAGCCAGAATTTGCTTAAGAAAACAGAAAAGCAAAGTGTGTCATTCAGTCATGTCCAACTCTTTGCAATGACTCTGTAAATCCTCTTCTATAAAGACATAACTTGAACCAGAAAATAACTATTAAAGTTAGAATATATATAACACTTAAAGTTATAACCACAGAACAAAAGTCAGACCACCACAATTCATTTTTCCTATTATTGCTATTATTATGACATCCCAGAAAAAAAACATTTCTAAGAACTTGACAAAATCCCTATTACCTCTGGATTATGGACTAATCTGAGAAGAGCATATGGAGAAGGCAATGGCAGCCCACTCCAGTACTCTTGCCTGGAATATTCCATGGACAAAGGAGCCTGGTAAGCTGCAGTCCATGGGGTTGCTATGAGTTGGACACAACTGAGTGACTTCACTTTCACTTTTCACTTTCATGCATTGGAGAAGGAAATGGCAACCCAATCCAGTGTTCTTGCCTGGAGAATCCCAGGGATTCTGGGGAGCCTGGTTGGCTACCGTCTATGGGGTCGCACAGAGTTGGACACGACTGAAGCGACTTAACAGCAGCAGCAGCAGAAAAAAGCATGAGTCAGTTCAGTCGTTCAGTCGTGTCTGACTCTTTGCAATCCCGTGAGCTGCAGCATGTCAGGCTTCCCTGTCCATCACCAACTCTCAGAGCTTGCTCAAACTCATGTCCATCGAGTTGGTGATGCAAAAGCACAAAAAATAGAAAGTCACAAGAAATGTGATCAGCTCCTAGAACTATGGCAGTGGAATGATCAATCTAGCATACAACAGCTTATCAAACTTAGCCGGGGAAATCAAAAAACAAGAAAAAAGTCATAGTTAGTTGAGTTTTAGTTAGACTTGCCTACTAAAAATATGCTTGCTTCAGTGAAGATATTTCAGAATGAGCACTTATATGGTAACATGTGGTCACTCTTCACTTCACTGATGTTCCTTCATCTTAGGTCCTACTGTGTGTCTGGCCTGTGGATGCATCCTCCCGCTGCTCATAGCTCAGAACTTGCATCTGTGTCCAGGGATGAGTGATAAAGATGGTGGCCAGCTGTCTGCAACGTCCAGGGAAAAACATTTTTGGTGTATATGTATGTGTAGCACTTCCCTGGTGCCTCAGTGGCAAAGAATCCACCTGCAACTTAGGAGAAGCAGGTTTGATTCCTGGGTCAGGAAAATCCCCTGGAGAAGGAAATGGCAACCCACTCCCGTATTCTTGCCTGGGAAATCCCAGGGACAGAAGAGCCTGGCAGGCTACAGAAGACAGGGCGGCAAAGAGTCAGACGCGACTCAGTGATCAAACAACAACAGTGAATATGCACATACTTGTAGCCCCAAGTCAGTGAAAGATTATNCCCAGGGACAGAAGAGCCTGGCAGGCTACAGAAGACAGGGCGGCAAAGAGTCAGACGCGACTCAGTGATCAAACAACAACAGTGAATATGCACATACTTGTAGCCCCAAGTCAGTGAAAGATTATTTATCTAAAAGGCACTTCAGAGTTGTGGATCATTCAGTAGCTATCAATCAATTTACCAGAAACTCATAATTAAGCCACAAAGCTGGGCTTTAGTACACTGTTGTATTTTTAAATATTTTTATTTACTTATTTGGCTTCACCAGGTCTTACCTGAGGCATACAATATGTGTTGTCTGATCAGGGATCAAACCCAGGGCCCCTGCATTGGGAGCGTGGAACCTTAAGACCACTGGATCACCAGGAAAGTCCATTTAGTACAATGCTTTAGTGACACTTATTTCATTGACTGCTCCTGCTTTAGTGACCTTCATGAGCTCAGTGCTAGTGCTTTCTCTGTCTATATGTGTATTTATGTTTATTGCATCTGTATCTCTATCTACAAACCTATATATCTATGAATGGTGGTGGTGATGTTTAGCCGCTAAGTTGTGTCTGACTCTTNTCACAAACAGGAAACCCATCTTAGGAGCGGTACCTGTAGCCACCTTCACAAGATCATAAAATCATCTCTAAATTAAAACACACATGTAAAATTTAAATACCAATTAGCACTAAGTATTCATCAGAAGCCTCCCAGATGGCTCAGTGGTAAAGAATCCACTAGAATCCATTTGCCAACACAGGAGATGCAGGAGATTCCTGGACCTGGAAGACCCTGCCAGAGGAGGAAATGGCAACCTACTCCGGTACTCTTGCCTGGAAAATTCCATGGACAGAGGAATCTGGTGGGGTACAGTCCATTGGGTTGCAAAGAGTCAGACACGACTGAGAAACTGAGCATACAGGAGCACTCCCTTGAGAACAAGATTTTCTGCTAAAATATGCAAACTTCCCCATGCAGCTCAGAGTAAGGAAAAAAGGTGGACTGAAATATTTTCCTAGAAACAAAAGGTCAGCTGAGCAGTGGTTTTGTATCCTAAAGATACAAGAAAGAAACTAAAATTTCAGGCCAATCTAAAGAGCTCTGTTTAGAAACAGCACCACAGTAACCACAGTAAAATCACAGGAAATACGGTGACAATGGGCAAGATCACCTGGTCTCGCAAGGATGTCTAGCAGAGTCATGGAAAGAAGCACCATGGGGTGCAAGTTCAGAAAACCTATAAGCGGTTGGGCTAGGGTTTCCCAAGTTCCGAGAATTTTACAGCTTCATTGAGAGGTATCCCGAACCACCACACACAGTATTGAACTCTGGTTTTGCATGGTGGGTGGTTAGTAGATAAAGCGAGAACTGATTCTGTTCTCAAGAGCTCACACAAGATTTGTCTGCCGCACAATTCACCAAACACTGTGAAATGGGACGAAAGGGAGGTACTACTAGCGAATGAACGGGTCAAGGCCCGGAAGCAGCTCTGCTAAGACTGGAAAGCAGGACCAGAGGGCAGCGAGGATCAGATGGGAAGCTGGCCTGGTGCTCACGTTTGTGGAGGAAAACAGGCAAGGAAACCAGAGAATGGGCGCCTGGATGGAGTCTGAGGGGCAAATGGAAGTTCTGCCTTACTTCCCACATCACTCTACACGGCCAATCAGACACTTTGTTGCATCAAAGCTGAGGATGAGATGTGCTGAAGAGTGAACACGCAATGCCCTAGTCAAGTGGGAGGGTCCTGCCCCCAAGGAATTCACCCTCTGGCTTCCCCCAAGTCAGGAACAAATTCTTTAGTAACCAGCCAGTTTGTTTTCGTACAAATAATGCCACTTCTTGATCAAGACCATTTAGTAAAAAAAATCACTGTTACAGTTATCTCACCCACATGTAGAGAAGACAGGTACCAAATGCCACAGTTTTGCTTCTTTAAAACTACGGCTGTCTTTGGGCCAGAGGAGGAACTCCGGGAGACCTTCAGCCCTAGCAATGGCTGAAGCTTCAAGGACAGTGGGTCCGCAGGTGGGAACACAGGACCCCACATCCTGGTCGTTTCATGACACAGTCATCTAGCCCTGAGACCAGCAGAGGTCAACCCTACCTCCTGGAACAAAAGACAGGCACCTCTGAAAGTGACATCCAAGGAGTGAGATGCACAAGAAAGGGACACAGGCTTCCTGTTGGAGCCTTCACACCCGGGTCCACCGCGAGGCTCCTCTCTCCATCAGACAGTTGCCCCTGTGGAATGCGATGGTTTACAAATATTAGACACAGCTGAGACCTGCAGAAGATGGAAGGCGGAAACTGGATATTTCATTTCACAAAGCGTTGACTAATCCTAGCAACATTTGGGAAAAAAGAAACCTGACTGTTTTTCATTTTGGCTTCCGGTAGATCATCCTTTGGTGAGTATTTAAAGCTGGTAGGAACTGCTGACCTTGGAATGAATTCACTGCCTCAGTAACTGAAACAAAGCCAGGATAAAAAAACACTTCTATGCCTGTTCCTACACCAGTCGATGTGTTCTGAGCTTCCAGGAGGCATGGGAAGAGAGGGAAAGAGAGGGCAAAAATGACATACTTATTCAAGCAAAAATGTCGCCCAAAACTAAGCGACCGCTCAAAATAAGCAATTTCTAAGATCAGCTCTCTAAGGATGCCAGTCCCTGAATAGGGGCCCCTTTCTTCTTTCTGCCGCCATGTGCCAAATTTTCAAAGGGCAGCCGCACTTTTCAGGCAGGCAATTTTGAAGTGCTTGCACAAGTGGTTAATTTGCATGGGCAATTGGCCTCTCAGCTTTCATTTTGACAGCTAAATTGATCTGTCCTTTGCAGACTAGGATCTCAGGACCCAGAAAGACAAGGATGTCTGAGGCTTTTGGAAAAACGTGGTCTCTCAATTCCTATTTATTCAGAAGAACACATTCAACAAGACTTGCCCTGTAAGCAGTCGCTCGCGCACACAAAAGGGATTCAAGATCCAACACAGAGATCGAAATTTGAGATTCAATTCTAAGATCAAGATTTAAGGCTAAGAAATTAACTATTGCTGTTACTTCCCACTAAAGCAAACAGGACAGGTTTGGGGTTTTTAAACTAGCTCTTTGGTCATTACTTAGGAAGAGGGCACTGTCTGTCACAGATTAAACTCACAAGTGGCACCAAAACCTTCCCAGGATGAAGCTGAACTAAGGCAGACAAAGGTCTCAAGCATGTGCATGAAGGAGAAAATGGTATTTGTCCCTGGAAAGAGGGCAGACTGAAAATCACAGTGAATTGTTAGTGAAGTGGCAATGGGATAAATCTCTCAGAAAACTACTTTCTGAAAAAAAAGAACAGATAGAAGCTTTTTAGAAGTCTCTAACTACAAAGGATGCTCTCTCAACAATTCAGTAGAGAAATGGGAAGATGTCCCAATCGGATTAGGACAAACCCACACAAGCCAATTCAATATGCATGCTGGGCTGTGTCAGTTCTAGCTTCTCAATTCCTTCATTTATTTTATTAATATGTGTCCAGACTTTAATGCTGCTGTTTNTATTTTCTAGAAAACTGAGAAAAAATTCCTAAGGTAAAGAAGCTACCAAGTCTCAGAGGGTCATCTCAGACTGAAGGTGGAGTATTTTTAAGTGGCTATTTATTATAACTACTCATTAAATAAGAAATTGCTTATGTTTTATTAAAACACAAATGTCTCCATTTGACTCAATTCCTATTTTCCTTTAGCTGAAAATCAACTATAGTAGAAACAGCTCCTAAGTGCTCTGCCTCATGATTCTTACCGAGGGTCTCGCTATGGAAAAAACTGCTGTGAAACACGCGCGGGGTGACCCCCGTCACGCTCGGATTCACAAACAGGAAACCCATCTTAGGAGCGGTACCTGTAGCCACCTTCACAAGATCATAAAATCATCTCTAAATTAAAACACACATGTAAAATTTAAATACCAATTAGCACTAAGTATTCATCAGAAGCCTCCCAGATGGCTCAGTGGTAAAGAATCCACTAGAATCCATTTGCCAACACAGGAGATGCAGGAGATTCCTGGACCTGGAAGACCCTGCCAGAGGAGGAAATGGCAACCTACTCCGGTACTCTTGCCTGGAAAATTCCATGGACAGAGGAATCTGGTGGGGTACAGTCCATTGGGTTGCAAAGAGTCAGACACGACTGAGAAACTGAGCATACAGGAGCACTCCCTTGAGAACAAGATTTTCTGCTAAAATATGCAAACTTCCCCATGCAGCTCAGAGTAAGGAAAAAAGGTGAATTGAAATATTTTCCTAGAAACAAAAGGTCAGCTGAGCAGTGGTTTTGTATCCTAAAGATACGAGAGAAACTAAAATTTCAGGCCAATCTAAAGAGCTCTGTTTAGAAACAGCACCACAGTAACCACAGTAAAATCACAGGAAATACGGTGACGATGGGCAAGATCACCTGGTCTCGCAAGGATGTCTAGCAGAGTCATGGAAAGAAGCACCATGGGGTGCAAGTTCAGAAAACCTATAAGCGGTTGGGCTAGGGTTTCCCAAGTTCCGAGAATTTTACAGCTTCATTGAGAGGCATCCCGAACCACCGCGCACAGTATTGAACTCTGGTTTTGCATGGTGGGTGGTTAGTAGATAAAGCGAGAACTGATTCTGTTCTCAAGAGCTCACACAAGATTTGTCTGCCGCACAGTTCACCAAACACTGTGAAATGGGACGAAAGGGAGGTACTACTATCGAATGAACGGGTCAAGGCCCGAAAGCAGCTCTGCTAAGACTGGAAAGCAGGACCAGAGAGCAGCGAGGACCAGATGGGAAGCTGGCCTGGTGCTCAAGTTTGTGGAGGAAAACAGGCAAGGAAACCAGAGAATGGGCGCCTGGATGGAGTCTGAGGGGCAGATGGAAGTTCTGCCTTACTTCCCACATCACTCTACACGGCCAATCAGACACTTTGCTGCATCAAAGCTGAGGATGAGATGTGCTGAAGAGTGAACACGCAATGCCCTAGTCACGTGGGAGGGTCCTGCCCCCAAGGAATTCACCCTCTGGCTTCCCCCAAGTCAGGAACAATTCTTTAGTAACCAGCCAGTTTGTTTTCGTACAAATAATGCCACTTCTTGATCAAGACCATTTAGTAAAAAAAATCACTGTTACAGTTATCTCATTCACATGTAGAGAAGACAGGTACCGAATGCCACAGTTTTGCTTCTTTAAAACTATGGCTGTCTTTGGGCCAGAGGAGGAACTCCGGGAGACCTTCAGCCCTAGCAATGGCTGAAGCTTCAAGGACAGTGGGTCCGCAGGTGGGAACACAGGACCCCACATCTTGGTCGTTTCATGACACAATCATCTAGCCCTGAGACCAGCAGAGGTCAACCCTACCTCCTGGAACAAAAGAGCAGGCCCCTCTGAAAGTGACATCCAAGGAGTGAGATGCACAAGAAAGGGACACAGGCTTCCTGTTGGAGCCTTCACACCCGGGTCCACCGCGAGGCTCCTCTCTCCATCAGACAGTTGCCCCTGTGGAATGTGATGGTTTACAAATATTAGACACAGCTGAGACCTGCAGAAGATGGAAGGCGGAAACTGGATATTTCATTTCACAAAGCGTTGACTAATCCTAGCAACATTTGGGAAAAAAGAAACCTGACTGTTTTTCATTCTGACTTCCGGTAGATCATCCTTTGGTGAGTATTTAAAGCTGGTAGGAACTGCTGACCTTGGAATGAATTCACTGCCTCAGTAACTGAAACAAAGCCAGGATAAAAAAACACTTCTATGCCTGTTCCTACACCAGCCGATGTGTTCTGAGCTTCCAGGAGGCATGGGAAGAGAGGGAAAGAGAGGGCAAAAATGACATCCTTATTCAAGCAAAAATGTCGCCCAAAACTAAGCAACTGCTCAAAATAAGCAATTTCTAAGATCAGCTCTCTAAGGATGCCAATGTCCCTGAATAGGGGCCACTTTCTTCTTTCTGCCGCCATGTGCCAAATTTTCAAAGGGCAGCCGCACTTTTCAGGCAGGCAATTTTGAAGTGCTTGCACAAGTGGTTAATTTGCATGGGCAATTGGCCTCTCGGCTTTCATTTTGACAGCTAAATTGATCTGTCCTTTGCAGACTAGGATCTCAGGACCCAGAAAGACAAGGATGTCTGAGGCTTTTGGAAAAACGTGGTCTCTCAATTCCTATTTATTCAGAAGAACACATTCAACAAGACTTGCCCTGTAAGCAGTCGCTCGCGCACACAAAAGGGATTCAAGATCCAACACAGAGATCGAAATTTGAGATTCAATTCTAAGATCAAGATTTAAGGCTAAGAAATTAACTATTGCTGTTACTTCCCACTAAAGCAAACAGGACAGGTTTGGGGTTTTTAAACTAGCTCTTTGGTCATTACTTAGGAAGAGGGCACTGTCTGTCACAGATTAAACTCACAAGTGGCACCAAAACCTTCCCAGGATGAAGCTGAACTAAGGCAGACAAAGGTCTCAAGCATGTGCATGAAGGAGAAAATGGTATTTGTCCCTGGAAAGAGGGCAGACTGAAAATCACAGTGAATTGTTAGTGAAGTGGCAATGGGATAAATCTCTCAGAAAACTACTTTCTGAAAAAAAAGAACAGATAGAAGCTTTTTAGAAGTCTCTAACTACAAAGGATGCTCTCTCAACAATTCAGTAGAGAAATGGGAAGATGTCCCAATCGGATTAGGACAAACCCACACAAGCCAATTCAATATGCATGCTGGGCTGTGTCAGTTCTAGCTTCTCAATTCCTTCATTTATTTTATTAATATGTGTCCAGACTTTAATGCTGCTGTTTCACAAGAGATAACAGCGATCTAGACCAAATTGTGTTTTGAATTAAAAGTGAAACTATGCTCTTGTTTTTTGGCTTAAACCCAGCAAGTGCAGTGAAATCATTTCATTTCTCCAAAGGCATGAAGAATATGGGCATTTAAAACCTGTTGAAGTCAATCCCAATGACCTAAAGGGTCTTCCATTGTCAAAGGTGGGCTCCAAGACTAAGAAAAGAAGATAACTCGTCTCTTTGTTCCTGCAACAGGTCAAGTTGCTCAGAGAGGCATTTGTTTCTTGCTTTTGAGACAACAGCAGGCTTAACACCATATGAATCCCTGGGTGTGTTTTATAACCGAAAACCTACTTCTGTTCTATTTGTCATCCTCTCAATATAAATCAGTGATAAAAATAAGAAATAGGCTACTACGCATTGAACCAGATGGTGTCTTACCTTCCTGTAAACCCGGCTGTGTTTAGAGTGTGTACACATGTGGGGGAATAAAAAGATTTTCTTTTCTTTGCATTTGGCAATGAGTCACGTCACCCATTTCAGCACAAACTGTACTGAAACTTCCTCCCCAGGAAGAACCAACGCAGCATCACTAACGTTTAAAAACAACCATGTCAGCTGCCTTCGATTAGTCATGAAGCCATTCTGCCCATCCTGCAGCCTCCAGCAAGGACAAGATCTGATCAAATCGGACTTGCTAAACATAACCAGAAGGTCGGGCGTGTCCTGATGCAAACCTGCCGTAAAAAGACACCCTTTTCGTATGAATCAAAGATGCTTCCTCCATTCTCTCTGCAACAGGCACCCTTCGAAATGTCAACCCAGGACCTTAACTTAAGGGTCTCCCCTCTACCTGTATCCCTTTCCTCATCCTTCACCATCATGAACCAAACTATCAGACCTGGGAGAGGGATGCTGAATAACTGGGAAATTTCTGAGCTTACTGATGATTAAAGAAAACACAATCCATCACTCTCCACTGCATTCAATACAAATCCTGCTTCACTGGACGAAGCATAAGGAAAACAAGGCCAGTTTAAAAGGCAGACGATATTATACAAAATTGTGTTTCATTATTTTCCACTGACAAGTGCTGCCCAACACAAGGATCGTGATCCAGGCCATGCCTGACATATAAAAACCACCCCGTGACTGCTCTCCTGTCCCTTTTCTCTGTCCCCACCATGAACTGGGTTTGGATTTCCTTTTCCTGGTGGCTCAGACAGTAAAGCATCTGTCTGCAATGCAGGAGACCCAGGTTCGATCCCTGGGTTGGGAAGATCCCCTGGAGAAGGAAATGGCAGCCCACACCAATATTCTTGCCTAGAAAATCCCATGGACGGCGGAGCTTGGTAGGCTACCATCCATGGGGTCGAAAAGAGTCTGACACAACTGAGCAACTTTACTTTCACTTTCATAAAATCTCAAGAAGACAAACCCTTCCTTGACGGTAAGTATGAAACTGACCATGGGCTTTGTTTTTTATTTTTCCTTTTGATTTTACTAGCTGCTGAAATAGTACCTGCCCTTCTTGCAGTACCTATGAAGTGTATTTACGAATCTAAATCCAGAACTCTGTATTTCTTGCCCTTTCCGATTCTTTCATGTTGGCTTGACCTCATCACTCAAGCCAGTCATTCTAAGCACTGTTGCTACATCCCACCAGGCTCTCTAAAATCCACATGTGTCCCCATGGGATGTAGTTCCCTGTTCTCTGAGACCAAGACATCCAGTGCTTGCCTCCAGTTATCTCATATCACCCTGTGGGATTTGTCTGCTTCCTCCATCAAGGGCTATCATTCTATCCTATTCAACTCTGAGTCCCAGAGCACAGGCAAACATTCCATGAGGTTTCCTTCACTTTACTTCCAAGTTTGTGTAAATGATAACATACCCACGGACCCAGAGGGCATAATCCTAAAGTCACCTTCTAGAGACACTCTTCCCTCTTGACATCACATTATCCAATCTGATATCAGTCAAAATCATCCAGAAAAACAGAGCAAACCAAACCTCGGGGGGTGAGATGCTCTCCTCCAGGTCTGTTGCCGGGCACCCAGAGGGTACCCAGGTAGGAGTTGGTGGGTAGTGACTACGCAGGAGAGAAAGTCCTGTGGGAAGGAGTCACGTCTTCCTGGACCAGAGGCTTGAGGCATGCCTTGATCCCATCTCTGCTCAAAATAAAGTCCTCCTTCCACCTTTCGTTAGAAGGAGACAGCTTTCTGATGCTACTCATACAGGTATGCGTCCCCCTTTTTTACATCCTGTTCAAGCAATTGTAAAATCCAGACTTTATCCCAGACTTCTCAGGGCAAAGAAGCCAAAATCGCTGTGTCCTTGTCTATTAAGCTGACTAAAATATACACAAAGGTCCTTCTGCAGACTCCCTGAGGGAGTTGCCTGCACACCCCCCAAAATCTCTCTAGATACTCAGAGATATCCCCCCGAAGGGACAGCTGCTCACAGGAACAGAGGCCAGACAAGAGAACAAGGTCAAAGAAGGGACCATCAGTGACAGTCAGGAAAATGCCCTTCCTTAAATGATATAAACATTATCTTTGTACATGGAATGTTCATACTGATAATTCCCTTAGTTAACCCATTTTCCACAGCCATCAGGTGAACTGCCAAGGAAAAATTACTCCAAGTTCTGAACTAATGATGCTCATTTGAACTGGAATGTTTCCTACGTAGCAAGTCTTCAATGATTAATTAAAACAAGATCAAAGTTCTTGGACTTCAGTTCTATCATCAGAGCTTCAGGCCCCTTCACCCAGACACTGTCCTGAATGTACCTGAACCTCAGCTGGTGGCCTGCTCACACTCTGACCCTTCTCTCCAGTTAATTGCAGAGTGTTGTTGCTGTTTGGTGGCTAAGTCCTGTCCAACTCTTTGCGACCTCATGGACTGCAGCACAGCAGGCTCCCCATCCTCCACTATCTCTTAGAGTCTACCCAAACTCATGTCCAATGAGTCAGTGATTCCATTCAATCATCTCATCCTCTGTCATCCCCTTCTCCTCTTACCCTCAATCTTTCCCAGCATCAGGGTCTTTTCCAACGAGTCAGCTCTTTGCATCAGGTGCCCAAAGTACTGGAGCTTCAGCATCAGCATCAGACCTTCCAATGAATATTCAAGACTGATTTCCTTTAGGATTGACTGGTTTGATCTCCTTGCAGATTAAGAAAGTTTTCAGTGGCTCTCATTCACCCTCCAGTTTTCCATGTCAATTCAGGTTCAGTTCAGTCACTCAGTCGTGTCCGACTTCTTGAGACCCCACGGACTGCAGCACGCCAGGCTTCCCTGTCCATCACCAACTCCTGGAGCTTGCTCAAACTCATGTCCATCGAGTCAGTGATGCCTTTCAACCATCTCATCCTCTGTCGTCCCCTTTTCTCCTGCCTTCAATCTTTCCCAGCATGAGGGTCTTATTCTAATGAGTCAGTTCTTCACATCAAGTGACCAAAATATTGGAGCTTCAGTTTCAGCATCAGTCCTTACAATAAATATTAAGGACCGATTTCCTTTAGGATTGACTGATTTGGTCTTTAGAAAACATGGACATGCTCTGGCCACCTTGAACATGAAATTATGACATGCTTTACCCAGCTGAAAACTTAAAAGCATCTTTGACAATTTAGCACCAGAAAAATCAATCTGTTCTTAGAGACATTTTATGCTTGAATTTACAATGTGCATTTTAATCTCAATGTTACGTTTCTTGACTCCATTCATACTTACAATTCCCATCAATCACTTTCCAAGCTTATGGAACTGATGCTATTCCATAAGAGTAATAAGCCCAACAATTGAATCCAGCTTTAAAGAAAAGTCTGTATAACTCCAGTGAAAATGACAAAACAGTGATACAGAAAATAAAATCAAGTGACAACAGGACACAGACCTGTCTTTGCTTTGGGATTTTTTCCCAACTATATGCTCACATTTTGAAATAAGACATTCTTGTCATATCAGGTCCCTTCTCCTGGACCAGAAGACAGCCAGCACCTCAGCACAGCACTCATGCAAAATCTGTCTCTCTCTCTTCACATGTTTCATCAGAGGAACTACGGTCTAATTAAGGACTGTCCTATCAATGCAGGCATCACTGTGAACATCAGGGAAATTAAACCATAAACAGAGCCCCTCAGTCACATGGAAAGCTGATAGCACTGTGGGGAGAGGTGATAAGACCTGTTATTATTCTCAGAACAAAACACTGCTGGCCGTTTACTTTGTCATGTGTCTCAGATAGCACTGGGAAGACGGGGCAGGCTGTGCATTGCTGACAATTTCTCAAGTCAAGCTCCCTTCCAAACATTGTCAAAAAAAAGCTATAAATCGGAACAGTGGCCTGAAATGTTGGTGATAGCTGCTTGTCTCAAAGACTCCTAAGTAAACTGTCAAACCATAACTTGATGTAATGGCACGGTCTTTATCCACCTTACTCAATGAACTCCTCACCCTCTGCACATTAGGTCTCTCTTAGTTTCATATTCTGGGGGATATAGGGTGTTTCAACAGAAGCTAAACAGATGCAAATTGGTCATAACCATCCTGAGATGAGAAAGGCCCAGGTTTTCATGATTTCCCTCCACTATGGACCTTGGGAGAGGCCAACGATCCCGTCATTGTTGTCTTCACCTGGCCAAGGATGGCAGGTGGTGGGAACTCTGCTTCTCAGACAAGGCACCTGACAAGGTGTGGACACAAAGCAATGAGGTTGGTTACTTGGACACCAAAAAACGAGGTTGGTTCTATCTGAACTGTACGGTGAAAAGAAAGTGAAAGTGATCGTCATTCAGTTGTGTCCTACTCTTTGTGACCTCATGGACTGTAGCCCTCCAGCCTCCTCTGTCCATGGGATTCTCCAGGCAATAATACTGGGGTGGGTTGCCATGACCTTCTCCAGGGGATCTTTCCAACCCAGGGATTGAGCCCGGATCTCCTGTATTCCAGGAGGATCTCCAAGTGGATTCTTTACCCCTGAGCCACCAGGGAAGTCCTCATAGAAGGAAGAAAATAATCATAACAAAAATCTGAATAACTGAACGGTTTCAGTCCTACAACTAGTCCATCTGTCATCAAAGGAGCAACTGTCAATAGAAACAGACTCTTCCCCTGACTCCCTGTTTCAACTTTCCCACCACTATCTTTTCCATCTGTCAGCCCTTCAGGCCCTACTGTGCTCCTTATGGCTACAACTGACCTTTAAAGGAAGGACAGGCAGAGAAGCTACAATGGCATGCGCATCCCTCCCTCCAGGACGTTCACTTGGGGAATTGGCAATGCTCAGAAGATGTCTGCATTCCTGCTGAGATCACCAGAGGGAGCCCCCTCCTCCTTGGTTTCAATTTGCTGTGACAGACACGTAGCTAATGGAGGAGCCTCACACTTCCCAGAGCAAGATGCTGGGCAGGAATTCCAGAACCGTCCTTGGCTTGTCAACAGATGTCAGTGATC
>SJYW01015605.1:23141-37269 GCA_006410735.1 Raphicerus campestris | reverse complement strand
GTGGTGTGGCACTTGTCTGCAACGGCATCTTCAGGGAATTCACCCCGTCCCTCGTGGACCTCGAAAGGCTTTTTCACACCCTTGCTTTGACCTAAGAAGTTCCACCAACCAGTCCCCACTCGAGAGGAAACCCAAGGTTCCCGCCAAGACTCAAGAGGAGTCCCGTTTTCCCCTGCTGAGCTCCAGATGTGGGGCCCTTTCCCTGCTCCATCGGGAAATGTTTCCCGGTGTTCCCCTACCATCCGAAGAGGAAGTGCTCGCACCTGGAAAGTCGGGAGGAGTCTCACAGGTTGGCCACAATTCCCCAAGACCCCCAAATACCTCGTCCAATCAGATGAACCTGACTGCCCTGCACTGCCTCGAATGTAACCCCGAGTTCAGCTCCGGCATACTGACATGTGTAACAGTCCTAGGGTACCTCGAGTGCAACCAACTGATTCCTCTATCCACTCTACAGGGACCCGGACACTGTTGCTGCTGTTGAGGAGGAAAGCGGCTGTGCACGTCCCCAGGCGAAACGAGGCCTGACTCCCCTACGGGGGCTCCAGGGGAACCCCAAGTCCTATGTCAGCATGGACGAGGCAAGCACAGGATCCGGCATCAGCACCACACGAGCACTGAGGAAACAGGGTCGTCTCGGGTGGAATCCCCGCAGGTGCCTTGCAACTCCTATGGAGACAGGCCTCTCCTGAGGCCACAGCGGCTGGTCCCTGGGGTTCCCGTTGTACCTTGAGAGGACCCCGCCGTAAACTTGAGGAAAATCAGAAGCTTCTCCCCTGCAGGGAGGGTGAGTCCCTTGTCCAAGGCAGCATCTCGGTGGAAATCACCTCTTCCCTCTTGGACCTCTAAAGGCTCATTCATACCCTTGTTGTGACCTACGAAGTTCCTCGCCCCAACCGTTCCCACTCGAGAGGAACAATAAGGGTCCCGCTGTGACTCAAGAGGAGCCCCGTTTTCCCCTGCTGAGCTCCAGATGTGGGGCCCCTTCCCTGCTCCATCTGGAAAGGATTTCTGGCGCTCCCCTCACATCCCAAGAAGTGGCCTCACATCAGTAGAGTCGGAAGGAGCCTCAGTTGTCTGACCACCACGTCCCAAGGTCCCCAAATGCCTCATCCACTCCAGATGAACATGACTGCCCTGCACTGTCTCGGCTGTCACTCTGAGGCTCGACTCCCAACACAATGGCATGTGAGACAGCCCTGGAGTACCTCGATGGCAATCCATAGATCCCTCTTTCCGCTTTACAGGGAGCCAGACATGCCGCTGCAGTTGGGGAAGAAAGAGGCCATGCAAGTCCCCAGGCGAGAAGAGGCCTGACTCCCCTTTGGAGGCTCCAGAGTCACCTTAAGACCTATGAAAGCATGAGCGAGGAAATCTCAGTCTGGACCTCAGCACCAGACGAGGACTGAAGACCCGGTGATGACAGGGATCGAATCCACAGAGGCGCCTCCCAACTCGCACTGTGAATGGCCTCTCCTGAGGATACAGGGGCGGGTCCCTGGGGTCCCCGTCATAACTCTAGAGGACCCCGCCGCAACTCGAGAAAAACTGGAAGCTTCTCCCCTGCAGACGTGATGTGGCCCTTGTCTGCAATGGCATCTCAGGGGAATTCACCCTGTCCCTCGTGGACCTCTAAATGCTCCTTCACACCCTTACTGTAACCCAAGAATTTCCCCGCCTCAACCGTCCCCACTGGAGAGGAACCACAAAGGTCCCGCCAATACTCAGGAGGAGCCCCATTGTCCCCTGCTGAGCTCCAGATGAGGGGCCCTTTCCCTGCTCTTTTGGGAAAGTTTTCTCGGTGTTCCCCTTGCATCCCAAGAGGAGGTGCTGGCAACTAGAAAGTCGGGAGGAGTCTCACAGGTTGGGTCACCATTCCCAAGACCCCCAAATGCCTCGTCCACTTCAGATGAACCTGACTGCCTTGCACTGCCTCGACTGTAACCCCGAGGCTCGACCCTGCACACTGGAATGTGTGACAGCCCTAGGGTACCTGGAGCGCAAGCCATAGATCCCTGTATCCGCTCGACTGGGACCCGAACACTTACAGCCGTTGGGACGGAAAGCGGCCGTGCATGTCTCCAGTCAAGACGAGGACTGACTCCCCTCTGCGGGCTCCAGGAGAAGCCCAATACAAATGTCAGCACGGGCGAGGCAGTCTCAGGCTGCAGCCTCAGCATCAGAAGGGGACTGAGGAATTGGTGCCACCGGGGAGGAATCCCCAGTTGTGCCTTACCCCTCGCATGGAGACTGGCCTATCCAGGGGCCACAGGGACGGATCCCTGGGATCCCCGTCGTAACTCGAGTGGACACCACAACACAAGAAAAACCAGAAGCTTCTCCCTTGCAGGCGGAGTGAGGCACTTGTCCGCTGCAATGTCCCGGGGGAGATCACCCGTTCCCTCTTGGACCTCGAAATGCTCTTTCACACCATTGCTGTGACCCAAGAAGTTCCCCGCCCCACACGTCCCCACATGAGATGACCGCCGAGGGTTACACTGCAATTCATTTTCCCATGCTCACCTCCAGATGAGGGGCCATTTCCCTGCTCCATTGGGAGAGGCTTCCCAGGTCCCCCCTCACATCCCAAGAGGAGGCACTCACACCATGCTATTCCAGAGAAGCATCAGGCGTTGGGTCACATATCTGCAAGACCCACAAAGGCCTAGTCCACTCCAGATGAATCTGACTGTCCTGAACTGCCTCAACCGTCATCCCTAGGCTCGACTCCGGCACACTAGCATGGGTGATAACCCTGGTGTACCTCGAGTTCGAGTCACTGATCCCTGTATCCACTCGACAGGGACCCAGACATTGTTGCTGCAGTTGGGGAGGAAAGCGGATGTGCATGTCCCCAGGTAAGACGAGGCCTGACTCCACTATGGGGTTCCAGGGGAACCCCAAGACCTATGTCAGCATGGGCGAGGCAAGCACAGAATCCGGTCTCAGCACCAGACGAAGACTGAGGACATGGGGACGGCTCATGTGGAACGCCCAGAGGTGCCTCACAACTCGCATGGAGACTGGCCTCTCCTGAGGCCACAGCAGCGGGTCCCTGGGGTCCCCGTTGTAACTCGAGAGGACAGCGCCGCAAACTCGAGAAAAACCAGAAGCTTCTCCCCTGCAGGGAAGGTGAGTCCCTTGTCCACTGCAGCATCTCGGGGGAAATCACCCCTTCCCTCTTGGACCTCGAAAGTCTCCTTCATACACTTGTTGTGACCTAGGAAGTTTCCCGCCCCAACCGTCCCCAATCGAGAGGAACACTAAGGGTCCCGCCGTGACTCAAGAGGAGCCCCGTTGTCCATTGCTAATCTCCGGATGACGGGTTCTTTCCCTATTCCATCAGGAAATGTTTCGGGGTGTTTCCCTCGCATCCCAAGAGGTTTTCGCACCTGGAAAGTCGGGAGGAGTCTCAAGGTTGGGACACAATTCCCCAAGAGCCCCAAATGCCTCGTCCAATTCAGATGAACCTGACTGCCCGGCACTGCCTCGACTGTAACCTCGTGCTTGACTCCGGCACACTGGCACATGTGACAGCCCTAGGGTACCTCGAGCACAAGCCATAGATCCCTGTATCCACTCGACAGGGACCTGGACAATGTTACTGCAGTCGGGAAGGAAAGCGACCATGCACGTCTCCAGTCGAGAGGAGGCCTGACTCCTTTCTGCGGTCTCCAGGGGAAGCCCAATACAAATGTCAGCACGGGCGAGGCAATCTCAGGCTGCTGCCTCAGCACCAGAAGGGGACTGAGGATTCGGCGCAACTGGGGAGGAATCCCCATATGTGCCTCACTCCTCGCACGGAGACTGGCCTATCCTGAGGCCCAATGGGCGGATCCCTGTGATCCCCATTGTAACTCGAGAGGACTCCACCGCAACTCGAGAAAAACCAGAAGCTTCACCCTTGCAGGTGGAGTGAGGCCCTTGTCCACTGAGGCGTCCCGGGGGAAATCAGCCGTTCCTCTTGGACCTCGAAATGCTCTTTCACACCCTTGCTGTGACCCAAGAAGTTCCCCGCACTACACGTCCCCACTTGAGAGGACCGCCGAGGGTTCCGCTGTGAATCAGGAGGAGCTCCATTTTCCCATGCTGAACTCCAGATGAAGGGCCCTTTCCCTGCTCCATCGGGAAAGGGTTAATGGCTCTCCCCTCGCATCTCAAGAGGAGGCACTCACAAAAGGCGAGTGCAGAGAAGCCTCAGGCCTCGGGTCACATTTTCCCAAGACCCCTGAATGACTAGTCCACTCCCGATGAATCTTAATGTACTACACTGCCTCGACTGTCACCCCGAGGCTTGACTCTGGCACACTGGCATGTGTGATAGCCCTGGGTACCTCGAGGTCAAGCCACTGATCGCTGTATCCACTCAACAGGGACCCGGACACTGTTGCGGCACCCGTGGTGGAAAGCGGCTGTGCATGTCCCCAGGCTAGACAAGGCCTGACTCCCCTATGGGGGCTTAGGGGAACCCCAAGTCCTACGTAGCACGGGTAAGGAAAGTTCAGGCTCTGGCCTCAGCTCCAGAATGGGACTGAGGACTTGGCGCCACTGGGGAAGAATCCCCAGATGTGCCTCGGCCCTGGCACTGAGACTGGCCTCTCCTGGGGCCACAGGGTTGGGTCCCTAGGGCCCCGTCGTAACTTGAGAGGACCCCTCCCCAACTCGAAAAAAATCAGATACTTCCCTGCAGGCGGATAGAGGCCCTGGTCCAATGCAGCATCTCTGGGGAATTCACCCCTGCCCTCTTGGACCTCGAAAGGCTCCTATTGAGAGTAACTCCGAGGGTCCTGTCAAGACTCAAGAGGAGCCCCGTTTTCTCCTGCTGAGCTCTAGATGAGGGGCCCTTTCCCTGATCCGTAGGGAAATGTTTCCCGGTGTTCCCCACGCATGTCAAGAGGAGGTGCTAGCACCTGGAGAGTCGGGAGGAGTCTCACAGTTTGGGTCACCATTCCCCAAGACCCCAAAGAGCCTGAGTGCCCTGCACTGCCTCGACTGTCAACCCTAGGCTGGACTGCGGCACAGTGGCACATGTGAAAGCCCTGGGCTACCTCGAGGGCAAGCCACAGATCCCTGCATCCACTCGACAGGGACCCGGACACTGTTACTGCAGTTGGGGAGGAATGAGGCTGTGCACGTCTCAAGAGGTGGCCTCGCATCAGGAGGTGACGACTGGGGAGTAATACCCAGTGGCAACTCGAACAGAGACTGGCCTCTCCTGAGGCCACAGGGGCGGGTCCCTGGGGTCCCCGTCTTCACTCTAGAGGACCCCGCCGCGACTCGAGAAAAACCAGAAGCTTCTCCTTGCAGGTGGATTGAGGCCCTTGTCCACTGTGGCGTTGCGGGGGAAATCATCCATTCCCTCTTGGACCTCCAAATGCTCCTGCACACACTTGCTGTGACTCATGAAGTTCCCCACCCTACCCATCCCCACTCGAGAGGACTGCCAAGGGTCCCTCCGCGACTCAAGAGGAGCTCCATTTTCCCATGCTCAGCTCCAGATGAGGTGCCCTTTCCCTGCTCCATTGGGAAAGGGTTCCCGGCTCTCCCCTTGCATCCCAAGAGGAGGCCCTCACACCAGGCGAGTCCAGAAGAGCCTCAGGCGTCTGGTCACCTTTCCCCAAGAACCCCAAATGCCTGATCAACTCCAGGTGAAACTGAGTGCCCTGCACTGCCTCGACTGTCACCCCGAGGCTCGACTCCGGCACATTGGCACTTGTGATAGCACTGGGGTACCTCGAGGGCAAGCCACTGATCCCTGTATCCGCTCGACAGGGACCCGGACACTGTTGCTGCAGTTGGGGAGGAAAGCGACTGTGCACATCTCCAGGCGAGACAAGGCCTGACTCCCCTATGGGGGGCTCCAGGGGAACCCCAAGACCTATGTCACCATGGGTGAGGCAAGCACAGGCTCCGGCCTCAGCACCAGACGAGGACTTAGGACCAGGCGACGACTGGAGAGGAAACTCAAGAGGTGCCTCGCAAGTCGCGCTGAGAATGGCCTCTCCTGAGGATACAGTGGTGGGTCCCTGAGGTCTCCGTCATAACTCGAGAGGACCCCGCCGTAACTCGAGAAAAATCAGAAGCTTCTCCCCTGCAGGGAGGGTTAGTCCCTTGTAAGCTGCACAATCTCGGGGGAAATCACCCATTCCATCTTGGACCTCGAAAGGCTCCTTCATACCCTGTTGTGACCTAGGAAGATCCCCGCCCCAACCGTCCCCACTCGTGAAGAACCCTGAGTGTCCTGCGGTGACTCAGGAGGAGACCCTTTTTTTCCTGCTGAGCTCCAGATGAGATGCCCTTTCCCTGCTCCATCCTGAAAGGTTTTCAGGTGCTCTCCTTGCATCTGAACTGGTGGCCCCATATCAGGAGAGTTGGGAGGAGACTCAGGTGTCCGACCACCACACCCCAAGTTCCCCAAATGCCTCGTCCACTTCAGATGAACCTGACTGCCCTGCACTGTCTCAACTGTCACCCCAAGGCTCGACTGCTGACACACTGGCACGTGTGATAGCCCTGGGGTACCTCGAGTGCCAGCCACAGATTCCTTTGTCATTTCCAGAGAGCTGGACACGGCTGCTGCACCCTGGAGTAAAACGGCCCTGTACGTCTATGGGCGAGACGAGGCCTGACTACCATGAGGGGGCTTCAGCAGAACCCCACGACCTACGTAGGCACAGGTGAGGAAAGCTCAGGCTCTGCACTCAGCACCAGAATGGAACTGAGAACTTGGCGCCACTGGGGAAGAATCCTCAAATGTTCCTCGCCCCTGGCAATGAGACTGGCCTCTCCTGGGGCCACAGGGGTGGGTCCCTGGGGCCCCGTCTTAACTTGAGAGGACACCTCCGCAACTCGAAAAAAAACAAGACACTTACCTGCAGGTGCATAGAGGCCCTTGTTGATGTGGCATCTCAGGGGAATTTACCCCTGCCTTATTGGACCTCGAAAGGCTTCTTCACATCCTTGCATTGAACCAAGAAGTTCCCTGACCCACCCGTCCCCACTTGAGAGGAACCCCGAGGGTCCTGCCAAGACTCAAGAGGAGCCCCGTTTTCCCCTGCTGAGTTCCAGATGAGGGGCCCTTTACCTGCTCCATTGGGAAAGGTTTTCCGGCGCTCCCGTCGCATCCCAAGAGGTGGCTTCGCATCAGGAGAGTCAGGAGGAGCCTCAGGTGTTCAACCACCACTCCCCAAGAGCCCCAAATGCCCCGTCCACTCCAGATGAACATGACTGCCCTGCACTGTCTCAACTGTCACTCCGAGGCTCGACTCCCAACACACTGGCACGTCAGACAGCCCTTGAGTACCTCGATGGCAAGCAACAGATCCCCGTGTCTGCTTTACGGGGAGCCGGACACTGCTGCTGCAGTTGGGGAAGAAAGAGGCCCTGCAAGTCTCCAGGCGAGAAGAGTCCTGACTCCCCTGTGGGGGCTCCAGAGTTACCTCAAGACCTATGAAAGCATGAGCGAGGAAATCTCAGGCTCTGACCTCAGCACCAGAAGGGGACTGAGGACTTGGCGCCACCTGGGAGGAATCCCCAGAAGTGCCTCGTCCCTCGCACCAAGACTGGCCTATCCTGGGGCCACAGGGGCGGATTCCTGTGGTCCCTGTCGTAACTCGAGAGGGCCCCACCGCAACTGGTGAAAACCCGGAAGCTTCACCCTTGCAGGCGGAGTGAGGCCCCTTGTCCGCTGCGGCATCCTAGGGGAAACCACCCGTTCCCTCTTGGACCTCGAAATGCTCTTTCACACCCTTGCTGTGACCCAAGAAGTTCCTTGCCACACACGTCCCCACTCGAGAGGACCGCCAAGTGTCCCGCCGCAAATCAACAGGAGCTCCATATTCCCATGCTCAGCTCCAGATGAGGGGCCCTTTACCTGCTCCATCGGGAAAGCCATTCCAGGCTCCCCTCTCGCATCACAAGAGGAGGCACTCACACCAAGGGAGTCCAGAGAAGCCTCAGGTGTCGAGTCACATTTTGGCAAGACCCCCAAATGCCTCGTGCACTCCAGATGAATCTGACTGTCCTGCACTGCCTCAACTGTCACCCCGAGGCTTGACTCTAACACCCTGGCATATGTGATAGCCCTGGGGTATCACTATGTCAAGCTAGTGATCCCTGTATCTGCTTGACAGGGACCCAGACACTGTTGCTGCAGTTGGGGAAGAAAGCAGATGTGCATGTCCCCAGGTGATGCGAGGCCTGACTCCCTTATAGGGCTCCAGGGGAACCCTAAGACCTATGTCAGCATTGGCTAGGCAAGCACAGACACCAGCCTCAGCACCAGATGAGGACTGAGGACCCGGCGAGGTCTCTGAAGGAATCCCCACAGGTGCCTCCCAACTCGCACTGTGAATGGCCTCTCCTGAGGATACAGGGGCGGGTCCCTGGGGTCCCCGTCATAACTCTAGAGGACCCCGCCGCAACTCGAGAAAAACTGGAAGCTTCTCCCCTGCAGACGTGATGTGGCCCTTGTCTGCAATGGCATCTCAGGGGAATTCACCCTGTCCCTCGTGGACCTCTAAATGCTCCTTCACACCCTTACTGTAACCCAAGAATTTCCCCGCCTCAACCGTCCCCACTGGAGAGGAACCACAAAGGTCCCGCCAATACTCAGGAGGAGCCCCATTGTCCCCTGCTGAGCTCCAGATGAGGGGCCCTTTCCCTGCTCTTTTGGGAAAGTTTTCTCGGTGTTCCCCTTGCATCCCAAGAGGAGGTGCTGGCAACTAGAAAGTCGGGAGGAGTCTCACAGGTTGGGTCACCATTCCCAAGACCCCCAAATGCCTCGTCCACTTCAGATGAACCTGACTGCCTTGCACTGCCTCGACTGTAACCCCGAGGCTCGACCCTGCACACTGGAATGTGTGACAGCCCTAGGGTACCTGGAGCGCAAGCCATAGATCCCTGTATCCGCTCGACTGGGACCCGAACACTTACAGCCGTTGGGACGGAAAGCGGCCGTGCATGTCTCCAGTCAAGACGAGGACTGACTCCCCTCTGCGGGCTCCAGGAGAAGCCCAATACAAATGTCAGCACGGGCGAGGCAGTCTCAGGCTGCAGCCTCAGCATCAGAAGGGGACTGAGGAATTGGTGCCACCGGGGAGGAATCCCCAGTTGTGCCTTACCCCTCGCATGGAGACTGGCCTATCCAGGGGCCACAGGGACGGATCCCTGGGATCCCCGTCGTAACTCGAGTGGACACCACAACACAAGAAAAACCAGAAGCTTCTCCCTTGCAGGCGGAGTGAGGCACTTGTCCGCTGCAATGTCCCGGGGGAGATCACCCGTTCCCTCTTGGACCTCGAAATGCTCTTTCACACCATTGCTGTGACCCAAGAAGTTCCCCGCCCCACACGTCCCCACATGAGATGACCGCCGAGGGTTACACTGCAATTCATTTTCCCATGCTCACCTCCAGATGAGGGGCCATTTCCCTGCTCCATTGGGAGAGGCTTCCCAGGTCCCCCCTCACATCCCAAGAGGAGGCACTCACACCATGCTATTCCAGAGAAGCATCAGGCGTTGGGTCACATATCTGCAAGACCCACAAAGGCCTAGTCCACTCCAGATGAATCTGACTGTCCTGAACTGCCTCAACCGTCATCCCTAGGCTCGACTCCGGCACACTAGCATGGGTGATAACCCTGGTGTACCTCGAGTTCGAGTCACTGATCCCTGTATCCACTCGACAGGGACCCAGACATTGTTGCTGCAGTTGGGGAGGAAAGCGGATGTGCATGTCCCCAGGTAAGACGAGGCCTGACTCCACTATGGGGTTCCAGGGGAACCCCAAGACCTATGTCAGCATGGGCGAGGCAAGCACAGAATCCGGTCTCAGCACCAGACGAAGACTGAGGACATGGGGACGGCTCATGTGGAACGCCCAGAGGTGCCTCACAACTCGCATGGAGACTGGCCTCTCCTGAGGCCACAGCGGCGGGTCCCTGGGGTCCCCGTTGTAACTCGAGAGGACAGCGCCGCAAACTCGAGAAAAACCGGAAGTTTCTCCCCTGCAGGGAATGTGAGTCCCTTGTCCACTGCAGCATCTCGGGGGAAATCACCCCTTCCCTCTTGGACCTCGAAAGTCTCCTTCATACACTTGTTGTGACCTAGGAAGTTTCCCGCCCCAACCGTCCCCAATCGAGAGGAACACTAAGGGTCCCGCCGTGACTCAAGAGGAGCCCCGTTGTCCATTGCTAATCTCCGGATGACGGGTTCTTTCCCTATTCCATCAGGAAATGTTTCGGGGTGTTTCCCTCGCATCCCAAGAGGTTTTCGCACCTGGAAAGTCGGGAGGAGTCTCAAGGTTGGGACACAATTCCCCAAGAGCCCCAAATGCCTCGTCCAATTCAGATGAACCTGACTGCCCGGCACTGCCTCGACTGTAACCTCGTGCTTGACTCCGGCACACTGGCACATGTGACAGCCCTAGGGTACCTCGAGCACAAGCCATAGATCCCTGTATCCACTCGACAGGGACCTGGACAATGTTACTGCAGTCGGGAAGGAAAGCGACCATGCACGTCTCCAGTCGAGACGAGGCCTGACTCCTTTCTGCGGTCTCCAGGGGAAGCCCAATACAAATGTCAGCACGGGCGAGGCAATCTCAGGCTGCTGCCTCAGCACCAGAAGGGGACTGAGGATTCGGCACAACTGGGGAGGAATCCCCATATGTGCCTCACTCCTCGCACGGAGACTGGCCTATCCTGAGGCCCAATGGGCGGATCCCTGTGATCCCCATTGTAACTCGAGAGGACTCCACCGCAACTCGAGAAAAACCAGAAGCTTCACCCTTGCAGACGGAGAGAGGCCCTTGTCTGCTGCGGCGTCCTGGGAGAAATCACCCGTTCCCTCTTGGACCTCAAAATGTTCTTTCACAGCCTTGCTCTGACCCAAGAAGTTCCCCGCCCCACACGTCCCCAGTCGAGTGGACTGCCGAGGGTCCTGCCGTGACTCAAGAGGAGATCCATTTTCCCATGCTCAGCTCGAGATGAGGGGCCGTTTGCCTACTCCATCGGGAAAGGGTTCCCCGCTCGCCCCTCGCATCCCAAGAGGTGGCACTCACACCAGGTGAGTCCAGAGAAGCCTCAGGCGTCGGGTCACATTTCCGCAAGACCCCCAAATGGCTAGTCCACTCCAGATGAATCTGACTGTCCTGCAGTGTCTCGACTGTCACCCCAAGGCTCGACCCTGGCACACTGGCACGTGTGATAGCCCTGGGGTACCTCAAGGTCAAGCCACTGATCCCTGTATCCGCTCGATAGGGACCCGGACACTGTTGCTGCATTAGGCCAGGAAAGCGGCTGTGCACGTTCCCAGGCGAGACGAGACCTGAGTCCCCTATGGGGGCTCCAGGGGAACCCGAAGACCTGTGTCAGCATGGGCCAGGCAAGCACTGGCTCTGGACTCAGCACCAGACGAGGACTGAGGAAACGTCAACGTCTCTGTAGGTATCCACAGGTGCCTCGCAACTCGCATGGAGTCTGGCCTCTCCTGAAGCCATAGGGACGGGTCCCTGGGGTCCCAGTCATAATCTGAGAGGACGCTGCTGCAACTCGAGAAAAACCAGAAGCTTCTCCCCTGCAGGGAGGGTGAGTCCCTTGTCCGCTCCAGCATCTCAGGGGAAATCACCCCTTACCTCTTGAACCTCGAAAGGCTCCTTCATACCCTTATTTTGTCCTAGGAAGTTCCGCGCCCCAACTGTCAGCACTCGAGAGGAACCCTGAAGGTCCTGCTGCGATTCAAGAGGAGCCCCATTTTCCCCTGCTGAGCTCCAGATGAGGGGCCTTTTTCTGCTCCATCAGGAAAGAATTTCCGGTGCTCCCCTCGCATCTCAAGAGGTGGTCTCACATCAGGAAAGTCGGGAGGAGCCTCAGGTGTCCGATCACCACTCCCCAAGATCCCCAAATGCCTCGTCCACTCCAGATAAACATGACTGTCCTTCATTGTCTCGATTGTCACCCAGAGACTCGACTCCCAAAACACTGGCAGGTGAGACAGCCCTGGAGTACCTGGATGGAAAGCCAGAGATCCCTGTGTCCACTTTATGGGGAGCTGCACACTGCTGCTGCAGGAGGGGAAGAAAGAGGCCGTGCAAGTCTCCAGGCGAAAAGAGGCCTAACTCCCCTGTTGGGACTCCAGAAAACCTCAAGACCTATGAAAGCATGAGTGAGGAAATCTTAGTTTCTGACCTTAGCATCAGACGAGGACTGAAGACCCCACAATGACAGGGGATAAATACCCAGATGCGTCGCACAACTCGCAGTGAAAATGGCCTCTCCTGAGGATAAAGGGGCAGGTCCCTGGGGTCCCCGTCGTAACTAGAGAGGATCCCTCCACAACTCGAGAAAAACCGGAAGCTGCTGCTGCTGCCTCTTCTTCTTCTTCTTCTTCTTCCTCTTCTCACCGTCTTCTTCTTCTTCTTCTCATCTTCTTCGTCTACTTCTTCTTCTCACATTTTTCTTCTTCTCACCTTTTTCTTCTTCTCACCTTACTCTTCATCTTCTTCTTCTCACCTTCTACTTCTTCTTCTTCTTCTCAACTTCTTCTTCTCACCGTCTTCTTCTTCTTCTCATCTTCTTCTTCTTCTTCTTTTTCTCACCTTCTTCTACTTCTTCTTCTCACCTTCTTCTTCTTCTTCTCATATCCTTCTTATTCTCAACATCTTATCACCTTTTTTTCTTCTTTTTCTCATCTTCTTATTATTATTCTTCTCACCTTTTCTTCTTCAACTTATTCTGACCATCTTCTTATTCTCAACTTCTTTTTTTCACCTTCTTTTTCTTCTTCTTCTCAACTTCTTCTCACCTTCTTCTTCTTCTTCTCACCTTCTTCTTCTTCCTTCTTCTTACCACTATTCTTCTCACCTTCTCCTTCTTCTTCTTCTTTCACCTTCTTCTTATCTTCTTCTTCTTCTTCCTATCACATTCTTATTTTTCTTCTTCTTCTCACATTTTTCTTCTTCTTCTTCTCACCTACTTCGTCTTCTCACCTTCTTCTTCTCACCTTTTTCTTCTTCTTCTTCCCACCTTCTCCTTCATCTCAACTTTTTCTTCTTATTCTCATCTTCTTCTTCTCACCATCTTCTTCTCACATTCTTTTTCTTCTTCTCTTGACCTTCTTCTTCTTCTTCTCACCTTCTTATTCTATTTTTCTCACTTTCTTCTTCTCACCTTCTTCTTCGTCTTCTTCTCACCTTCTTCTTCTCACCTTCTTCTTATTCTTCTCACATTCTTCTTCATCTTCTTCTGACCTTCTGCTTCTTCTTCTTCTTCATTTTCTTCTTCACACCTTCTTTTTCTTCTTCTCACCATCTTCTTCTTCATCTCACCTTCTTCTGCTTCTTCTACTTCTTTTCAACTTCTTCTTCTTCTCAACTACTTATAACCTTTTTTTCTTCTTCTTCTCATCTTCTTCTCACTATTATTCTTCTCACCTTCTTCTTCTTCACCTTCTTCTCACCATCTGCTTATTCTCAACTTCTTCTTTTTCTCACCTTCTTCTTCTTCTTCTTCTTCTCAAATTCTTCTCAGCTTCCTCTTCTTCTTCTTTTTCTTCTCACCTTCTTCTTCTTCTTACCTTCTTCTTATTATTATTATTCTCACCTTCTCCTTCTTCTTCCTCTTCTTCTACTTTCACCTTCTTCTTCTTATCACCTTCTTTTTCTTCTCTTTCTCACAATTTTCTTCTTCTTCTTCTCACCTATCTCGTCTTTTCACCTTCTTCTTCTTCTCACCTTCCTCTTCTTCTCAATATTTTATTCTACTTCTTCTCACTTTCTTCTTCTTCTCACCTTCTTCTTCTTCTCACCTCTTCTCACCTTCTTCTTCTTCTCACATTTTTTTTCATCTTCTTCTCACCTTCTTCTTCTCACCTTCTTCTTCTTCTCACATTCTTCTTATTCTTCTCACGTTCTTATTCTTCTTCTCACCTTCTTCTTTTTCTTCATCTTCTCACCTTCTCACCTTCTTCTTCTCACCTTCTCTTTCTTCTTCTTCACACCTTCTTCTTCTTACTCTTCTCACCTTCTTTTTCTTCTCACTTTCTTCTTCTTCTCACCTTCTTCTTCTCAACTTCTCCTTCTTATTCTCACCATCTATTTCTTCTCACCTTCTTCTTCTTACCTTCTTCT
>SJYW01015598.1:37185-52096 GCA_006410735.1 Raphicerus campestris | reverse complement strand
CTCTGAATTGTCCATTTCTCAATATCTGACTAGAGAAGGTTTATCTAACCTCCACAGTCCAGCTTAAAGTGCACATTTTCTAGGAAAAAGTTATCCTGTACCTTTATTATTTTCATCATTTGAGTATTTTGAACTTTTTCTGTAGCTTTTCATATTCTATCTTATATTTCAGCTACTTCAAAAATATATAATTTCTTTGATTAGGTAGTAAGCTCATAAAGAATAAGGACAGTGCCTTCTTCCTGTACATCATGCATTAAAAGAACATTGATTTGAAGACAACCGACTCTAATAAATGGTAACCCAAATATTTTATTTGTTCATGTGTTTATTAAGCTAACAAACAGGTATTAATTGGTTCTGGGTGCCTGAGAGTGTTTGTGTATTCTTACTAAGACAGGATTTAATACAGCATCGTAAAAATATGATCAAAAATTCTTCCTTTTCTTTAAGATTAGGATCCCTTGAATAGCAAGACTTGACTAGAGGAAGGGCTATGTATAATGAAGAAAGATCAAATTTGGAATTATGCTGACTTGTTTGATTTAATTTTGGGTTCCAAAATGTAGTGGATATGTGGCCTTGGGAAAGTCACAGTCTCTTCAGCCTTGGTTTCTTCATCTGTAAAATGGGATTAAAAGTATTCTATTAATATCAATATTTTAAATTAAGGCCCATTTACCTAAAATACCTTATTTTTTCCCTTAGTTGACAGGCATAGATGCACATACACAGAGATATGTGTAGACATATGCACACATACCCCCTTGGCTAATTCATCTATTAAAATATTATTTTAGACATCATATCCTCTGAAAAACGTGATCCTACTTCCACTATACGTAAACCCCTTCTGTTATCCATGTGGTATTAACTTTTAGATCAGTGCTTACTAATGTATAAGACTCTTAATAAATGTTTTTTGAATTAATTAAGTAGGTGTCTTATAAATTGATTATCTGTGATTTTATTTTTTATTTAGCCAGATCTGTGAATTAAAAAAAAAATTTAATTGAAGGATAATTGCTTTACAGAATTTTGTTGTTTTCTGTCAAACCTCAACATGAATCAGCCATAGATATACATATATTCAAGAGGGAGGGGAGATCTGTGAATTCTTAACTGCTCTTTTCTTCCCCATAATGTCTTCCTCCTGATAAAGGACATTCAGGCCTTTAAATGTTCACTATCTGAAGTACTCACTTGGGCCCCTAAAGCTTCTTGTTCTAACACAGTTCCTGGCAACTGAGAGTCTTGGTAAACCATTAGCAATTTTGTGACCTACTTCCTTCTCCCTGAAAAATAAAGATTTATTATTAAGTTTAGCTAGATATCACAAGAGAATGTAAGATGTTGACAAATACATTTGGTGAGGAAAATTTTAAGACAAACACAGAAATTCTGTTACTACCCTTGTGCTAAGTAACGAGGCCTTGTACTTTAAAATATCCTGATTTGGTTCTACTCCAGCTACTTCTCTCTGCAAGACCAATGGTGCATACTTCAACTGCAGAATTAACTCTGTTTTCTAAACTAGCATTCAAGTACAAAAAGTTTACTACTCAATTGGCCCAGAATCTACTGTCAAGGACCAGAGTGGTCTCTTACTTATGTGTATCCTTCTAAAAACAAACTGATCCATAAGTGTGTTTAACCTTATACCTGGAGGTGGCCAAGAGGCAACTGTTTGCACATTGTAAGAGGTGAGTGGACTTGAATATATGTAAAGGTGTTTATATGTGTGTTAGTCATTCAGTTGCATATGACTCTTGGCAACCCCATGGACTGTAGNCTCTGAATTGTCCATTTCTCAATATCTGACTAGAGAAGGTTTATCTAACCTCCACAGTCCAGCTTAAAGTGCACATTTTCTAGGAAAAAGTTATCCTGTACCTTTATTATTTTCATCATTTGAGTATTTTGAACTTTTTCTGTAGCTTTTCATATTCTATCTTATATTTCAGCTACTTCAAAAATATATAATTTCTTTGATTAGGTAGTAAGCTCATAAAGAATAAGGACAGTGCCTTCTTCCTGTACATCATGCATTAAAAGAACATTGATTTGAAGACAACCGACTCTAATAAATGGTAACCCAAATATTTTATTTGTTCATGTGTTTATTAAGCTAACAAACAGGTATTAATTGGTTCTGGGTGCCTGAGAGTGTTTGTGTATTCTTACTAAGACAGGATTTAATACAGCATCGTAAAAATATGATCAAAAATTCTTCCTTTTCTTTAAGATTAGGATCCCTTGAATAGCAAGACTTGACTAGAGGAAGGGCTATGTATAATGAAGAAAGATCAAATTTGGAATTATGCTGACTTGTTTGATTTAATTTTGGGTTCCAAAATGTAGTGGATATGTGGCCTTGGGAAAGTCACAGTCTCTTCAGCCTTGGTTTCTTCATCTGTAAAATGGGATTAAAAGTATTCTATTAATATCAATATTTTAAATTAAGGCCCATTTACCTAAAATACCTTATTTTTTCCCTTAGTTGACAGGCATAGATGCACATACACAGAGATATGTGTAGACATATGCACACATACCCCCTTGGCTAATTCATCTATTAAAATATTATTTTAGACATCATATCCTCTGAAAAACGTGATCCTACTTCCACTATACGTAAACCCCTTCTGTTATCCATGTGGTATTAACTTTTAGATCAGTGCTTACTAATGTATAAGACTCTTAATAAATGTTTTTTGAATTAATTAAGTAGGTGTCTTATAAATTGATTATCTGTGATTTTATTTTTTATTTAGCCAGATCTGTGAATTAAAAAAAAAATTTAATTGAAGGATAATTGCTTTACAGAATTTTGTTGTTTTCTGTCAAACCTCAACATGAATCAGCCATAGATATACATATATTCAAGAGGGAGGGGAGATCTGTGAATTCTTAACTGCTCTTTTCTTCCCCATAATGTCTTCCTCCTGATAAAGGACATTCAGGCCTTTAAATGTTCACTATCTGAAGTACTCACTTGGGCCCCTAAAGCTTCTTGTTCTAACACAGTTCCTGGCAACTGAGAGTCTTGGTAAACCATTAGCAATTTTGTGACCTACTTCCTTCTCCCTGAAAAATAAAGATTTATTATTAAGTTTAGCTAGATATCACAAGAGAATGTAAGATGTTGACAAATACATTTGGTGAGGAAAATTTTAAGACAAACACAGAAATTCTGTTACTACCCTTGTGCTAAGTAACGAGGCCTTGTACTTTAAAATATCCTGATTTGGTTCTACTCCAGCTACTTCTCTCTGCAAGACCAATGGTGCATACTTCAACTGCAGAATTAACTCTGTTTTCTAAACTAGCATTCAAGTACAAAAAGTTTACTACTCAATTGGCCCAGAATCTACTGTCAAGGACCAGAGTGGTCTCTTACTTATGTGTATCCTTCTAAAAACAAACTGATCCATAAGTGTGTTTAACCTTATACCTGGAGGTGGCCAAGAGGCAACTGTTTGCACATTGTAAGAGGTGAGTGGACTTGAATATATGTAAAGGTGTTTATATGTGTGTTAGTCATTCAGTTGCATATGACTCTTGGCAACCCCATGGACTGTAGCCTGCCAGTCTCCTCTGTCCATGGAATTCTCCATATAAGAATGCTGAATTTGGTAGCCATTCCCTTTTTCAGGGGATCCTCCCAACCCAAGGATTGAACCTGTGTCTCCTGAATTGCAGACAGATTCCTTACTGTCTGAGCTATCAAGAGATCTTTGTGGAGCAGGACAAATATAGAGGTGGGAAGAGAAGGAAGGTGGACTATGCAGCACAAAATACTTCCATTTATACTCTTTCTCTAGACCTGGACAACATTAAAGATGGGCCTGCAGGAGACTTGAATAGTCAATCAGGAACAGATACTGGGCCTGGCTTAACTACAATATATTTTCCACCTTACTTTCTTCTTAGGATACCTATTTTGGTTCCTCTGTGCTTCCCTTTGGCTGCTCACCAGAGCTTCTTACAGGGCTGATTTATCTAGGTCTCTCTCAGATTTATAACTTATGTCTCTATCTTTCTCTGCTTCTCTGAGCCAAATTGTACATTCTCAAATTTTTACAAATTCTGTCAGACAGGAGAAAAGGATTTGAAATCAGAAGAACTACATTTGAGTCTAGGTTCAAGTTAATTGTAACCTTGAATAAGTTTTACCTCTCGAAGTAAAGCAACAGTTAGGACTGGATATGGAAGAACAGACTGGTTTCAAATAGGAAAAGGAGTATGTCAAGCTTTATATTGTCACCCAGTTTATTTAACTTATATGCAGAGTGTATCATGAGAAATGCTTGGCTGGAGGAAGCACAAGTTGTAATCAAGATTGCCAGGAGAAATATCAATAACTTCAGATATGCAGATGATACCACCCTTATGGCAGAAAGTGAAGAACTAAAGAGACTCTTGATGAAAGTGCAAGAGGAGAGCAAAAAAGTTGACTTAAAGCTCAACATTCAGAAAACTACAATCATGGCATCTGGCCCCATCACTTCATGGGAAATAGATGGGGAAACAGTAGAAAGAGTGGAAGAATTTATTTTGGGGGGACTCCAAAATCACTGCAGATGGTGACTGCAGCCATGAAATTAAAAGACGCTTACTCCTTGGAAAGAGAGTTATGATCAACTTAGATAGCATATTCAAAAGCAGAGACATTACTTTGCCAACAAAGGCCTGTCTAGTCAAGGCTATGGTTTTTCCAGTGGTCATGTATGGATATGAGAGTTGGACTATAAAGCAAGCTGAGCACCGAAGAATTGATGCTTTTGAACTGTGGTGTTGGAGAAGACCCTTGAGAGTCCCTTGGACTGCAAGGAGATCCAACCAGTCCATCCAAAAGGAGATCAGTCTTGGGTGTTCATTGGAAGGATTGATACTGAAGCTGAAACTCCAATACTTTGGCCACCTGATGCAAAGAACTGACTCATTGGAAAAGACCCTGATGCTGAGAAAGATTGAGGGCAGGAGGAGAAGGGGACGACAGAGGATGAGATGGTTATATGGCATCCCCGACTCAACGGACATGGGTTTGGGTGTGCTCTGGGATTTGGTGATGGACAAGGAGGCCTGTCATGCTGCGTTTCATGGAGTCGCAAAGAGTCGGACACGACTGAATGACTGAACTGAACTCTAAGTAAAGGCCTACTATGAGTAAAGTGTTTTCAGATATATCATCATATATACTATCTATCAAATAGAAATAATACTAAAAATTCCTCACAAGGTCCCTATTAANTATCACGTTAGGTACATTTCTAAAACAATAATGCAAAGATCAGGTATAGTTATAAAGCAGAAGTGCAAGTAAATATATCTATAAAATTTAATATGCCTGCATATACCCATATATGTTATATGACAGTTTATGATTATAATGTTCTTTAAAATGTTGAAAGTTTTGATCTGTGTGTGTATCTATGTGTGTGTATAAGAAGGTCTTACAATTTCCACTGAAGAAATGCAAGTACTTCAGGGAGGTCACACTTTATGTTCTTAATCAGTAACTACCAAAATTATTATTAGTGAGCCTTTGAGCTGAAGGGATGCGAAGAGGTTCAGAATGGGTTGAAGGCAATTTAGGATGGTAGGACGATGTTGATGACATATTATTTATGAAAGAAAATTCCTTAAAGGGACAATATAGGTCAAAGGATACTGAGCAATTGGTAAATTCCAGATACTCTATCACTCAGCAGTCAGAATACATATTGACTTTTCTTGCTTCTTTCTAGGTACATCCCTGCAAAAAGCACCAGGAAGAATATGTTGGAATTGGTTTATCTGACATATTGGTACTGAGTAGTAAAGTAAAGTAAAAGAAAATGTCACTCAGTCATGTCTGACTCTTTGCGACCCCATGGACTGTAACCTACCAGGTTCTTCCGTCCATGGGATTTTCCAGGCAAGGATACTGGAATGGGTTACCATTTCCTTCTCCAGGAGATCTTCCCAACCCAGGGATCGAACCCAGGTCTCCTGTGTTGTAAGCAGATGCTTTACCATCTGAGCCATGAGGGAAGTCACCAGTACTGAGTAGGGAGGATGGCAAATAATTTACATAGTTTAGAATTGTTTAGAATTTTCTGGACTTCAGTCTTAAGCTGAAGTCTCATTGCAATACTGCCCTCTGAAAAGTTTTCTCACAAATACATTTCTAGCCTAGACCAGAAACTTCATTTAATAACTGTGGATGTATTTATCTGTACATGGAATTTTCTGTATCTTACCTAGTTGCAGTAACAAGTTAATATTTTCTTCTTATAGTAATATTATAACTGTCATATATTGAGTACCAGGT
Source organism: Raphicerus campestris (assembly GCA_006410735.1). Taxonomy (NCBI): domain Eukaryota; kingdom Metazoa; phylum Chordata; class Mammalia; order Artiodactyla; family Bovidae; genus Raphicerus; species Raphicerus campestris. The sequence goes on along the minus strand of SJYW01015598.1, from coordinate 45,780 downwards.
AATATTATAAACTTCATATTTAATCTTAAAAGAAAACTCTGCAAGGTAGATGATAGTTTTAATTTTAAAAAGACCCTGTGGATATAAGGGTAAAAGTATATGATATAGCTTGGATTCAAACCCAATCAGGTTGAATTCAATGCTGGGCTATTTCATTTACAGTATAAGTGGTCGGATTTGAATTTGTGACCTATTTTTTTAAATGTGCTTTTTTAAAAAAATTAACAATTTATATATATATATATATATAGTCCCTTCCAAAATTCTGTGTTTCAGCAGATTTTACAGACACATAATTTTTCCTTTGGATTTTTAAATGAAGTATATATTGTCAACATAAGTTAGGGGACATTAGCCATCCATTTTAAAAACTCAGATATCTTCCTTCTCTCAGCTTTTTCCTGGCCCTAGGTCCTCAGCACCCCTCACCTACACCCAATGCATCACTTCTCATCCCTAATATCTCCAATGCTCAGAGAGACTGCAGTGTGTCTTCATGGGACATCCATAAGGGGCAAAGGTCTGTTGTGCACCAGTCAATGCAGACCTGACCCTAGTCTCCCCACAGCTCTGTTAAGGAGCTGCTATAGCCTCTCAGGATGCCTTGGATGATGACAGCACTGAGCTGGGTGGCTGCTGCAGATCACTGGGGCACTGCTGGGTAGTGGAGGCTACCTGGGCACACATAGATCACCTCCAAACTGTCTGGCTATGCCTAGTAGTGCCTCTACCAGGACATCATGCATGTCACCAAGTGCACTCTAGAGTTCCAGGCAATTGCTGGCAGTCAATATGATGTAATTTGTCAATCTGGAGATCCTTATCACAATGCTTTATACAAAGTGAAGAAACAACCTTCTAAAATGGGACATACAAATTTTGCATCAAGGATGAACATTCTGCTTTCACACATAAAAACATGTATTTTGATTTTGAAATCGGAAAACACACACTTTGTTTCCTAGTGATAGCGGAGTCAGTGCTCTCAGCCAGATGGAATCTGCCTGTTTCAATTTAAGAAACTTTAAAGTCTGTCATCTGCTTTCAGACTCATTTCCTTTTGAGAGAAGTTCAAGGCCTAAGCCAACCAAGGATCTAAATAGCCTTGGATTATAGAGGCCTGCATTCTTCTGGTAATTAGCATAGAGCAGGTATTTCTTCTGAAAAGTTTTTTCTCAGATTAAAAAAACTACTACTGTTGGATCATAACTAGTTTTTGAGAATTGATGCACCCTAACCACTGGAATATTGCTGACCTCTAATTTTAGGTATGGAAGAATTTAATATTGGCAATATTTTTAAAAACCTTATTCATAAACTTGTTTGTACATCCGTACAGTGTATAGCCTCAAACTTTGAAAAGGACACTTCTTTTATTTACATAGGTAGAAAAAACTTTGGGACTTATTTTGGGCTATTCATAAATTCAACACCAAAGGTTTACTCTTTCCTTGGTTGTTTATATCTATTCTTTTGTACACTAAACTTTAGTATTTTTATTCCTTTTAGCCATTTAAGAGTACTTTACTTATAGTTTGTGCATATTTTTAAAACCTTAGATTTAATATCTAAATGTATTGTGAAGGAAGATAATTGACATTTAACTGTTTATAAGAAATAAAATTTTGTTTTTAGGGAATCTGAATCTGACTAATTATATTCTAAGCCCAATTTTCCACTGATTAATTTTATGTGGAAAACTGATCACAGAAATGTTATTTAATATTGATACAATTTTAAGTTCATACATCATGATTTATTTCTAACAAGCTTAGAAAATGTCATATTTTTGTTACAGGAGGTCTATTCTATCATTTATAAAAAGATGTTTTTTATTCATAAAGACATTCTTATCAAACAAAAACATAGTATGTTTAAATAAAATATTAGAGCTTATGCAAGCCTTAAAATCAGATTGTTATAACAGGTAGAATATTTACAGGATAAAATGTAAGACATTTCAGTGGGGGACAAATGAATGAAACAAATTTTAGTGAGTTATCCACACATATCACATTTTCAGCATTTTTACCAAGAAAGAAGTGGTCCATTTCATTTTAATATTGTAATTGACTGGTTCTTGCTCTTAGGTGAATTTCATGTCTTTAAGTAATTCTAGTTAAAATTCACAATTCACAGCTGTAATAAAATATTAGTATAGTAAAAGTGCCATACACTTTATCTTCAATGGTATGATGCACTGAGAAGTTAGTTTCTTTGTATGTTTTTTTCTTTTTTGTCTTACACATGTAACTTCTACGTCTCTGGTTAGCAGCACTAAGATTATCTAAAATTTTAGACTGTTGTGTGTGATTTTTATTTGATAACCCCTAATAAAGCTATGGTATTTAATGTATATTAAATAATGCATATGTTGTACTATAGGGTTTGCACTATGTCTGCATTTTAAAACATAGAGATAGAAATGATTGAAATAAGACTTTGTTCCAAATATTATGGAATAGAATATGAGATGATGTAAAAATCTGTAGGTGTTTAAAGCTTTTCTGCTGTTAAAAATAATTTGCAATTGCTTTTTGTCTTGCTTCTCTCCCTCACCCTAAAGTGCTGAGTACTACTGTCTTATCGTAGAATCTTTGATATGTGTACTATAGAACACTGATGGGGTAGCACTTACCACTACCAACTAGAAGTTAAGTTAAAAGCATGTACACTTCAGCATGTAAGAGCAAAACAAAAGCACGTTTTCTGACTTCTTATTTTCTAATGCTACAGTGTACCAAAGAGTGAAAATGCTTTCAAAATTTAATTCTAAAATTTTGAGGACCAAATAGCTTTTCCTTAAACAATATTATTCAATGAATTCAGTTCAGTTCAGTCGATCAGTCGTGTCCAACTCTGTGACCCCATGGACTGCAGCATGCCAGACTTCCCTGTGCATCACCAAATCCTGGAGCTTGCTCAAATTCATGTCCATTGAGCCAGTGGTACCATCCAATCATCTCATCCTCCATCATCCCCTTCTCCTCCTGACTGCAATCATTCCCAGCATTATGGTATTTTCCAGTGAGTCAGTTCTTTGCATCAGATGGCCAAAGTATTGGAGCTTCGGCTTCAGTATGAGTCATTCCAATGAATATTCAGGACTGATTTTCTTTAGGATGGATTGGTTGGATCTCCTTGCAGTCCAAGGGACTCTCAATAGTCTTCTCCAACACCACAGTTCAAAAGCATCAATTCTTTGGTGCTCAGCTTTCTTTATGGTCCAAGTCTCCCATCCATACATTAAAAACTGTAAAAACCATAGCTTTGACTTGATGGACTTTTGTTGGCAAAGTAGTGTCTCTGCTTTGTCTAGGTTGGTGTAAGTTTTTCTTCCAAGGGGAAGCATCTTTTAATTTCATGGTTGCATTCACCATCTGCAGTGATTTTGGAGCCCCCCAAAATAAATATCTGTCACTGTTTCCATTGTTTCCCCATCTATTTGCAATGAAGTGATGCAACTTGATGCCATAATCTTTGTTTTTTGAATGTTGAATTTGAAGCCAACTTTTTCACTCTCTTCTTTCACTTTCATCAAGAGGTTTTTTAGTTCCTCTTCTCTTTCTACCATAAGGGTGATGTAATCTGAGGTTACTGATATTTCTCCCGGCAATCTTGATTCCAGCTTGTGCCTCTTCCAGCCCAGCATTTCTCACCATGCACTCTACATATAAGTTAAATAAGCAGAGTGACAATATGGAGGCTTGACATACTCCCTTCTCTGAATTTAAAAATTTGTGCAGGCAGATTTATCTATTGGGGATCTTGTATTGAAGTTTCCTGCAATTTTACAAATGTCCCTCTATATTTAGATTTCAAATTTTTAATACTGTTAACATGATTAATAAGCATGTTATTTTAATTGTTGTCACCCAGTCATGTCTGACTCTTTGCAACCCCATGGACTGCAGCATGCCAAGCTTCCCTGTCCATCACAGTTCCCTGGAGTTTACCCAAGCTCATATTTGTCGCATTAGTGATGCCATCCAGCCACCTCATACTCTGAAGCCCCCCTTCTCCTGCCCTCAATCTTTCCCAGCATCAAGGACTTTTCCATTGAGTCATCTGTTCACATCAGATGATCAAAATTCTGGCGCTTCAGCTTCAGCATCAGTCATTTCAGTCAATATTCAGGGGTGATCTACCTTAATACTGATGTGTATGATTTCTTTGCTGCCCAAGGGATTTTCAAGAGTATTCTCCAGCACCATAGTTCAAAGGCATCAATTCTTTGGTATTCTGCCTTCTTTACAGTCCAGCTCTCACAATCATATGTGGCCAGTGTGAAGACTACACCTTTGACTATACAGACCTTTGTTGGCAAAGTAATGTCTTCTCTTTCCAACACACTAAGTTTGTCATCATGTTTTTGCCAAAAACCAATCATCTTCCAATTTCTTGGCTTCAGTCACCATCCCCAATGATTTTGGAGCCCAGGAAGAGGAAATCTGTCACTACTTCCATGTTTTTCCCTTCCACTTGCCATGAAGTAATGGGGCCAGATGCCAGTTCCTTCACTCTCTTCCTTCACCCTCATCAAGTGGCTCTTCAGTTTCTCTTTGCTTTCTGCCATTAGAGGGATATCATCCACATATCTGTGGTTGCTGATGTTTCTCCTGCTTATCTTGATTCTAGCTTGTAACTCATCCAGACCAGAATGTCCCATGATGTGCTCAGCCTATAGGGTAAATAAGCAAGGTGACAACAGACAGCCCTGTCTTACTCCTTACCCTATCTTGAATCAATCAGTTGTTCCATACAAGGTCCTAGCTGTTGCTTTTTTACCCACATACAGGTTTCTCAGGAGAAAATTAAAATGGTCTGGTAATCCCATCTCTGTAAGGGCTTTCCACAGTTTGTCATGATCCACATAGTCAAAGACTTTAGCTTAGTTGATGAAACAGAGATAGATGTTTTTCTGAAATTCCCTTGATTTCTCCAGTGACAGCTAGCAACTTGATCTCTAATTCCTCTTTATTTCCTAAACCCAACCTTGATGTTTGGAAATTCTTGATTTGCATAATGCTGAAGCTTATCATGCAAAATTTTATGCACGACCTTACTAGCATCTGAGATGCTAATAAGCATGAGATATGTTAAATGTCCTTGTCTGGTTGCCTGTCTGCTCTATTGTGTTCAGTTATTTAAACCATACTTAAGTACAGTCGGATATCATAAGTATGTTGAGTTTGGCATAGATGATATAGTTATTTAATCTGTGCTTATTGAAATGTCAAGATATTAGACTATTACCACAAGTAATGTTTAATGAAATTACTGAGATATATTGGGTTGACCAAAAGATTCATTTGGGTTGTTTATAACATTTTATGGAAAAACTCAAACAAACTTTATAACCAACACAACAGTAAATTTTTTCAAATTATCACTGTTCAGTTCAGTCATTTCCAACTCTTTGCAATCCCATGGACTGCAACACCATCCAACCATCTCATCCTCTGTCATCCCCTTCTCTTTCTGCTTTCAATCTTTCCCAGCATCAGAGTCATTTCAAATGAGTCAGTTCTTGATATCAGGTGGCCAAAGTATTTGGGCTTCAGGTTCAACATCAGTCGTTCCAATGAATATTCAGGACTGATTTCCTTTAGTATTGACTGGTTGTATCTCCTTGCAGTCCTAGGGACTCTCAAGAGCCTTCTCCAACACCACAGTTTAAAAGCATCAATTATTCAGTGCTCAACTTTCTTTATGGTCCAACTGTCACATTCATACGTAACTATAGGAAAAACTATAGCTTTGACTAGATAGATCTTTATTGGCAAGAGGCTTCTTTGCTTTCTGCCATAAAGGTGGTATCACCTGCATATCTGAGGTTATTGATAATTCTCCCAGCAATTTGATTTCAGCTTATGCTTCATCTAGCCAGCATTTCTCATTTTCTTCTCTACATATAAGTTAAATAAGCAGGATGACAATATACAACCTTGATGTACTCCTTTCCCAATTTGGAACCAGTCCATTGCTCCAGGTCCAGTTCTAACTGTTGCTTTTTGACCTGTATACAGATTTCTAAGGAGTCAGGTAAGGTGATCTGGTATTCCCATCTCTTGAAGAATTTTCCACAGTTTGTTGTGATCCACACAGTTAAAAGCTTTGGCATGGTTAATAAAGCAGAAGTAGATTTTTTTTTTTTCNTTGATTTGCATAATGCTGAAGCTTATCATGCAAAATTTTATGCACGACCTTACTAGCATCTGAGATGCTAATAAGCATGAGATATGTTAAATGTCCTTGTCTGGTTGCCTGTCTGCTCTATTGTGTTCAGTTATTTAAACCATACTTAAGTACAGTCGGATATCATAAGTATGTTGAGTTTGGCATAGATGATATAGTTATTTAATCTGTGCTTATTGAAATGTCAAGATATTAGACTATTACCACAAGTAATGTTTAATGAAATTACTGAGATATATTGGGTTGACCAAAAGATTCATTTGGGTTGTTTATAACATTTTATGGAAAAACTCAAACAAACTTTATAACCAACACAACAGTAAATTTTTTCAAATTATCACTGTTCAGTTCAGTCATTTCCAACTCTTTGCAATCCCATGGACTGCAACACCATCCAACCATCTCATCCTCTGTCATCCCCTTCTCTTTCTGCTTTCAATCTTTCCCAGCATCAGAGTCATTTCAAATGAGTCAGTTCTTGATATCAGGTGGCCAAAGTATTTGGGCTTCAGGTTCAACATCAGTCGTTCCAATGAATATTCAGGACTGATTTCCTTTAGTATTGACTGGTTGTATCTCCTTGCAGTCCTAGGGACTCTCAAGAGCCTTCTCCAACACCACAGTTTAAAAGCATCAATTATTCAGTGCTCAACTTTCTTTATGGTCCAACTGTCACATTCATACGTAACTATAGGAAAAACTATAGCTTTGACTAGATAGATCTTTATTGGCAAGAGGCTTCTTTGCTTTCTGCCATAAAGGTGGTATCACCTGCATATCTGAGGTTATTGATAATTCTCCCAGCAATTTGATTTCAGCTTATGCTTCATCTAGCCAGCATTTCTCATTTTCTTCTCTACATATAAGTTAAATAAGCAGGATGACAATATACAACCTTGATGTACTCCTTTCCCAATTTGGAACCAGTCCATTGCTCCAGGTCCAGTTCTAACTGTTGCTTTTTGACCTGTATACAGATTTCTAAGGAGTCAGGTAAGGTGATCTGGTATTCCCATCTCTTGAAGAATTTTCCACAGTTTGTTGTGATCCACACAGTTAAAAGCTTTGGCATGGTTAATAAAGCAGAAGTAGATTTTTTTTTTTTCTGGAACTCTCTCTTTTTTCAATGATCCAGTGGATGTTGGCAATTTGATCTCTGGTTCCACTGACTTTTCTAAATCCAGCTTGAACATCTGGAATTTCACAGTCCACATATTGTTGAAGCTTCATGTAGATAATTTTGAGCATCATTTTACTAGCGTGTGAAATGAAGGCAATTGTGTGGTAGTTTGTACATTCTTTGGCATTACCTTTGTTTGGAATTGAAATGAAAACTGACTGTTTTCATTCCTGTGGACACTGCTGAGTTTTCCAAAATTGCTGGCATACTTAGTGCAGCACTTATTATCACTGTTAACTTGTTATTAAAAATAGTACAGACTTACTACATCCAGCTTGTATGTAGATGGTTAAAGTTTGGTAACTGTCTATATTAAATTGGGTATGTGTCTATAAAACAGAGAATATTTATTCAGACATTAAAAAAAAAAAACCTCTGAGTCTTGAGTTTGTTTGTTTGTTTGTTTGTTTTATCAGCTTTGCAAAGACTCTACTAGGAGTGGCCCCCAAAATTTCCATTCCAGTCCCAGAAGAAACTTTCCCTACTGACATCAGATTACTAGAAACCTATCCAGCTGGGTAATTTGGAAGAATGATAAGACAATCCTAGTTCTCAATAGGCTACTAAGTTTTCCTCAGTAACTGCTCCAGATGTCTTCTGGAACAATGTGGTTACCTCAAATTTAGGCATAAAAAGTCTGCAGAAGGAGATATCTGTGTATAAACTCCATTTTAACCAACATCTAGGTATTACTCTGGGGAACAAATACCCCATCTTGTTGCAAGAGAAGAAAGTCAGTGAGAGGCTATTTCAGAAAGTTATTCATAAGGGCCCTTTAGTGATATTAGTTTAACTTTAAGGAAAAATCAAAGTTGATAAGGTCAACTCTCTCCTCTTCACAAGACAAAACTTCAAAGGACTCAGTTTTCTTCAGAAATAGGTCTTTTTAGTTTCCTTTCTTTCCTAATTATGAGAACTAAGAGGATTTCTGGGAGAGAAGTAGTTCCCTTGTCATCTCTCTTTATAACAAATTTAGAGCTTATAAATGACCCTTCCCAAAGGCAGGGGACCTGCTTGCTGAAAGCCTTAACTCTCACTGGTACACTCTTCAAGCCATAAATAAATAGGAGACCAATGTTTCAAGTCTGTAGTGGGCCTGGCAGAACTAACTGACCAGCATTTCCAGCCTGGGCCCCACCTGTTTAGATACATTTTTAACCTGACACTTTCTGTACAAACCAAACTTCCTAATACAACTGTTTTCCTGCCTGAGACCC
>SJYW01015598.1:8466-37057 GCA_006410735.1 Raphicerus campestris | reverse complement strand
CCTAATACCCACTCATGTGCTGATCTGATTTTAACTAACAAAACCGCCTTTATTAAAGATCAATGTTAAAAAAAAAAAAAAGAGAGTCATTTGGAAAATTTTGCAACTCAAGTGAAAATCACCATTATAGAAGCTGTTTATTCCAACACTCTGTGATCCATTATTTGACTTAAGAGAACCCAGGAGATATTTCCTTGCTTTTAATAAGTGGTATGATTCCTTGTATTGAGTGTAGTAACTATAATAGCCTTCAACATTTCCATTTATGTTCTTGTGCTGGAAATCTCAGAGATAAATTCGATGAAAAACTGCCAAAATTTTCCATTCTTCTTTATGTTTTCAGTCTCTTAAGTTTAATCTTAAACTTTCATTATAATATATGATGTCATTATTGCAAATAATTTCAAACTTTCTATCAAATATGAAAGTAGATAAAGATATAAATTATGTGAGTGAATGAAAGTTGCTCAGTCATGTCTGCCTCTTTGCAACCCCACAGACTGTAGCCCACCAGGCTCCTTTACCCATGGAATTCTCCAGGCAAGAATAGTGGAGTAAGTTGCCATTTCCTTCTCCAGGGAATTTTCCCGACTCAAGATGGAATCCAGGTCTCCAGCATTGTAGGCCAACTTTTACCAAAATGTGTATACATCTTCCCAAAATGAACCACTTTTTAACTGTGGTGTTGGAGAAGACTCTAGAGAGTCCCTTGGACTGTGAGGAGATCAAACCAGTCAATCCTAAAGGAAATCAGCCCTGAATATTCATTGGAAGAACTGATAATGAAGCTCTAATACTTTGGCCACCTGATGTGAAGAACTGACTCATTGAAAAAGACCCTGATGTTGGAAAAGATTGTAGACAGGAGAACAAGGGGAGAACAGAGGATGAGATGGTTGGATGGCATCACTGACTCAATGGACATGAGTTTGAGCAACCTCTGGTAGTTAGTGATGGACAGGGAAACCTGGCATTCAGTCCATGGGAGAGCAAAGAGTCAGACACAACTGAGTGACGGTGAATGGAACTGAATCAGAGGGCTAAAACCCAGGTCCACACAACAGTGCACAGACACAAACCTCTTCCACCAGGAAGCCTGTACAAACCACTGTACCAGCCTCATTCACCAAGGGCAGACACCAGAAGCAAGGAAACCATAATCTTATGACTTGCAGAACTGAGTCCACAAATAAACATCAGAAACTACCTTATCCCTGTCCCTCAGGTGACAAGAGAAGAGTATACTGCTAAGACACATAGTACATCCCTACAAAATGCCACTTCTCCAAGGCTGATAAATGTAACTAAACTGCTGTATATATAAAAATGCAAAAAGAAATTTGGTTGAGATAACAAATAAGTATGTTCCAGACAAAAGAACAAGATAAAACCCCTGAAGAAAAGCTAAGTGAAGTGGAACTAAGCAATCTACTTGATAGAGTTCTGAGTAATAATCATGAAGATGATCTAAGAATTCAGGAAAAGAATGGATGCATAGTGAGATGTTAGTTTTTAGCAGAGAGTTAGGAAATATAAAGAACAACGAAACAGACTTGAAGAATACAATAACTAAAATGAAAAATACACTAGAGGGATTCAATAGCAGAATAAATGATGCAGAAGAAGGGATCAGGCAGCTGGAAGACACAGCAGTGGAAATCACTGCCGTAGAACAGAATAAAGAAAAAAAAAAAAGAAGAAAGAAATGAGGACAGTTTCAAAGATAACTGGGACAATGTTAAATGCACAAAAATTCACATTATAGGGGTCAAAGAAGAAGAAAAAAGAGAAGACAGGCCTGAGGAAAATATTTGAAAGTACAATAGCTGAAAACTTCTCTAACAGAAAGGGAAACAAGCACCCAAGTTCAAGAAGTGCAAAGTCTCATATAAGATTAACTCAAGGAGAGACACACTAAGGTGAATAGCAATCAAAATTGATAAAAATTAAAGACAAAGAAAAATAATAAAAAGCAATAAGGGAAAACCAGCAAATAACATACAAGGAAATTGCCATAAGATTATCTGCTATTTTTCAGCAGAAACACTGCAATCCAGAATGAAGTGGCAAAGTATGCTGAAACCGACGATAGGGAAAATCTTCAACAAGGGTATCTTACTCAGAAAGAGTCTCATTCAGATTTGATGGAGAAATTCAAAACTTTACATACAGGTAGACAAAAATTAAAATAATTCAACATCACCAAACCAGATTGACGACAAAAGCCAAAGTGACTACTCTAAACAGAAAAGGAGAGGCCACAACTAGTAACAACAACAAAAGTTAAGGGTGGAAAATCTCACCAGTAAAGGCAAATATACAGTAAAGGTAGGAGATAATTAACACACAAATATGATATCAAATATGATATTATATCAAAACCAGTAATCCTGAGAGGAGAGAACAAGTGCAGGATATTTGAAATGCATTTGAAACTGAGATGAGCAACTTAAAGGAATTATGTGTACAAATAGACTGATATATGGAAACCTCAAGTTGACAACAAATAGAAATCTGTAAGAGATATACACAGAAAGAAAAAAAAGAGCACATACAACCCTCCCAGAACAGCTGAAAGAACAAATAACCCCTGTGAAAAAGAGTGCAGGCAGTGAAATGAAACAACTGCACATAAACCCCCTAATGCAGAGGGTGAGCAAGGGGAGCCAAAACAAGTCCACACTAGTCTCACGACACAGAGACCACACCGGGAGCTGAAACAAGAGTACACAAGCCCTGCAACACAGAGGGTGGACCTCAGGAACTGAGAGTCAAGTGTACACAGCCCTGAGACACAGAGGGTGAGTTTAGGGGGCTGAGGGAAGCCCACACAAGTCACTGCGAAGCAGAAGGATCCACACAAGCACCTACGTAGCAAGTTTTGGCCAGCAGCACAAGGCAGAACAGGGAAACAAAAGCACTGGCAATGATCCCAGGGAAACGTAGGGAATTGGCAGCCCTGCAATTATTCTGAGAGAGCCATTTTGAAGCAGCTGTGGAAATAGGTGCCCCTAACACCTAAGCGTGGGTGGCTGCATCCCAGCGCACTAAGTGTGGCGAAGAGGAGCTACCCCACGTCTGAGGGCAGGGGCAGCCAGGAGGAGACACACCATGTCAGAGAATAGTGGCGGCTGGGAGGAGACACCCCATGCCCAAGGCCAGGAACAGTGACCCTGAGGAGCCACCCTGTGCTCTAGGCCAGGGGTGACGGCTGGGAGGAGCAACACCACGGCCGAGGCCAGGGGCAGTGGCTAGGAGGAACAACCCGAGGAGCAGTGGCTGTGCGGGTGCAGGAGGGCCTAGAGGAGATATTCAAAGTTGAAGGTTACGAAAGGTGGCTGTAAGGAGATACCCCTTGACCAAGGTAAGGAGCAGCAGCTGTGTTTTGCTGGAGCAGCCATGAAGAGATACTCCACACCCAAGGTAAGAGAAACCCAAGTAATATGGTAGGTATTGCAAGAGGGCATCAGAGGGCAGACACACTGAAACCATACTCACAAAAAGCTAGTCAATCTAATCACACTAGGAACACAGCTTTGTCTAACTCAATGAAACCAAGCCATGCCCTCAGGGCAACCCAAGATGGGCGGGTCATGGTGGAGAGGTCTGACAGAATGTGGTCCACTGGAGAAGGGAATGGCAAATCACTTCAGTATTCTTGCCTTGAGAATTCCATGAACAGTATAAAAAGTCAAAATGATAGGATACTGAAAGAGGAACTCCCCAGGTCACTAGGTGCCCATTATGCTACTGGAGATCATGGAGAAATAACTCCAGAAAGAATGTAGGGATGGAGCCAAAGAAAAAGCAATATCCAGTTGTGAATGTGACTGATGATAGAAGCAAGGTCCAATGTTGTAAAGAGCAATATTGCATAGGAACCTGGAATGTCAGGTCCATGAATCAAGGTGAATTGGAAGTGGTCAAACAAGAGATGGCAAGAGTGAATGTCAACATTCTAGGAATCAGTGAACTAAAGTGGACTGGACTGGGTGAATTTAACACAGATGACCATTATATATACTACTGTGGGCAGGAATCCCTCAGAAGAATTGGAGTCGCCATCATGTTCAACAAAAGAGTCTGAAATGAAGTATTTGGATGCAATCTCAAAAAGACAGAATGATCTCTGTTTTTCTCCAAGGCTAACCATTCAATATCATGGTAATCCAAAGCTATGCCCCAAACAGTAACACTGAAGAAGCTGAAGTTGAACGGTTCTATGAAGACCTACAAGACCTTTTAGAACTAACACCCAAAATAGATGTCCTTTTCATTATAGGGGATGGGAATGCAAAAATAGGAAGTCAAGAAACACCTGGAGTAACAGGCAAATTTGGCCTTGGAATGCAGAATGAAGGAGGGCAAAGACTAATAGAGTTTTGCCAAAAAAATGCACTGGTCATAGCAAACACCCTGTTCCAACAACACAAGAGGAGACTGTGCACATGGACATCACCAGATGGTCAACACCGAAATCAGATTGATTATATTCTTTGCAACCAAAGATAGAGAAGCTCTATACTGTCAACAAAAACAAGACCAGGAGCTGACTGTGGCTCAGATCATGAACTCCTTATTACCAAGTTAAGATTCAAATTGAAAAAGTAGGGAAAACCGCAAGATCATTCAAGTATGACCTAAATCAAATCCCTTATGATTATACATTGGAAGTGAGAAATAGATTTAAGGGTCTAGATCTGAGAGAAAGAGTGCCTGATGAACTATGGAATGAGGTTCGTGACACTGTACAGGAGACAGGGATCAAGACCATCCCCACGGAAAAGAAATGCAAAAAAGCAAAATGGCTGCCTGGGGCAGCCTTACAAATAGCTGTGAAGAGAGGTGAAAAGCAAAGGAGAAAAGAAAAGATATAAGTATCTGAATGCAAAGTTCTAGAGAATAGCAAGAAGAGATAAGAAAGCCTTCTTCAGTGATCAATGCAAAGAAATAGAGGAAAGGAACACAATATGAAAGACTAGAGATCTCTTCAAAAAAATTAGAAATACCAAGGGAACATTTCATGCAAAGATGGGCTTGATAAAGGACAGAAATGGTATACACCTAACAGAAGCAGAAGATAATAAGAAGAGGTGTCAAAGATACACAGAAGAACTGAATAAAAAAGATCTTCACGACCCAGATAATCATGATGGTATGATCACTCATCTAGAGCCAGACATCCTGGAATGTGAAGTCAAGTGGGCCTTAGAAAGCATTACTACAAACAAAGCTAGACGAGGTGATGGAATTTCAGTTGAGCTGTTTCAAATCCTGAAAGATGATGCTGTGAAAGTGCTGCACTCAATATGCCAGCAAATTTGGAAAGCTCAGCTGTGGCCACAGGACTGGAAAAGGTCAGTTTTCATTCCAATACCAAAGAAAGGCAATGCCAAACAATGCTCAAACTACTGCTCAGTTGCACTCATCTCACATGCTAGTAAAGTGATGCTCAAAATTCTCCAAGCCAGGCTTCAGCAATACGTGAATCATAAACTCCCTGATGTTCACACTGGTTTTAGAAAAGGCAGAGGAGCCAGAAATCAAATTGCCAACATCCGGTGGATCATGTTAAAGCAAATGAGTTCCAGAAAAACATCTATTTCTGCTTCACTGACTATGCCAAATCCTTTGATTGTGTGGATCACAATAAACTGTCGAAAATTCTGAAAGAGATAGGAATACCAGACCACCTGACCTGCCTCTTGAGAAATCTGTATGCAGGTCAGAAAGCAACAGTTAAAACTGGACATGGATCAACAGACTGTTTCCAAATTGGAAAAGAGTATGTCAAGGCTGTATATTGTCACTCTGCTTATTTAACTTATATGCAAAGTACAACATGAGGAATGCTGGACTGAAAGAAGCACAAGCTGGAATCAAGACTGCTGGGAGAAATATCAATAACCTCAGATATGCAGATGACACCACCCTTATGGCAGAAAGTGAAGAACTAAAGAGCCTCTTGATGAAAGTGAAAGAGGAGAGTGAAAATTTGGCTTAAAGCTCAACATTCAGAAAACGAAGATCATGGCATCCAGTCCCATCACTTCATGGGAAATAGATTGGGAAATACTTTAAACAGTTTCAGCCTTTATTTTTCTGGGCTCCCAAATCACTGCAGATGGTGACTGCAGCCATGAAATTAAAAGACGCTTACTCCTTGGAAGAAAAGTTATGACCAACCTTCAGAGCATATTCAAAAGCAGAGACAATAGTTTGTCGACTAAGGTCCGTCTAGTCAAGGCTGTGGTTTTTCCTGTGGTCATGTATGGATGTAAAAGTTGGACTTTGAAGAAGGCTGAGTGCCAAAGTATTGATGCTTTTGAACTGTGGTTTTGGAGAAGACTCTTGAGAGTCCCTTGGACTGCAAAGAGATCCAACCTGTCCATTCTGACGGAGATCAGCCCTGGGATTTCTCTGGAAGGAATGATGCTTAAGGTGAAACTCCAGTACTCCAGCCACACCGTGTGAAGAGTTGACTCATTGGAAAAGACTCTGATGCTGGGAGGGAATGGGGCCAGGAGGAGAAGAGGATGACCAAAGATGAGATGGCTGGATGGTGTCACTGACTCAATGGACATGCGTCTGTGTGAACTACGGTGGTTGTTGATGGACAGGGAGGCCTGGCATTCTGTGATTCATGTGTTTGCAAAGAGTTGGACATGACTGAGTGACTGAGCTGAAATTGAACAGAGCACTGCAAAAGCTAGAACAATTGTCGGAAGGCATCCTGAACCCATAGACACTCCAAAAGCTACTATTGGGCTCTCCATTGCCTTTCAGAAAGATGAGATCCAGCTTCGTCAATGAGAACACAGGCACAAGCTTCGCCAACCAAGAAAATATCACAGGACTCTAATCCAACTCCATCCACAGAGGCAGACTCCAAAACCTAGACCTATGACCTTAAAAGCCCTTTTTAATTTTTATTTTTCCTTTTTCCTTTTCTTTTCCCCTTATGAATCACACTGTTTCTTCCCCCAACATATCTCCACCTTCACATGAGCATTTAGTTGTATTGTAGGGTTTTCTTCTTTGTTTTTCTTGTTATTAAAAAAATTAAGATTCTTTCTTTCTATAAGTCACACTGGTTATTGCCCAACATATTTCCACCATCATATTAGCATTTTGCAGTTCTGTGGAGTTTTCCTATTTGTTTTCCTTGTTTTAAAAAATTCATTTTTGGGGTGGTCCTAAGATGGTGGAGTAGAGGGGGAGGCCACTTTCTCATCACAAATTCATCAAAAGAACATTTGAACGCTGAGTAAATGCCACAAAACAACTTCTGAATTTTGTCTGAGTACATGAGGCACCAAGAAAAGCAGCCCATTTTCTTCGAGAGGAGGTAGGAAAAAATATAGAAGATAAAAAGAGAGACAAAAGAGGTAGGGATGGAGATCCATCCCAGGAAGGGAGTCTTAAAGAGAGAAGTTTCCAAACACCAGGAAACACTCTCAATGGCCAGGCTTTAGAAAGCCTTGGAACCTCAGAGGGCAACATAACCGGGAGGAAAAACAAGTAATTAAAACCCACAGAGTACGTGCCCAGTGGCAACTTCCAGCGGAGAAGCAGCGCAGATGCTCGCATCCACCAGCAGCAAGTGAGGACTGGGTAGGGAGTCGTGGGCTGCATTGCTTAGAGTAAAGACCAGGCCTGAATGCCCTGAGGGCAATCTGAGGGAACCAACTGGAAATAGCAACCCAGACTGTGGGATAGCTATCCTATGAAAAGCCCCAGCCTAAGACTCCACCAAGCTCACTCACAGAACAAAGGACTGAGCCGAGCTAGCCAGCTACGGACTGGCCCATCCCCTGTTGGAGACAGTCAGGCAAGAGCAGCCAGAGCTGGAAGGGGACAATCAGGGCCCCAGAGAGGGATCATCTACCAAACTGCAAGCAGGCTTCGTTGCTAACCAAGACTTCTTGAGATTCTGGACAGTCGGCATCCACTGGGAGGGTTGCAGCCAGAGATCAACTCCCCATAAGAGACACAAGGCAAACCTGAAAAGGTGTGCCAATTGCACACCCAGAAAATCAAACGGCAGGGACTGGGGAGGCGATGTCACAGTGACCAGGCTCGCCAAGCACCTGGTCACCTAAGCTGCTTGGATCTGGGAAGGGCACAATACGCAGGCCAAACTGAGTCTGCACATTTGTGGATTACCTGAGAACCTGAACCTGAGTTGCTTAGACCTAGGAAGTGTATACAACCCAGGGCAGGCCTCAGGCAGTTCCCGGCAGAGCAACCTAGAGCCTAAGCAGTGTAGACAGGTAAAGCACACACACCGTGACTGGGGGCAAACCTGGTGTGGCCGAGACACTGAAAGCACACACCAGTGTTATCTGTTTGCAGTGTTCCTCTCTCCCCACAGCACAACTGAATAAAGGACATAAAAAAAAATGTCCACCACTGTCCCCTTGTGTCAGGGCAGATATTAGACACTGAAGAGACCAGCAAACAGAAGAAGCTTAAACAAACAGAGGGAACCACCTTGGAAGTGACAGGTGCAATAGATTAAAACCATGCAGTTAGCACCAACCACATAGGAAGGGGCCTATAGATCTTGAGAAGTATAAGCCAGATCACGGAAATATCTGAAAATGAACTGACCCCACACTGTCCACAACAACACCAGAGAAAGTCCTAGATATATTTTTACTATTATCATTTTTTAAGTCCTATATTACTCCTT
Organism: Raphicerus campestris; assembly: GCA_006410735.1. Lineage (NCBI taxonomy): Eukaryota > Metazoa > Chordata > Mammalia > Artiodactyla > Bovidae > Raphicerus > Raphicerus campestris. Next base: position 28,362 of record SJYW01015598.1, on the reverse strand, counting down.
TAATTTTCATTTTTATTACCTACTATTACATTGCAAAAAAGATGCTATTTTTTAAAGCAAACTTCATATATATATTTCATGATTTTTGTGACTTTGTTTATTTTATAATATTGTATTTTTGAGAATCCAACCTCTATTCTAGAGATTTGATATGTGTTTTTGCTATTTGTTACCAATTTTGTACATTTAACAACCCAATCTTCTGTACCCATTTTTACTCAGGAGTAAAATTACTGGCTTGACTGCTCTCTCCCCCTTTGGACCCTCTTTTTTCTCCACCAGGACACTTCTATCCCCTCCCTCACTCTTCTCTTCTCTTCTCTTCTCTACCCGACTCTGTGAATCTCTTTGTGTGTTCTGGACTGTGGAGAACACTTAAGGAACTGATTACTAGCTGGAACTGTCTCTCTCCTTTTGATTCCCCCCTTTATCTTCCTGGCCACCTCTATCTCCTTCCTCCCTCTTCTCTTCCCTGTATAACTCAGTGAACATCTATGAGCGGCCCAGACTGTGGAGAGCACATAAGGAAGTGATTACTGGCTAGTTTCTCCTCTCCTCATTTGATTACCCCTCTTCTCCTTCTGGTCACCTCTATCTCCCTCCTCCCTCTTCTCTACTCCATGTAACTATTTGAACCCCTCTGGGTGTCCTTCACTGTGGAGACACTTTTCATCTTTAACCTAGATGTTTTATCATTGGTGCTGTATAGATGTAGAAGTCTTGAGGCTACTGTAAGAATAAGACTGAAAACCAGTGGCAAGAGGCTTAAGTTCAAATCCTGAGAACATCAGAAAACTCTTAACTCCAGGGAACATTAATTGAGAGGAACTAATCAAATGCCTCCATACCTACACTGAAACCAAGCACCACCCAAGGTCCAACAAATTCCAGAGCAAGACATACCATGCTAATTCTCCAGCAACACAGGAACATAGTCCTGAATTTCAATATACAAGTTGTCCAAAGTCATATCAAACCCACCGACATCTCATAACTCATTACTGGACACTTTATTGCACTCCAGAGAGAAGAAATCCACTTCCACCCACCAGAATACCAACACAAGCTTCCCTAACTAGGAAACCTTGACAAGCCACCTGTCCAAATCCATTGACAGTGGGGAAACTCCACAATAAAGAACTCCAAAAACTGCCAGAATATGGAAAAGCCACCCCAAACAGAGCAATCTAACCAAAATGAGAAGGCAGAGAAATACCCAGCAGGTAAAGTAACAGGATAAATGCCCACCAAACCAAAGAAAAGAGGAAGAGATAGGGAATCTACCTGATAAACAATTCTGAAAAATGATAGTGAAAATGATCCAAAATATTGAAAACAAAATGGAGTTACAGATAAATAGTATGGAGACATGGATGGAGAAGATGCAAGAAAGGTTTAACAAGGACCTAGAAAAAATACAAAAGAGTCAATATATAATGAATAATGTTGTAAANAATGATAGTGAAAATGATCCAAAATATTGAAAACAAAATGGAGTTACAGATAAATAGTATGGAGACATGGATGGAGAAGATGCAAGAAAGGTTTAACAAGGACCTAGAAAAAATACAAAAGAGTCAATATATAATGAATAATGCAATAAATGAGATAAAAAACACTCTGGAGGGAACCAATAGTAGAATAACAGAAGCAGAAGATAGGGTAAGTGAGGTAGAAGATATAATGGTAGAAATAATGAAACAGAGAGAAAAAATGAATTAAAAGAAATGAGGACAACCTCAGAGACCTCTGGTACAATGTTAAATGCCCCAACATTTGAATCATATGAGTCCCAGAAGAAGAAGAAAAAAGAAAGACCACGAGAAGGTACTTGAGGAGATAATAGTTGAAAATTTCCTAAAATGTCAAAGGAAATAGCCACAAAAGTCCAAGAAACCCAAAGAGTCCCAAACAGGATAAACCCAAGGCAAAACACCCAAAGACACATATTAATCACATTTACAAAGATCAAGCACAAAGAACAAATATTAAAAGCAGCAAGAAAAAAAACACACACACACACACACACACTCACAAGGGGATTCCCATAAGGACAACAGCTGATCTTTCAATAGAAACTCTTCAGGCCAGAAGGGACTTACTTAAAGTGATGAATGAAAATAACCTACAGCCCAGATTACTGTACCCAGCAAGGATCTCATTCAAATATGAAGGAGAAATCAAAAGCTTTACAGATGAGCAAAAGCTGAGAGAATTCAGCACCCCCAAACCAGCTCTCCAACAAATGCTAAAGGATCTTCTCTAAACAGGAAACACAGAAAGGGTCTATAAACTAGAATATAAAACAACATATTAAATGCCAACAGGATCATACTTGTCAATAATTACCTTAAATGGGTTGAATGCCCCAACCGAAAGACAAAGCCTGGCCGAATGGATACAAAAACGAGACCCGTTATATATGCTGTCTACAAGAGACACACCTAGAAACAAGAGACACATACAGATTGAAAGTGACAGGGTGAAAAAAGATATTCCATACAAATAGAAACAAAGGAAAGCAGAAGTAGCAATACTTACATCAGGCAAAACGGACTTTACAACAAAGGCTGTGAAAAGAGACAAAGATCAGTCCAAGAAGAAGATATAACAATTATACATATATATGCACCCAACACAGGAGTATTGCAATATGTAAGACAAATGCTAACAAGTATGAAAAAAAAATTAACAATAACACAATAATAGTGGGAGACTTTAATACCCTACTTACATCTATGGATAGATTAACTAAACAGAAAATTAACAAGGAAACACAAACTTTAAATGATATAATAGACCAGTTAGACCTAATTGATATCTATAGGACCTTTCACCCCAAAACAACAAAGTTCACCTTTTTCACAAGTGCACACGGAACCTTCTCCAAGATAGATCACATCTTGGGCCATAAGTCTAGCTTTGGTAAATTCAAAAAAATTGAAATCATTCCAAACATCATTTCTGACAAGAGTGCAGTAAGATTAGATCTCAATTACAGGAGAAAAAACTATTAAAAATTTCTACATATGGAGGCTGAACACACGCTGCTGAATAACCAACAAATCATAGAAGAAATCAAAAAGTAAATCAAAATATGCAGAGAAATGAATGAAAATGAAAACACAACAACCCAAAACCTGTAGAACACTGTAAAAGCAGTGCTAAGGGGAAGGTTCATAGCAATATAGACATACCTCAAGAAACAAGAAAAAAAGTCAAATAAATAAACTAACTCTACACCTAGAGCAACTAGAAAAGGAAGAAATGAAGAACCCCAGTGTTAGTATTAGGAAAGAAATCTTAAAAATTAAGGCAGAAACAAATGAAAAAGAAACAGGAGAGACCATAACAAAAATCAACAAAGCCAAAAGCTGGTTCTTTGAGGGGATAAAAAAAGCTGACAAACTGTTGATCAGACTGATCAAGAAACAAAGGGGGGAAATAAAATCAATAAAATTAGAAATGAAAATGGAGAGATCACAACAGATAACACAGAAATACAAAGCCTCATAAGCAACTATTTGCAAATAAAATGGACAACTTGGAAGAAGAGGACAAATTCTTAAAATAGGACAACTTTCCAAAACTGAACCAGGGAGAAATAGAAAATATTAACAGATGTATCACAAGCATGGAAATTTAAATTGTAATCAGAAATCTTCCAGCAAACCAAAGACCAGGACCAGATGGCTTCACAGCTGAATTCTACCAAAAATGTAGAGAAGAGCTAACACCGAAGCTACTCAAACTCTTCCAGAAAATTGCATAGGAAGACAAACTTCCAAACTCATTCTATGAGGCCACCATCACCCTAATATCAAACCTGACAAAGATGCTACAAAAAAAGAAAACTACAGGCCAATATCAATGATGAACATAGGTGCAAAAATCCTTAACAAAATTCTAGCAATCAGAATTCAACAACACGTTAAAAAGATCATACATTATGACCAAGTGGGCTTTATCCCAGAGATGCAAGGATTCTTCAATATCTGCAAATCAATCAATGTAATACACCACATTAACTAACTTAAAGATAAAAAACATATTATCTCAATAGATGCAGGTAAAACCTTTGACAAAATTCAACATCCATTTATGTTAAAAAAAAAAAAAACCTCCAGAAAGCAGCCATAGAAGGAACATACGTCAACATAATAAAGGCTATATATGACAAAGCCACAGTAAACATAATCCTCAGTTCAGTTCAGTACAGTTCAGTTCAGTCACTCAGTCGTGTCCGACTCTTTGCAACCCCATGAATCGCAGCACGCCAGGCCTCCCTGTTCTTCACCATCTCCTGGAGCTCACTCAGACTCACGTCCATCGAGTTCGTGATGCCATCCAGCCATCTCATCCTCGGTTGCCCCCTTCTCCTGCCCTCATCCCTCCCAGCAACAGAGACTTTTACAATTAGTCAACCCTCCTCATGAGGTGGCCAAAGTACTGGGGCTTCAGCTTTAGGATCATTCCTTCCAAAGAAATCCCAGGGTTGATCTTCAGAATAGACTGGTTGGATCTCCGTGCAGTTCAAGGGATTCTCAAAAGTCTTCTCCAACAACGCACTTCAAAAGCATCAATTATTCGGTGCTCAGCCTTCTTCACAGTCCATACATGACCACAGGAAAAACCATAGCCTTGACTAGACGGACCTTAGTGGGCAAAGTAATGTCTCTGCTTTTGAATATATTATCTAGGTTGGTCATAACTTTTCTTTCAAGGAGTAAGTGTCTTTTAATTTCATTGTTGCAGTCACCATCTTCATTGATTTTGGAGCCCCCCAAAATAAAGTCTGACACTTTTTCCACTGTTTCCCCATCTATTTCCCATGAAGTGATGGGACCAGATGCCGTGATCTTCATTTTCTGATGTTGAGCTTTAAGCCAACTTTTTCGCTTTCCACTTTCACTTTCATCAAGAGGCTTTTTAGCTCCTCTTCACTTTCTGCCATAAGGGTGGTGTCATCTGCATCTCTGAGGTTATTGATATTTCTCCTGGCAATCTTGATTTCAGCTTGTGTTTCTTCCAGTCCAGCGTTTCTCATGACATTATCCTCAATGGTGAAAAATTGAAAGCATTTTCCCTAAAATCAGGAACAAGAAAAGGGTGCCCACTCACAGCACTAATATTTAACATAGTTTTGGTAGTTTTGGCCATAGCAATCAGAGCAGAAAAAGTAATAAAAGCATCCAAATTGGAAAAGAAATAAAACTCTCAATGTTTGCAGATGGCATGATCCTTTACATAGAAAACCCTAAAGACTCCACCAGAAAATTAGTACAGCTAATCAATGAATATAGTAAAGTTGTAGGACATAAAATGAAAACACACAAATACTTTGCATTCCTATATATGCTGACAATGAGAAAACAGAAAGAGAAATTAAGGAAACAATTCCAATCACCATTGCAATGAAAAGAATAAAATACTTAGGAATATATCTACTTAAACAAACAAAAGACCTATATATAGAAAACTATAAAACACTGGTGAAAGAAATCAAAGAGAACAGTAAAAGATGGAGAAGTACACCGTGTTCATGGATCAGAAGAATCAATATAGTAAAAATGAGTATACTACCCAAAGCAATCAATAGATTCAATGCAATCCCTATCAAGCTACCAGTAGTATTTTTTTCACAGAGCTAGAACAAATAATTTCACAATTTGTATGGAAATACAAAAAAAAAACACAAATAGCCAAAGCAAGCTTGAGAAAGAGGAATGGTACTGGAGGAATCAACCTGTCTGACCTCAGGCTCTACTACAAAGCCAAAGTCATTAAGACAGTATGGTACTGGCACAAAGACAGAAATATAGAAAAATGGAACAAAATAGAAAGCCCAGAGATAAGTCCACGCATCTATGGACACCTTATCTTTGACAAAGGAGGCAAGAATATACAATGGAGAAAAGACAATCTTTTCAACAAGTGGTGCTGGGAAAACTGGTCAACCACTTGTAAAAGAATGAAACTATTTTATAATAAAGAGGCAAATAAAAAAAAAGAATGAAACTAGAACACTTTCTAACACCATACACAAAAATAAACTCAAAATGGATTAAAGATACAAAGGTAAGACTGGACACTATAAAACTCCTAGAGGAGAACATAGGCAAAACACTCTCTGACATAAATAACAGCAGGATCGTCTATGACCCACCTCCCAGAATATTGGAAATAAAAGCAAAAATAAACAAATGGGACCTAATTAAATTCAAAGCTTTTGCACAACAAAGGAAACTATAAGCAAGGTGAAAAGACAGCCTTCAGAATGGGAGAAAATAATAGCAAGTGAAGTAACTGACAAAGAATTAATCTAAAAAATATACAAGCAACTCTTGCAGCTCAATTCCAGAAAAAATAAACCAACCAATCAAAAAATGGGCCAAAGAACTAAACAGACATTTCTTCAAAGAAGACATACAAATAGCTAACAAACACATGAAATAATGCTTAACATCACTCATAATTAGAGAAATGCAAATCAAAACCACAATGAGGTGCCATTTCACACCAATCAGAATGGCTGTGATCCAAAAGTTTACAAGCAATAAATGCTGGAGAGGGTGTAGAGAAAAGGGAACCCTCTTACTTTGTTGGTGAGAATGAAGATTGGTATAGCCAGTAATGAGAACAGTGTGGAGATTACTTAAAAAACTTGAAATAGAACTGCTATATGACCCAGTAATCCCACTGCTTGGCATACACATCAAGGAAAGTAAAATTGAAAGAGACAGGTGTACACCAATGTTCATCACAGCAGTTTATAACCAGGACATGGAAGCAACCTAGATGTTCATCAGCAGACGAATGGATAAGAAAGAGGTGGTACATATTCACAATGGAGTATTAGCCATTAAAAAGAATACATCTGACCAAGTTCTAATGAGATGGATGAAACTGGAACCTATTGTAAAGAGTGAAGTAAGCCAGAAAGAAAAACATCAATACAGTATAATAATGCATATATATGGAATTTAGAAAGATGACAGTGATAACCCTGTATGTGAGACAGCAGAGGAGACACAGATGTACACAACAGCCTTTTGGACTCTGTGGGAGAGGGCAAGGGTGGGATGATTTGGGAGAATGGCATTGAAACATTTATATTATCATATATTAAATGAATCACCAGTCCAAGTTCCATGCATGATACAGGATGCTTGGGGCTGGTGCACTGGGATGACCCAGAGGAATGGGATAGGGAGGGAGGTAGGAGGGGGTCAGAATGTGCAACACATGTACACCCCTGGTGCATTCATATCAATGTATGACAACAATACAATATTGTAAAGTAACTAGCCTCTATTTAAAATAAATTAATTAATATGATAAAATACATTTTAAGATGTTTTTCTTATAAATCACACGGTTCAGGCAGGAATCCCTCAGAAGAAATAGAGTAGGCATCATGGTCAACAAAAGAGTCTGAAATGCAGTACTTGGATGCAATCGTAAAAACAACAGAATGATCTTTGTTCGTTTCCAAGGCAAACCATTCAATATCACGGTAACCCAAGTCTATACCCCAACCAGTAATGCTGAAGAAGCTGAAGTAGAACAGTTCTATAAAGATCTACAAGACCTTTTAGAACTAACACCTAAAAAAGATGTCCTTTTCATTATAGGGGACTGGAATGGTAAAGAAGAAAGTCAAGAAACACCTGGAGTAACAGGCAAATTTGGCCTTGGAATCTGGAAGAAAGCAGGGCAAAGACTAATAGAGTTTTGCCAAGAAAATGCACTGGTCATAGCAAATACCCTCTTCCAACAACACAAGAGGAGACTCTACACATGGACATCACCAGATGGTCAACACTGAAATCAGATTGACTATATTCTTTGCAACCAAAGATGGAGAATCTCTATACAGTCAACAAAAACAAGACCAGTAGCTGACTGTGGCTCTGATCCTGAACTCCTTATTAACNGGAGACTCTACACATGGACATCACCAGATGGTCAACACTGAAATCAGATTGACTATATTCTTTGCAACCAAAGATGGAGAATCTCTATACAGTCAACAAAAACAAGACCAGTAGCTGACTGTGGCTCTGATCCTGAACTCCTTATTAACAAGTTAAAACTCAAATTGAAAAAAGTAAGGAAACTGCTAGACCATTCAGGTATGACCTAAATCAAATCCCTTATGATTATACAGTGGAAGTGAGAAATAGATTTAAGNTCTGGAATTTTGTGAGGACTTTTGCATCTATGTTCATCAATGATATTGGCCTTTTAATGGTATCTTTGTTGGTTTTTGTTTTAATGGTATTGGTCTTCTCATAAAATGAGTTTGGGAGTTTTTTTCTCTGCAGTTTTCTGTAAGAGTTTTAGCAGAATAGTTGTTAGCCCTTCTCTAAACTTTTGGTAGAGTTAATTAGCTTGTGAAACCATCTGGCCTTGGATTTTTATTGTTGGAAGAATTCTGATTAGAGTTTCAATTTTGGTGTTTGTGATTGATGTGTTCATCTTTTCTGTTTCTCTAAGAATTTGTTCGTTACTTCTAAGTTGTCCAGTTTATTGGTGTATAATTGCTCATAGTAGTTTGCTATTGTTGTTGTTGTTCAGTCATGCAGTTGTTTCTGACTCTGCAGTCACATGGACAGCACACAAGGCTTACTTGTCCTTCATTATCTCCCAGAGTTTGCTCAAACTCATGTCCACTGAGTCTGTGATGCTATTCAACCATCTCATCTTCTGTCATCCCCTTCTCCTACTGCCTTCAATCTTTCCCATCATCAAGGTCTTTTCCAATGAGATGGCTCTTCACATCAGGTTGCCAAAGTTTTAGAGTTTCAGCTTCACTGTCAGTCCTTCCCATGAATATTAAGGAATGATTTTTTTAAATTATAAATTTACTTATTTTAATTGGAGGCTAATTACTTTACAATATTGTCTTGGTTTTGCCATACATCAACATGAATCTGCCATGGATGTTCAGGATGTTCCCCATCCTGAACCCCCCTCCTACCTCCCTTCCCATACCATCCCTCTGGGTCATACCAGTGCACCCCAAGTGTCCAGTATTATGCATCAAACCTGTACTGGAGATTCATCTCATATATGATATTATACATGTTTCAATGCCATTCTCCCAAATAATCCCACCCTCTCCCTCTCCCACAGAGTCCAAAAGCATGTTCTATACATCTGTGTCTCTTTTACTGTCTCACATACAGGGTTATCATTACCATCNTCATCTCATATATGATATTATACATGTTTCAATGCCATTCTCCCAAATAATCCCACCCTCTCCCTCTCCCACAGAGTCCAAAAGCATGTTCTATACATCTGTGTCTCTTTTACTGTCTCACATACAGGGTTATCATTACCATCTTCTAAATCCCATATATATGCATTAGTATACTGTATTGGTGTTTTTCTTTCTGGCTTACTTCACTCTGTATAATAGGCTCAAGTTTCATCCACCTCATTAGAACTGATTCAAATGTATTCTTTTTAATGATTAATATTCCATTGTGTATATGTAACACTGCTTTCTTATGCATTCATCTGCTGATGGACATCTAGGTTGCTTCCGTGTCCTAGCAATTATAAACAGTGGTGTGATGAACATTGGGGTACACGTGTCTCTTTCAATTACGGTTTCCTCGGTGCGTATGCCCAGTAGTGGGATTGCTGGGTCACAAGGCAGTTCTATTTCTAGTTTTCCATAGTGACTGAACTAGTTTGCATTCCCACCAACAGTGTAAGAGGATTCCCTTTTCTCCACACCCTCTCCAGCATTTATTGCTTGTAGACTTTTGGATAGCAACCATTCTGACTGGTGTGAAATGGCACCACATTGTTGTTTTGATTTGCATTTCTCTGATAATGAGTGATTTTGAGCATCTTTTCATGTGTTTGTTAGCCATCTGTATGTCTTCTTTGGAGCATTGTCTATTTAGTTCTTTGGCTCATGTTTTGATTGGGTGGTTTATTTTTCGGGAATTGAGCTGAGGAGTTGCTTGTATATTTTTGAGATTAGTTCTTTGTCAGTTGCTTCATTTGCTGTTATTTTCTCCCATTCCAAAGGCTGTCTTTTCACCTTGATTATATTTTCCTTCATTGTGCAAAAGCTTTTAAGTTTAATTAGGTCCCGTTTGTTTATTTTTGCTTTTATTTCCAATATTTTGGGAGGTGGGTCATAGAGGATCCTGCTGTGATGTATGTCGGAGAGTGTTTTGACTATGTTCTCCTCTAGGAGTTTTATAGTTTCTGGTCTTACTTTTAGATCTTTAATCCGTTTTGAGTTTATTTTTGTGTGTGGTGTTAGAAAGTGTTCTAGTTTCATTCTTTTACAAGTGGTTGACAAGTTTTCCCAGCACCACTTGTCAAAAAAATCTTTTCCCCATTGTATATTCTTGCCGATTTTGTCAAAGATAAGGTGTCCATGGGTGCGTGCATTTATCTCTGGGCTTTCTATTTTGTTCCTTTGATCTATAGATCTGTGTTTGTGCCAATACCATACTGTCTTGATGACAGTGGCTTTGTAGTAGAGCCTGAATTCAGGCAGATTGATTCCTCCAGTACCATTCTTCTTTCTCAAGATTGCTTTGGCTATTTGAGGTTTTTTGTATTTCCATACAAATTGTGAAATTATTTGTTCTAGCTCTGTGAAAAATACCCTTGGTAGTTTGATAGAGATTGCATTGAATCTATAGATTGCTTTGGGTAATACACTCACTTTCACTATATTGATTCTTCCGATCTGTGAACATGATATATTTCTCCATCTATTAGTGTCCTCTTTTATTTCCTTCACCAGTGCTTTATAGTTTTCTATATATAGGTCTTTAGTTTCTTTAGGTAGATATATTCCTATTTTATTATTTTCATTGAAATAGTGAATGGAATTGTTTCCTTAATTTCTCTTTCTATTTTCTCATTATTAGTGTATAGGAATGCAAGGGATTTCTGTGTGTTGATTTTATATCTTGCCACTTTACTATATTCATTGATTAGCTCTAGTAATTTTCTGGTGCAGTCTTTAGGGTTTTCTATGTAGAGGATCATGTCATTTGCAAACAGTGACCGTTTTACTTCTTCTTTTCCAGTTTGGATTTCTTTCATTTCTTTTTCTGCTCTGATTGCTGTGGCCAAAACTTCCAAAACTATGTTGAATAGTAATGGTGAAAGTGGGCACCCTTGTCTTGTTCCTGACTTTAGGGTAAATGTTTTCAATTTTTCACCATTGAGGATAATGTTTGCTGTGGGTTTGTCACATCTGTATAGAACTACCAATAAGCTGTCATCATAGCTTTGACTATATGGAATTTTATTGACAAAGTTATGTCTTTGCTGTTTAATATGCTTCCAAAAACAGGCATCTTCTAATTTTATGGCTGCAGTTGCCATTTGCTGTGGTTTTGGAACCCAAGAAGAGACTCCACTCTGTCACTGCTTCTACCTTTTCCCCTTCTATTGGCCATGAAGTGATGGGAATGGATGCCATCATCTTAGTTTTGTCAATGTTGTGTTTTAAGCCAGCTTTTTCACTCTCCTCTTTCATCCTTATCAAGAGACTCTTTAATTCTTATTTACTTTCTTCCATTAGAGTTGTACCATCTGCATATCTGAAATTGTTGTTATTTCTCCCAGCAATCTTGATTTCAACTTGTAACTCATCCAACATGGCATTTCTGAGACAGCTATAATTCGGATGTTGGTGTGCTCAATTTTGTCCCAGAGGTCTCTGAGACTGTCCTCATTTCGTTTCATTCTTTTTTTTTTTTTTTTCTGCTCCAGTTATTTCCACCATTCTATCTTCCATTTCACTTATTTAATCTTCTGTCTCAGGCACCAGGTTGCTTCTAGGGTATTTTTAATCTTAGTTATTTTGTTGTTCATAGCTGATTTTCTATTTTTTTATTTCTTCTAGGTCTTTGTTAATGTTTTTTGTATATCTTCAATCTGTGCCTCTATTTGGTTTATCTGTGGGTGCATTTTATTTCTAAAATTTTGGATATTTACAATCATTGCTCTGATTTTGTTCTTCTATTTGACATCTTATTGCTTCTTCTTTTCTTTTTTTTGGTCTTTTGAGATTTTACAATGATCCTTCATCTGCTATATGTTCTTTGTATTTTCATTTTGCTTAATTTACAGAGTTTGTGGGTCTTCTTTCTGTATGCAGGAAAAGTCATAGTTCCTCTTATTTGTAGCATGTGCCATCCTTGGGTGGTGTTAGAACAGTGCTTTGTGAAGGCTTCTGGCTTGGCAGGGGATTGTTCCTGTGTTGTGAGAGATAGTGCTGGATCTTTTCACTCTGAAAGTCAGTGCCATGTCCAGTGATGTGTTTTGTGGTTTCTGTGGGCCTGGAATGGCTTTGGCAGTCTGTCTTCCAAGGGACAGGTTTACGTTCCTGTTTTGTTGAAGGTTTGTCATGATGCATCTGGCACTGTAGCTTGCTATACTTTTTGTGGGCTTGTTCTTAGTGTTGAGATGGGGGCCTTTGTGAAAGCTCTAATTAATGTTTCAAGGAGATGGGAGTTCTCCAAAGCCCTGGACTCAGTTCTTCCTCCTCTGAGTGTCACGATTGACCCCCTACTGTAGTACCAAGACTTCACAGGTCACATAGCACAGAAAACAAAACCCCAAGATTCATGTTGAAAGCAACACCCAAGAAAACCCAAAGAGAGAGAAAAAATATAGTGAGAAGAATGCCCTCTACACAGTGAGCATCAGCCAATCTGCCTACTCATGATATCCTCCAATATTACTAGTAATGTATCTGGACTTGTTGTGGGCACTGTGGAGTCAGCTCAGGCTTAGTTGTGGCCTTACTCCAGCTGGTACTTGCTCCTAGAGTCCACAGTTGCCCCCAAAATCCATAGTCTCAGGCTAATTGTGGAGATTTTAGTCCACTGCACCAGTGGCTGCAGAAACTAATTCCCTCCCTCTTCTTTGATTATTCATTCCTTGGTGTTTCACTTTGGTTTGGGGCCTGCCTCTGATTGTAGGTCACCCTCTGGTGCCTGTTCTCTGCCAAGACAAGAGGGGTTGAAGGCTGAGGCTTATCAAGGCCCACTTTTTCAGTCAGGCTTGGATGAGGACTGGGTATGGCAGCTAGAATTGGGAAGTACCTGAAAGTGCCTGTAGCAGTAGAGATCTGCCAGATGATGCCACTAGGGCTGTATGTGCAGTGGCAGCTTTTTTAGTGCTTCCTCAGGCAGTCTCCCTGGCTTTCAGAGTGGCCAGTTGGCTTGCTTTCCTCGCTCTTGGACCTTAAACCATAGTCACATCTAGTTCCACCTCTGGCACTCCTGCTGTCTTTGACAGTGGCTGGACACACAGCAGCTATCAGAGAGCATGCAGAGTTAAGGGATCATGGAAGCAATGATCTCTTGCCTCTCTGGGAGGCCCATACTTTTTCCTAGACTCCTTCAGCTGTGCCATACTAGATCCCTCAGAGTATCTTCATGGTGCCAACCCTGGTCCTCTCTCTGGGGTCCAACCCACAGAGCCTAAGCCTCAGCACCCAGCCACAGTCACCATGGTGGGCACATCAGGCATTTTTCAGCTGGGAAGTGCTGTTCAACACTAATCTCTGTGGTGAATTCTCTCTATTTTTCCCTCTGAGCCCCTGTTACTGTGTTCCCATCTGAGGTTCTAAAATTCTCTCTGACTCTCCTTGTGAGGCAGTTTCTGAGTGTGCAGAAACATCTCCTCCTTCATGACCCCCTCTCCAGGGGACAGGTCCTGGCCCCCAAATCTTGTATCTTTTTTATTCTTATCTTTTGTTCTACCTTATTATGGGGAAATTGGCTTACCTTTTTCTGATGTTTGGTTTCTTCTGCCAGTTTTCAGAATGTATTCTATAGTAGTTGTTCCATATGCAGAGTCATTTTTTACGCTTACTCCTTGGAAGAAAGGTTATGACCAACCTAGACAGCATATTCAAAAGCAGAGACATTACTTTGCTGACTAAGGTCCGTCTAGTCAAGGCTATGTTTTTACCTGTGGTCATGTATGGATATGAGAGTTGGGCTGTAAAGAAAGCTGAGCGCCAAAGAATTGATGCTTTTGAACTGTGGTGTTGGAGAAGACTCTTGAGAATCCCTTGGACTGCAAGGAGATCCAACCAGTCCATTCTGAAGGAGATCAACCTCGAGAATTCTTTGGAAGGAATGATGCTAAAGTTGAAACTCCAGTACTTTGGCCACCTCATGCGAAGAGTTGACTCATTGGAAAAGACTTTAATGCTGGAAGGGATTAGGGGCAGGAGGAGAAGGGGACGACAGAGCATGAGATGCCTGGATGCAGTTGATGATAGACAGCTAGGCCTGGCATTCTGCAATTCATGGGGTCGCAAAGAGTTGGACTCGACTGAGTGACTGAACTGAACTGAACTGAACTGAACTGGGAGGGGGGTGATCTCACCATCTTAGTCTTCTACAATCTTGAAATTCCCCTCTTCTCTGATCTTATGATTTTATTCCCTTCTACAAACTGTTTTTTGTTTGTTTTGTTTTGTTCTTCTGATTCCAGTTACTTTAGGTGTAACATAGTTGTATATTTAATGTTTTTCTTGTTTCTTGAGATAGGATTATATTGCTTCAAACTTCTCTCTTAGAATGTCCTTTGCTGTGTCCCATAGCTTTGAGGTTGTAGTGTTTTTGCGGTCATTTGTTTATTGGTATTTTTATTTCCACTTTGATTTCTTAAGTGATCTGTTGATTATTTAAAAGTGTATTGTTTAACACTCATGTGTTTGTGTTTTTTTATTTTTATTTTTTCATGTAATTGATATTTAATCTCATAGTGTTATTGTCAGAAAAGGAGCATGATACAATTTAAATTTTCTTAAATTTACCAAGGCCTGGTTTGTGACCTAATATGTGATCTATACACAGAATAATGGTACAAAAAAGTCTTAATGACCCAGATAACCACTATGGTGTGGGCACTCACCTAGAGCGTGGAAAGCAAAGTCAAGTGAGCCTTAGGAAATATTACTATGAACAAAGCTAATGGAGGTGATGAAATTCCAGGTGAGCTACTTAAATACTAAAAGATGATATTGTTAAAATGCTGCACTTAATATAACCACAAATTTCAAAAACTCAGTAGTGGCCACAGAACTGGATAAAGGTCAGTTTTCATTTCAATCCCAAAGAAAGACAACACCAAAGACTGTTCAAATTACAGTACAATTGTACTCATTTCACATATTGACAAGATTATGTTCAAAATCCTTCAAGCTAGGCTTCAGAGGTACATGAACTGAGAGCTTCCAGATGTTCAATCTGGATTTAGAAAAGGCAGAAGGCCAGAGATCAAATCGCCAACATTCACTGAGTCATAGAGAAAACAAGTGGATTCCAGAAAAACATCAGCTTCTGTTTCACTGACTATGCTAAAGCCTTTGACTGTATGGATCACACCAAACTTGAAAACTCTTAAAGAGATGGGAATACCAGACAATCTTATCTGTCTCCTGAGAAACCTGAATGTAGGTCAAGAAGCAACAGTTAGAACCTAATATGGAACAACTGACTGGATCAAAATTGAGAAAGGAGTATGACAAGGCTCTATATTGTCACCCTATTTATTTGACTTCTATGCAGGTTACATCATGAGAAATACCGAGCTGGATGAGTTACAAGCTGGAATCAAGATTGCCAGGAGAAACGTCAACAACCTCATATATGCAGATTATACCATTGTAATAGCAGAAAGTGAAAAAGAACTAAAGAGCCTCTTGAGGGTGAAGGAGGAGAGTGAAAGATATGGCTTAAGACTAAATGCTAAAAGAAAACTAAGATCATGGAATCTTGCCCCATTACTGCATAGCAAGTGCAGAGCAAAAAGGTGGAAGTAGTTACAGATTGCATCTTCTTGGGCTCCAAAATCACTGCGGATGGTGACTGTAGCCATAGAAGACATTTGCTTATTGGAAGGAAAATTATGACAAACAATCAGTGTATTAGGAAGCAAAGACATCACTTTACTGACAAAGATCCATACAGTGAAAGCTTTGGTATTTCCAGTAGTCATGTATGGATGTGAGAGTTGGACCATAGAGAAGGCAGAGTCCCAAAAAAGTGATGCTTCCAAATTGTGGTGGAGAAGACTCTTGAGAGTCCCTTGGACAGCAAGAGATGAAACCAATCAATCGTAAAGGAACTCAACCCTGAAAACTCATTGGAAGGACTGATGTTGAAGCTGAAGCTCCAATACTTTGGCCACCTGATGGGAACAGCTGACTCAATAAAGAAAACTCTGATGTTGTGAAAGATTGAAGGCAGAAGTAGAAGAGGGCAACAGAGGATGAGATGATTAGATGGCACCACTGATTCAATAGACATGAACTTGGGTAAATTCTGGGAGATAGTGGGGAACAGGGAGGCCTGGCTTGCTGCAGTCCATGGGGTTGAAGAGAATCAGTTATGACTTAGTGACTGAACAACATATGATCTATCCTGGAGAATGTTCCATGTGCTCTTGAGAAGAAAGTGTACTCTGCTATGTTTGGATGGAATGTCCTGAAAATATCAATTAAATTCTTTTGGTCTTATGTGTAATTTAAGGCTTTGTTTCCTTATTAACTTTCTATCTGAATAATCTGTCCATTGACATAAGAGGGGTGGTTAAATCTCCTACTATTATTGTGTTACAGTCAATTTACCCTTTTATATCTGCGATTCTTTACCTGATGAATTGAGGTACTCCTATATGGTGTGCATAAATATTTGAAATTGTGTCTTCCTCTTGGATTGAACTTTTGGTCATTATATAGTGTTCTTCTTTGTCTTTTGTAATGTTCTCTGTTTTAAAATCTATTTTGTCTAATATGAGAATTGCAAATCTTTTTTTTTTGTCTTTAAGGTTTCATACTTGCTTTTATTTTCATTATTTTTTAAAGAAGACTTTATTTATTTTTTTAATCTTTATTTATTTTTTTACTTTACAGTACTGTGTTGTTTTTGCCATACATTGACATGAATCCTGGACGGGTGCATATGTGTTCCCCATCCTGAACTCTTCCACCACCCTCCGCATCTCATCTTTCTGGGTTATTTCAGCGCACTAGCCCCGAGCACCCTGTATCATGCATTGAACCTGGACTGGTGATTTTTTTCACATATGACGCTTTACATGTCTCCCATAGAGTCCAAAAGACTGTTTTAACATCTGTGTCTCTTGCTATCTTGCATAAAATGTTATCAGTACCATCTTTCTAAATTCCACATATATGCATTAATATACTGTATTGGTGTTTTTCTTTCTGACTCACTTCACTCTGTATCACAGGCTCCAGTCTCATCCACCTTATTAGAACTGATTCAAATGTACTATTTTTAATGGCTGAGTAATACTCCATTTTGTATATGTACCATGGCTTTATTAACATCTCATCTACTCATGGACATCTAGGTTGCTTCCATGTCCTGGTTATTATAAACAGTGCTGTGATGAACATTGGAGAACATGTGTCTCTTTCAATTCTTGTTTCCTCAGTGTGTATGTGCAGCAGTGGGATTGCTGGGTCGTATGGCAGTTCTATTGTCAGTTTTTAAAGGAATCTTCACACTGTTTTCCATAATGGCTGTACTCCTTTGCATTCCCACCAACAGTGAAAGAGGGTTCCCTTTTTTCTACACCCCCTCCAGCATTAATTTTTAAACTTTCAGATCACAGCCATTCTGACTGGCATGAAATGGTACCTCATTGTGGTACTGATCTGCATTTTTCTGATAATTAATGATATTAAGCATCATTTCATGTTTGTTAGCCATCTGTATGTCTTCTTTGGAGAAATGTCTAATTCTTTCACTCTTTTTTTTTTTTTTTTTTGGGATTGAGTCGTTTATTTTTCTGGAATTGAACTGCAGGAGTTGCTTGTATATTTTTGAGATTCATTCTTTGTCAGTTGCTTTGATTGCTGTTACTTTCTCTTATTCTGAAGGCTGTCTTTTCACCTTGCTTATAGTTTCCTTTGTTGTGCAGTCAGTCAGTTCAGATGCTCAGTGGTGTCCAACTCTTTGCGACCCCATGAATCACAGCATGCCAGGCCTCCCTGTCCATCACCAACTCCCGAAGTTCACTCAAACTCAAGTCCATCAAGTCAGTGATGCCATCCAGCCATCTCATCTTCTGTTGTCCCCTTCTCCTCCTGCCCCCAATCCCTCCCAACAACAGAGTCTTTTCCAATGAGTCAACTCTTCACATGAGGTGTCTTTTGTTGTGCAGAATCTAATTTTAATTAGGTCCCATTTGTTTATTTTTACTTTTATTTCCAATATTCTGGGTGAGTGAGGATCCTGCTGTTATTTGTGTCAGAGAGTGTTTTGCCTATGCTCTCCTCTAGGAGTTTTATAGTGTCCGGTCTTACCTTTAGATCTTTAATCAGTTTTGAGTTTATTTTTGTGTATGGTGTTAGATAGTGTTCTAGTTTCATTCTTTTACAAGTGGTTGAGCTGTTTCCCCATCACCATTTGTTAAAGAGATTGTCTTTTCTCCATTGTATATTCCTGTCTCCTTTGTCAAAGATAAGGTGTCCATAGGTGCGTGGATTTATCTCTGGGCTTTCTATTTTGTTCCATTGATCTATATTTCTGTCTTTGTGTCAGACCATACTTTATTGATGACTGTGGCTTTGTAGTAGAGCCTGAATTCAGGCAGATTGATTCCTCCAGTTCCATTCTTCTTTCTCAAGATTGCTTTGGCTATTAAAGGTTTTTGTATTTCCATACAAATTGTGAAATTATTTGTTCTAGCTCTGTGAAAAATACCATTGGTAGCTTCCAGTGTTCTTGCCTTGAGAATCCCAGGGACAGGGGAGCCTGGTGGGCTGCCGTCTATGGGGTCGCACAGAGTCGAACATGACTGAAGCGACATAGCAGCAGCAGCAGCAGCTTGATAGGGATTGCATTGAATCTATAGGTTGCTTTGGGTAATACATTCACTTTCACTATCTTGATTCTTCCAATCCATGAATGTGGTATATTTCTCCATCTATTTGTATCCTCTTTGTTTTTTTTCACCACTGTTTTATAGTTTTCTATATATAAGGGTTTTTTTGTTTCTTTAGGTATATATATATTCCTAAGTATTTTATTCTTTTCATTGCAATGGTGATTGGAATTGTTTCCTTAATTTCTCTTTCTGTTTTCTCATTGTCAGTGTATAGGAATGCAAGGGATTTCTGTGTGTTGATTTTATATCCTTACACTTTACTATATTCATTGATTACCTCTAGTAATTTTCTGGTGGAGTCTTTAGGGTTTTCTATGTAGCGGATCATGTCATCTGCAGATAGTGAGAGTTTTACTTCTTCTTTTCCAATCTGGATTGCTTTTATTTCTTTCTCTGCTCTGATTGCTGTGGCCAAAACTTCCAAAACTATGTTGAATAGTAGTGGTGAAATTGGGCACCCTTGTCTTGTTCCTGACTTTAGGGGAAATGCTTTCAATTTTTCACCATTGAGGATAATGTTTGCTGTGGGTTTGTCGTATATAGCTTTTATTATGTTGAGGTATGTCCCTGACTGCTTTCTGGAGGGATTTTATTCCTAAATGGATGTTGAATTTTGTCAAAGGCTTTCTCTACATCTCTCGAGATAATCATATGTGTTTTATTTTTCAATTTGTTTATGTGATTATCACATTAATTGTTTTGCAGATATTGAAGAACCCTTGCATCCCTGGGATAAAGCCCACGTGGTCATGATGTTTGATCTTTTAAATATGTTGTTGGATTCTGATTGCTAGAATTTTGTTCAGGATTTTTGCATCTATGTTCATTAGTAAATTTGGCCTGTAGTTTTCTTTTTTGTTGCATCTTTGTTAGGTTTTGGTATTAGGGTGATGGTGGCCTCATAGAATGAGTTTGGAAGTTTACCTTCCTCTGCAATTTTCTGGGAGAGTTTGAGTAGGA